>JABWDB010000090.1:0-516134 GCA_019614645.1 Stratiolaelaps scimitus | reverse complement strand
GCAGCCTAACTAATTTCAGCCTGCGGGCATGGCGTGGTGGACAAGGTAGGCAGTACCAAAAAGGGGAGTTTTGTGGAGTCTGAGGTTCAAATCTGAGTGGAGTCATATTTACTTTTATGGGCAGTATCTCCGCAATAAGTTTGTTAAGTAGTAGTGGCAACTAATGTGGTCTGCGGCATAGCTACCACTGTGCAGAAAGGAAGGCACTGTACACCCCCTGTATGCGTCATAAATACTGCATGTTTACATACACGGGGCTTTCTACAGACACCCTATTGATCACAGTAGTTGTTCACAGACGGGAAGTGCACAGAGGTCTTGAGAGATTGGGAGAGAAGGGAAGCAGCTGAGAGTCAGCTAACCACGTCATGTCCGTACGGTGAGGAGGATGTGTGGTGCTCGTGGCTGGGCTTGTACACATCTCACCACCCTTACTGAAGAATGCGCTAAGCGATACCGGGAAGGGTGGTGCTGTTGAACATCGTCAACAGTTCCATAAGGGGGGGGCGGTCATGGTGTTGGCATGCATTAGCATGCCAACACCCCCCCTTTAAAAAAAAAAAAAAAAAAAAGCCTAACTAATTTCAGACACACCCTCCCAGTCTGTCTTGAGTAGCTCTCTATAAACATATCAGCTCGTACATTCATACGATAACAAATCTCGCCGGGCTTACAATCTTTGCCCTCTCACACGGTATGCTGCGGGAACTTTCCCGTAGACACCTACGAACGTTCTCAATCGAACGCGCGCGCCAGGGACGCAAACTAGCGCGCGCGAAACGATAATCTATTAGCGTGCCGCAATCTTCTAACGGCTCCATTTTGGGTCCGCCATTTTTTTGCCCATGTGCAAATAAGCTTTACACACAAGCGTAACGTTTTATGAGACCCGACTGTTGGAGGGTCACTACTAGCGACTGCGGATAGACACCCGTTGTTGTCCGGAATACAGCGCCTTCTTGGGATCTTGAAGGCCTCTGATTTACTGTGAGGGTTCTGATCAAAGCACCGCTATGACGCCGCTATGAAAGACACAATAAACTCGATCTCGATTTAACCATCCATCTTCTGTCCCAGCCAGAAGAAGCCATCTTCATCCTTCAAGAAGTCGGCACTAACAACTCTCTCGACCCGTCGAACCTCAGTGACACCCATGACAGTTATCTGTTTTACTCAATATGGTTTCACGTACTGTTGAACTCGAGACCCGACTGTTGGAGGGTCACTACTAGCGACTGCGGATAGACACCCGTTGTTGTCCGGAATACAGCGCCTTCTTGGGATCTTGAAGGCCTCTGATTTACTGTGAGGGTTCTGATCAAAGCACCGCTATGACGCCGCTATGAAAGACACAATAAACTCGATCTCGATTTAACCATCCATCTTCTGTCCCAGCCAGAAGAAGCCATCTTCATCCTTCAAGAAGTCGGCACTAACAACTCTCTCGACCCGTCGAACCTCAGTGACACCCATGTCACTCAATAATAATTAAGCAAGAATTGGCAATAGGCTTCATTCCAGTTCACTCGCAGCTACTACGGAAATCTTGGGGCTACTACGGATTTCTTTTCCTCCGCTTATTGATATGCGTTCAGCGGGTGGTCACACTTGATTTCAGATACACATAACGAAACGGTTTTCATTATTATCACTCGCGTGATCATACACAATTTATACCATTGTATCTCAGCAATAGTAACTACTTATATATACTATTTACATACTGAAACAAATATAGCATAAATAACCTAAACGAAAGGACAGCCAATCATACCCGAAATGTCATGGGCATCAAATCCAGCCAAGCTCCCAAATCTTTTCGCATAAATTACATTGATTGACGCCTACCCGAAGTCTCAACGGCTACAAGCTCATTCGGTTTGCCACCAAATACGGTGGCCAGTTCTGGCTTGGTAGTGATGTAGCAGCGTCTTGATTCTACATTACTACATGATCGCTCCGTCTGATTTGCCCATCGTCGCTGTCTGTGCTCGATCGGCGGTGATTACTTTCGCATTCAAGCGGAAGCGGCATTCGTTGAGGTATATAGGTAGCGTAGTAAGCGAGCTAGTATTGCCGCTGAGGGTCAGCTGGAAAAAACAAAAAAACAAAAAAGCATTGCCGCCATGTGATTTTGGCTCTGTCTGTATTTGTCACTGCAGGGCTGTCACCGCAGGGCTAACGTGCATCCCATGATATCAACCGTCGAACCCTCAGTGGCACGCACCCATGATACACCACCTCAGTGGCACGCACCCATGATACACCACCTCAGTGGCACGCACCCACTATTGATCCACTATTGGTTTTATTATAGCTTATCAACGATGAAAACGAGGATCAAGAGGCCGCGCATCTCGTCACTATCCCATGGACTCGCTATTCAGTCCACACCCGACAGCGTACGTACGATCGAACACATCTAAATGCCTTCCCCTGGGACAAAGCATGTAACTGCCGTAACTGCCTCCCCCCCCCCACATTGATAGTCGGGCTCATATTCGTGGTTCCGTTGGTGGTTCAACGACCGCCCAGGTATAGCCGGCAACACCATCGGTGGGATAGTGAGGTTCCCGTAGCGTTCGTAGCGTTGTCGTTCCTCTTCCTCCAGCTCTACTTGTATATGTGGTGGATGCAGATAGGAACAACTAAGGCCGTAAGGACACTTACCAGTTGACCGTACATAGAGGCACGGGAGACTCGTCCACAAATACCGTGGTCGACCCAACCTCGCCATGAGCTCTGCCTCGGAGTGGGCGAACTTGCAGCGATGTTCGTAGGGGCAGGATCCTGTGAATATCATGTGACGGCAAAGAGAAGTTGTGAGGTGAGCTGGTTGCTGCTCGCCGGGGTAGGGAACCTGAGACATGCTGAAATATTGTGGTGTCCTAACGAGGCGATGCAATTGTGTCTAAAATTTTCCCAATTGTTTGCCAATCGAATTTTGGTCGTATAGCTGCAACGGTAATACACAATGCCTCGCCTTCACATATATACATATATATATATATATATAGATATTCGCGCACTCACGGAAATTCTCGTATATATATTTTTTTTTTTATACTGAGGTTAAGGGCAAACCTTGCATAGGCACCACTCTTCACGATTGAAGTATTCGAGTGGTAGTGTCAGATTCCTACTGACTAAACCTCCAATCGCTTTGGCTTAGGACGCCATTCTAAATTTGAATATCTCGTATATGTCCAACAATAGTGAAATTGTGCTACGCGTTTCAAGCCTTTTTCTACAGTAAAAACGACGTCACGTCTATTTCAGCTTGTTCTGTCCACTAACCGATGAGAGATGTAACGGGTTCCTAGTTTAGGCTCGCTAGTGTTGCTCGCTGTGGTCCATTTGAGTTTGACGGCAACGAATACAACAAGGACGAGAAAAGCGGGCACCAAAAATGATGATGGCTGTAGCAGTTACGCAGGCGATTGTCCTTGCCCGCAGTCGTCATTTCTAGACGGCTACGGGAAAGAAGAATAGTTATTTTCTAATCTAGTCGTTTGATATTTCTACCTTTACTAGTGGTGCTATTGACAACCGCACCGAGCTCGCGGGCCCTATTCGAAATTACATAATGTGCCGGCTCTGTTTACACCTGCAGCATTTGTGACGAACGGACGAGTGGTTCGTCAGATTATGAATACATAAAAGGTAGAGAACATAGTTATTTATCATACAGCATGTTTATTCCTCAAACGAATGTAAATATTATTACAAAATAAATGTGTATTATGGTGTTATTAATAATTAAAATAATAAATTGAACATAGCGCGCTAGAGGTCAGGTCGGGCGGGCGGGCGGTTTCCTCAAGGTAGCCGCACAGACTTCACCCCACTTCGAGTCCGCCGCCCAACCCACACACATCTCTCGACAACCCGTGCGCCACCTTGTGGACACTGGTCTGTCTTCATCTCGACCGACCCGACTCTCTGCGCTATCCCATTGTCTCAACAAGTCCAAGTGTCTTTCCTTTCCTTCAAGGGTAGTTCGCTTAGTAAGGGCCGCGTCGATTACAGCATTTGATTTGCCGCTCCTAATCGGGCGCAAATTTGCCGTTCGACCAATCAGCGGCCGTTATCTATTTGGAATACGTGTTGTGTGGAATTAGTACTGCGCTTTCCCGATTGAGTGATGGAAACTTCGCCCAGAACCAATCGAATTGTTTGAAGTGGCGCTGAGGACCACTAGCGGAGGCGATGTCGGGGAAGACTCGACCTCTGATAATGGAGTGACACTAGAAGCCGTCGTAGACGGTCGAAGTTTGTGGAATACAGCCGCTGCGCGGCAGTAGCCTTTTTTTTTTTTATTATCAACAAAGGATGTGGTCAACCTATACAGATTCTCCACGCCCCCGTCAATAACGGACCCCTGGAAACCGCTGAGGTTCAGCACATCATCACGAGGTCCTCTCCTCTCTCGCCCCGATTCTAGGCTCGGGCTCCTTGACGCTCGAAATCTTGCTTCCTCTTCATCACCTCTGCCGCGAAGCGCCTGATGGCTGCCCAGCCTGCCTTGTCCGTCGTCAGAATCTCGGCCATCTTCTCGCACGTGATGGGGAGCTGTGTGCCCGTGCGTCTGGCTAACTCTTGTCTTTGTTCGTCAAAACGTGGGCATGCTTCAAACGTGTGCCTCGCCGTGTTCTCCAGCCCCTGGGCACACAACTCGCACACCGGAGAGCCGACCTTCTGCCTCTTCTGTAGCATTTCGGCGGTCTGCTTTTGCTTGGCGGCGTGCTCCCACAGAGGAGCCGCGTAGAGCACCATGCTGTCTACGACCTGAGCGAGTAGCCGTCTGCGCTCGTCCGTAGCGCCGTGTGTGCGAGGGAGAGGAGCCTTGCCAGGTCCCTGGCGGCCTTCTCCGCTGCGTAGGCTGCATGCGCAGTGCCCGTAACGCCGCTGTCCAGGATCATCCCCAGGTACTTGGCTGTCTTAGATGGTCTGAGACGGTGCCCGAGGATAGAAAGCTCGACGTTCGGGGGCTTTTTCCTGCCGTTGAGCACGACGGCTTCGGTCTTGGCGGGGGCCAGCTCCAGGTCCAGTGTGCGAAGGAAGCTCACAACACTAGCTAGGGCGGAGTGCGCGGCTCTTTGTGGGCGCGCCTCGTCCCGGTCCCTGATGCCCAACGCAAGATCGTCTGCGTAGGCACACGTGGTGACTGACTCTGGGAGGGCCAGTCTGAGGACCCCGTCGTACGCGATGTTCCAGAGGGCCGGTCCCACGACCGAGCCCTGTGGGACCCCGGCGCAGACGGGGAACCTCTTTCCCGCGTATAACACGCACCGCTCCGAGAGGTAGGATGCCAGCACCCGCCTGAGGTACGGTGAGATTTGCGCCCTCTCGATGGCGCGGTTTACGGCGTCCCACGAGATAGAATTGAAGGCGTTCTTGACGTCAACCATAACCACCAGGCAGTGGGCCCCTGGTTGCCTGGTTGTCTTCTTCCTCTCCTGCTGCGCGCGGTCCAGCACCTCCTTGATAGCGGACAGTGTGGAGTGGCCCTGTCTGAACCCGTGTTGGCTTGGTGATAGGGTTCCTCTTTCATCCGTCTCCTTTCGGAGGCGACCGTTTATGACATGCTCCACTGCCTTCGAGAGGCGGGCCAGCATGCATATGGGCCGGTAGGCCGAGGGGTCCCCGGGTGGCTTGCCAGGCTTCGGGATCAAGACAAGCTTAGCCTCTTTCCACTTCTGCGGGAAACAGCCGGAGCGCTGGATGTGGTCCACCATTTCCTTGAAAACCGTCGGGTGGTCCTGGAGAAGCGTCCTGATTGCGAATGAGGGGACGAGGTCCGCTCCTGGCGCCTTCCTGGGCTTGATCTTCTCGAGCGCCGCCTTCACCTCTTCGTCCGTGACCGGGGGTGGGTTCCCCACGTCAGGGGTCCCGAAGAGAACTCTCCGAGGCGGGGCCCTCTATGGAAACAGCGCACGGATGGTCGTGTGTGCCAGTTCCGATGGCAGGTCCGCTATCGCGTGTCAAATCTTCTTTCTGACGATCTTGTATCCTTGCCCGAAGGGGTTGTCGTTGACCTCGTCGCATAATCGGCGCCAGCATCTCTTCTTGCTCCTCCAGATCGCGTCCTTTAAGGCCTTGCAGGCCTCGCGGTGCCGGACTTCCTGTGCCGGAACGTCGTCGGGGTGACGTGCTCGCGCACGGGTGAGGGATCGTCGCAGGCGATGGCAGTGCTTGCGAGCCTCCTCTATCTCGTCGTTCGACCAATATTTAGGGACCTTGGTCACTGAGCCAGGGCGGTCCCTTGGTGTCGCGGCCCTGCAGGCGTCTTCCAGCAGAGTAGAGAACGTGATGTATGCATGGTCTGCGAGGGACTCGGTGCCCTGGACGATCCGGGGGAGGACGTCCGGGGAGGCCCACGTGAGATCTGGTGTGGACGAGTAGCCATGGCGAAAACGCGTGGCGCCCGGGGTGTTCGCGAGCAACAGGTCCAGGGACGACGCCCACTCCAGCAGAGCCGTCCCCTTACTGTTGGTCCCCCTACTATCCTAGGAGCCATGTCTCGCATTGAAGTCGCCCGCTACGATTAGCCTCGACTGGTGCCCGCTCCTCCGGATCGTTTCAGCGAGATCGTCCAGGACCCCCAAGTACACCGCCGGGGAGCAGTTTGGGGAGATGTATGCGTAGTATATGTGGAGGCCGAGGATGCTGGTGTAGGAGGAGTTTTTACTGTGACCGGCGGCGGAGGTATGAATTGCTCTATTTGTGGTATGAATGGCGGAGGTCCTATTTTCGTCTGCTATTGTGAGAGATGAGATAATAGATAAGGGTGGCTCGAAAATTATCATCAGGTCGACGCCCTGTTCAGTGACGACCTGCGAAGCCATGTCCTATGCCCGGGGCGAATGGTCCTGATTAGTTTGGAGAATTTTGATTTTACTGGACATTGGGGGTGGTCGTCCTCTTCCCTCGTCTGATGTCTGTTATCCTTGTCGGAAGGCCGGCCACTGCGTGGTCGTCGCGCCATGGCCATGGCTTCTCAGGGCGCTTGGCCTTGCAGTCCTTCGTGGGATGTTCGAAGCTCAGGCAGTTCGCGCACTGAGGAACGGCAGTAGCCTCTTGCTGCTACCACTACTACTACTGTGTTTTTACTGACAGCCCCACTAGCGTAGACAGTGATCCCCCGTTTGGTCTAGCATATGCGATCAGCATCCAGATATATTCGGCGACCGTACACGGCCCTCACAGCTCAAACGCTCTTGGAACACAAACGACATCTCAGTTTGTGTACCACACCCCCGTTTATCTCTCAAATAATAATAGATAATGATGGATACGAATGATGATGATGATAATGTAGAACCTCCAGCTTCCTCCGGCAGCGGCGTCGCAGGCACCCTTCCGGTTCGCCTCGGTGGCCTCGGCATCCTCAGTGTACACCGCTTGGCTGACGTTTGCTACGCAGCGTCGCTTACGGCGGTCGCCGACATGGTTGCTACAGTCCTCCCCCCCGAAGCTCTCGCCCACTTCTCCGCTTCCCGTGAAGCTGCCCTTGACCAAACGGGCGCCCGCGCCCGGGTTCCTCAGGACAAACTGAGCAAGCAGCGGGTATGGTCCGATGCCCTGCACAACGGGACTCCCTCCTGGCCTCAGCGCCACACGTTGCTGACCAAGCTCGCCTCCGGGCTGTCGTC
This sequence comes from Stratiolaelaps scimitus, assembly GCA_019614645.1. Classification (NCBI taxonomy): domain Eukaryota; kingdom Metazoa; phylum Arthropoda; class Arachnida; order Mesostigmata; family Laelapidae; genus Stratiolaelaps; species Stratiolaelaps scimitus. The sequence goes on along the minus strand of JABWDB010000090.1, from coordinate 508,479 downwards.
AGGCCTGGTGCGGGGGCGTGCCCTCCTCCCCCTTTGGCACTGCTCTCGACGATCTCTCCCTCCTCTTCTGTGTGGGCCTCCGCCTCGGGGCCTCTGTGGTTGCGGCCCACAGCTGCGAGCGTTGCGGGGACCCCGTCGCAGCGAATGAGCACTACAAACTCTCGTGCGAGCGCAGCGCCGGCCGCCATACGTGACACACGATGTTCAACGACACGCTCGTGAGGGCCCTCCACTCCGCCGGTATCCCTTGCACAAGGGAGCCACAGGGCCTCGACACCTCTGACGGGCGCCGCTTTGACGGCCTCACTCTTATCCCCTTCCACCGAAGCCAGCACCTTGTTTGGGACGGCACAGTGGTTGACACTCGAGCACCTTCAACCTGTCAACCACTGTGCAACCACCCCCGGTTACGCGGTAGCGCGTGCGGAGCGAGCCAAGCTAAGGAAGTACGCCGCACTCTAAGCAACCCACCTTTTTCCCTCCTTGCTTTTGACGCCTTGGGCGGGCACGGCCCCCTCACTACGAACTTCCTCGAAGGGGTCTACCATGGGTTGATCCACGCCACCGGGGACAAGCGCGCAGGTTCTTTTCTTCTGCAACGCCTGTCCCTCGCTGTGCAGAGAGGCAATGCCATCGCCTTCCTCGGGACAGTGTCGGCTTCAGCCCCTGTATGTTTGAATAAAACACTTCTGTCACTGATGATAATGACGTTAATAATACAAAACACATGCACCGATCGATCTGTATAGAGAAAGTATTGTATAACGGCTCGTACGAGCGGGCCGCTGCTGATTGCGATGTATCGTGATGGTGTTGTTGACATGGTGCAAAATCACCAACAAACGACGCTCACACGAACAACGAGAATATAGACATACATTGGATTAGATCGATTCGGTCTTGTGATGGTCTGTGTAGCGGTGAGCGCCTTGGATAACTAGGCAGGAGGACATAGGGCTTGGGTTCGAATCCAGTTGCCAGACGCCTTGGAGGATCTTTGGGCTTCGTTATCTATCGTTATATATCTGTGGATCCTTGTTGTCAGGAACGAAACGGCTGAAAAATACAGCAAAGGTGGACCCGACATATCAAATCCTCTCAGACGCGGAGAATCCTTGGAGCTCTTTATCATCTTTCCTTATCTGAAGATTCTTTCCAGGTTCGAGTAAGGGAGAGAATAATCAAAGGTGGCCCCGACAGATCCTCATAGTAATACCTAAAACGGTTAAGAGCTGAGACGTGTCACATAGGGGAACAGCTGAGGGTCAGCTCGAAAAACAGTTTTTTTTTTGTAGTAATAAAAGTTCAGAGTCGGGACCTGTCACGGGGAAGAGGGACAGCTGAGAGAGAGCTCAACGACTAAATCTGTCAAAAGCTACGAGAAGCCCGCCAGAGAATAGTCGAACGTTGCTTAGGGTAGTACCAGGTAAATGACATTTGAGTGACGTCACCATATATATATATATATATATATAGATTGAGAGAGAGAGAGACATGAAGAGGAGTCGACACCAGCTTACGGAAACGGTGATGACGACATCGTTCTCTCCCAAGAAACAAATTGACCGCATTTCGTCCATGGCGAGTTTTTCCGACACTAATATGATAGTCTTATTTCTTTATATCCAGAACTTAAGAGGAAATAAAGTGTCGGCCTTTTGGTTAATGTCAATATGTAGATTGTGAACTCCACAGAGTCTTTCATTTTCATGAGTTAAATACGAATTAGTCAGCAAAACACGATTGGGATATGAAGGGTTCTGATCAATTGTTTATCAAGTTGTCCTCTCAATTGAAATGTGGTCGATATTGTAGGGTGGGAGATACACGCTGGCATTCTATGAAGGGCAATTCGTTGGGCTGTCACCCAAAACTTCGATTAACACATGTAATCATATTCCAAGACGAACCCATTCGAGATGTTTTCTGACGGGTGAGAGCTGTCGTAGCTCGAGACCATTGTCACTAGTCCAACGCCATTTTCGCTGGGTAAGCCGCTATGATAATGGGCAGATGACACAATACACTCGATTTAACGAGAAGAAGCCATCGTCATCGTCTACGATTCGAGGTCTCGTTTCAAACGTAGAAACCCTTCAAGAAATGGGCATTAACTCACGATGCGTCTGTATGAATCTCGCCGAACGTCGAACCTCAGTGGCACAGAGTTCGTTCTGTTGGTAAACCGAACTCGCTCGTTCCCATGACAACGTGCTGCCGCGGGTGCTCACGGTAAGACTGTCCAAGTCGGGGACCCATCTCAGTCTGCTGGACTCTCTCGGAGTTCACGAACGGTGCTAATCGACAGCCGATTCGTTCGAGGTCTGTACAGGCGCGTTACGGGGGGTACTTGTTGCTTGGCTGCATAAGGCCTGTTCTGTCAGTCCGAGAAATCTCGTTTGAATAGTGAACACTAAACGTTCTGAAGTGACAGAGAGAAAGGATTGCGGCCTAGTAATGCTACCTGGTCTAGCACGGCGGCCCACAATGAAGCACTTCCGAGTGGTAAAAAGATAGAACGGGTTCTCAGGAGTTGTTCATTGAAACGGGTTCGGGTTCTCAGGTGGTGGTCAGTGGTCAGGAGACGTCCAGAAGTTCCTTGTTCGTTGTTCAGTCAGTATCGCCTCTTCGAAACGGTCGTCGCTGCTCCTGGTCACGTATCCAACAGTCGGGTCTCATCAAAAGTTCTCGTGCAACGGTGCGTTCGAGTATGTACGTTAGTTAGCTTATTTGCACAAGGGCCATAAATGGCGGACCCAAAATGGAGCCGCAAGAAGATTACGGCACGCTTGCGGCACGCTAATAGACTATCGTTTCACAATCGATAGCCAACGTGGTAGCAATGTTTTGCATCCCTAGGGCGCGCGTTCGATTGAGAACGTCGTAACTGAGGAAAATACACATGTGTCAACGGGAAATGCCCGTTACGAAGATAAGATGTGCATGTAAATATTCCCGCAGCATACCGTGTGAGAGGGCAAAGATTGTAAGCCCGGTGAGCGGTGAGAATTATCCTGAGAACGGGTTATTTTAAAATACAAATATTATATTTGATTGGGATTTGCCGAGGCCGTCACCCGAGGGGAGGCGATGGCAACGCCGTAGGCCGGCGACACCTGCCTGTGTCGTGCCTGCTCTGCGAGCGGCCTGTTCTGCGAGCGGTATCATCCATGGAGCGTTAAGGCGTGGGTGGACACTCGGCATGGGTTGACACAGCGTGGGTGGACACTCGGCATGGGTTGACACAGCGTTACTTTAACAACTGAGCAGCGTTACTTTAACAACTGAGCAGCGTTACTTTAACAACTGAGCAGCGTTACTTTAACAACTGAGCAGCGTTACTTTAACAACTGAGCAGCGTTACTTTAACAACTGAGCAGCGTTACTTTAACAACTGAGCAGCGTTACTTTATTAAACGAGGATCATTAGTCCGTGGGTCATAATAGCTGCTGAGTATAATAGGGGCCGCATCTCCTCACTATCCCATGGACTGGCTACTCAGTCATACGACCCGGATTTCGGACGGTATGACCGAGTAGCCTGGTCTAGCCTGAGTAGTCCGTTCAGCCAGTATCCTTGGTCGAATTCCGGGTCGGTCGAATTCCGGGTCGGTCGAATTCCGGGTCGGTCGAATTCCGGGTCGAACTACGACCATTCATCCGATGGTGGTTCCGCGGGTGGTTCCGCGGGTGGTTCCGATCATGGTATCGACCATTCATCCGATGGTGGTTCCGCGGGTGGTTCCGCGGGTGGTTCCGATCATGGTATCATGGTTCCGATCATGGTTCAGCGATTCATCCTTCTTAGTTGTTCAGTTACTAACCCCTCCTACGACCATTCATCCGATGGTGGTTCCGCGGGTGGTTCCGATCATGGTACCATGGTTCCGATCATGGTTCAGCACTACGACCATTCATCCGATGGTGGTTCCGCGGGTGGTTCCGCGGGTGGTTCCGATCATGGTATCATGGTTCCGATCATGGTTCAGCGATTCATCCTTCTTAGTTGTTCAGTTACTAACCCCTCCTACGACCATTCATCCGATGGTGGTTCCGCGGGTGGTTCCGCGGGTGGTTCCGATCATGGTATCATGGTTCCGATCATGGTTCAGCGATTCATCCTTCTTAGTTGCTCAGTTACTAACCCCTCCAGTTGTTCAGTCACTAACGCCTCCTCTCGGAGGCGTCGCTCCTCCTTTTCGAAACGATTCATCCTTCTTAGTTGTTTAGTCACTATCCCCAACTCTCGGAGGCGTCGCTCCTCCTTTTCGAAACGCCGCTGCTCTCGGAGGCGTCGCTCCTCCTTTTCGAGACGCATCCGCCATTGGAGACATTGCCGTATCCCCTCTCGACATTGCCGTATCCCCTCTTCGATACGTCGCTCCTCCTCCGCCTCTCGAGGAGGTCTCCAGGCCCCCCGCGGTCTTTTCCTCCAGTTTGCACCATATCTTAGTTCGGCGGCCTTCTCACCGACCTCGGCGTCGCTGTGTGCGAACCCGCATAGATATCCATCGCGGCAGAATCCTTGGATTCTCATGTTAGGGCAGAGAAAAATTACTTCGGGAACGCGGTCTCGCGGTTTCGTCTTGTCCGGGGCGCCGCCGTAGAGAGATCGAGTCATGGTGAAATATTGTGGTGGCCTAACAACGTTATCCAATTGTGTCTAAAATTTTACCAATTGTTTGCCAACCGAATTTTGATCGTATAGCTGCAACTGTAATACACAATGTCCCGCCTTCATATATATACATATATATATAAATGTTTTTCGAGCTGACCCTCAGCTGTTCCCCTATCTGACAGGCCTCAGCTCTTAACCTTTACGTATTACTATGAGGACCTGTCGGGGCCACCTTTGCTTACATATATATATATAATGTTTTTTTCGAGCTGACCCTCAGCTGTTCCCCTATCTGACAGGCCTCAGCTCTTAACCTTTAGGTATTACTATGAGGACCTGTCGGTACATATATATACATACATACATATAACTAAATATTATTTATTATAATATATTAAACGTTACAATAGGTCGGAATTTCTAGGGATTATGGGGGTGGGGGGGGGTGAGGACGACAACGTCCCGAGGAAGGCGATGGCATTGCCTCTCTGCACAGCGAGGGACAGGCGCTGCAGGAGGAAAGAGCCAGCGCGCTTGTCCCCGGTGGCGCGGATCAACCTGTGGTAGACCCCCTCGAGGAAGTTCGCCGTGAGAGGGCCGTGCCCGCCCAGGGTCTCAAAGGCAAGGGGGGAAAACAGGTGCGTTGCTTGGAGTGCGGCGTACTTCCTCAGCTTTGCCCGCTCCGCACGCGCTACTGCGTAACCGGGGATGGTTGCACAGTGGTTGACATAAGAGGGTGCTAGAGTGTCAACCACAGTGCCGTCCCAAACCAGGTGCTGCCCTCGATGGAAGGGGACAAGGGTGAGGCTGTCAGGGCGGCGCCCGTCAGAGGTGTCGAGGCCCTGTGGCTCCCTTGTGCAAGGAATACCGGCGGAGTGGAGGGCCCTCACGAGCGTGTCATTAAGCATCGTGTGTCGCGGATGGCGACCGGCGCTGCGTTCGCACGAGAGACCGTGATGGCCATTCGTTGCGACGGGGTCCCCACAACGCTCGCAGCTGTGGGCCGCAACTACAGGGGCCCCGAGGCGAAGGCCCACACAGAAGCGGAGGGAGCGGTCGTCTAGAGCAGTAGCAAGGGACGAGGAGGGCAGCGCGTGGAGCCACGCCCCCGCACCAGGCCTGTCGACAGCCCGGAGGCGAGCTTGGTCAGCAGCGTGTGGCGCAGAGGACAGGAGGGAGTCCCGCAGCTCCTGGTGCAGGGCATATACGCAGGGAAATTCTCTTATGTATCTCGTATATGTCCAACAATAGTGAAATTGTGCTACGCGTTTCAAGCTTTTTTCAACAATGAAAACGACGTCACGTCTATTTCAGCTTGTTCTGTCAATTAACCGATGAGAGATGCGACGTGTTCCTAGTTTAGGCTCGCTAGTTTTGCTCGCTGTTCGCTCGTAACGACGATGTTCGGTCCTTCCAGCCTCTCCGCCGATGCGGAGGGCTGATTGTGAGTGGTGCTTTACGTGCGTCCTGCGCTTCGTGCCGGGCGGGAGGGCGAGGTTCCCGGACGACTTGCGAGTGTCCCGCCGCTCAAGACAGCGAGGCCTGGAGCAGCCGACGTTGTCGACGCGAGGGAGGGCGCTGCGCCTTTCGCGGAGCAGCGTACGAAGGACGTCAAGCGTCGCGCGGGCCGTGAAGCGTGCGCACTGGAGGCATTCCCGGGCTGGCATCCACGCGAGGTCTCACGGATTGTTGACGGTCCGTGGCAGGGCGGTCGAGGTTGGCGGGCCTTTCTCCCTCCCTTCGAGCAGGGCCAGATGCTCGCTTTTTTTTTATGAGTGCTCATGAGGCTCTCCCGGACTGCACTCGGCTGGTGGGGCCGACGGGCTCATCATTTGGGTGCCCACCCTGGTGGTCGCCCGCAAGCCGATGACGCTAACGACCCTCGGAGCATCACTGTTCGACTCGGAAAGAGCCGGGTACCAAGGCCCGCATTACGGTACCTTTACCGATATCGAGATTCTGGCTGAACTCGCCCCCCTTGGCGTCACTTCCGTCCGCCGTCTTCGCGCCGCGCCGGGTCGATGCTCGCCAGGGCCCGTCCTGCTCACCTTCAGTGGGCCGCCTCCCCCCTTGGGTGTTCCTCGGCTACCGGTCCCATCCGGTCGTTCTCTAACCTGACCGCCCCACCATTGTGCTTCAACTGCTGCCAGACTGGCCATATAGCGGTCCGGTGGTCATTGCCCAGGGCCTGCAGCAACTGCGGCGATGCCGGCCACTTCGGCGCAACTCGCGCTTGTCCTTCCCGCTACGTCAATTGCAAGGGTGCCCATCACTCGGGCTCGCCGTCGTGCCTTCGGTCGGCGCGACCTCCGCGAGAGTCGGCGGCTCGTAGCCAGGGTGCTCGAACATTAAAGGACACCTCGCCCCTTTCGTCTGTTCTGCCAATCGAGGCCCCGGTACTCACCCAAGTTTTTGGTTGTGACGAGTGAGTCGATTATGTTCACTGAGGAAAAACGTGCAACTGCTGAGTTCGGGTTCCCCAAAGATCGTAGACCCAAGACATCAATCCTGTGGCTTGGGCTGGGCTGGTGAATTGCCATTGTATCCGTGAATTCCCAACATCTCAGCTATCCATCAATAGTGCTCGTTAAGGCTAACCAATATGTGTACTTATCCTCATACTCTACGCACAGGCTAATTCAGGACTTGAGACAACGGTACTGCACCGTTCCTGGGTTACGTCCCAGTGCCGGTCCCAGATCGCGTTCATGGACAGCGAGAGAGTCGTCTACAAAGGTGTCAGCCATTCGTCTATTCAACCTCAAGTGGGCTCTAGTGCATTATGCGGGACTGTCCTTCCGGGTCTCGCCCGTCTTGATCGTATCGTGGAGCGTCGTGGTCCTGGAAGTTCCGAAGTCGACGAGCACGACTGTATACACGAACACGAAAGAGCTCCATCTTTCATGAGACATGCGACGTTGCGCCATGAAACTCATCGCGCGCATTGAAAGCTAGGAGGGAATAGTTAGATGGACTTTACGAACTAGTCTAACTAGCTGTGGCTGTCGTGAAGGCGATGCAGGAAATTACTCTCCACGGTAAGGGCGCTATTTTGATGAGTTGCGAGAGAGGCCCGTAGCCCTACACGTACTGTATAAGCTGGATCAGATCGTCGCTGCCGGGACGCCTGTGAGGGGGGCAGCTTACGAAAGATGGGTATTAGTCCGTAAAGAGGGCGCTTCTGGCCGTTTGCCGAAAGGGTCCAGCCCCTCAACATATGACTGGTATTGCTAGCAAGTGTACCCGCTCGGTTTTCGTGTAAAGCGTGAGGTGCTCCGGCGATTGAGAAGGCTATTCCAGTTAGCCTCAGACGGACAGTCTAAACTCGGTACTGGTGGAAAGTTGAACAGGACGACGCCGTGGAAGAACCGTTAGCGTTTCTGAAGGCTGCCGGGGCCCTCAGCGCGTGATCCCATATCCCACGCTTTCGGTAAAGACAAAAAAACGAAGCGTGCGACCGTTGCGGTCATTGCCTAGTGCACCCGATAATGTTGTCTTGTTAGAGAATGATGTGGGGATAGACTTGCAATGGATTGGCGTGCCTTTGGACCTAGGGACTCCGTGACGGACTCTCACGCTATTTCTCGTGTGTACTGGCGCAGCGTATGATTTATTAAGATGAAGACCATTTGTTGTGATTATGATAGAAAAAAAACCTGGGCTTGATACCTTACCGACAACGATAAGGTCAGGTTAGTGGTACAAAAACACGACACACCATCTTTCACACGATTTGAGTCCGAAGTAAACGCACTCAATTATCAAGAAACGATAACTACTCTCAAAGAGCTTTTCGGTTATAATTTCTCATTCGCATAAGACTTTATCAGTACTTGCTACTTTATTGTGCTAATGATAATCAAAAGACATGATTTGATGATTACAATGGTAAAGTTAACCGTTTCTATGAACTTGCAGCAATTTCGGAAACGACCCCAGATCAAAACAAATGTCTAATCTGGATTATGAAGAAATTAGACATGTCTCATTCAAGTTCCTAGACCTAACGCCACGCTTAAAGAATTGCATAATCATATTTAACAATTCATACAACTCAGCTTCACAAATGATCTAGAGACACATAAAGTTGGCAAATCAGCCAAACCTCATTCACGTATGTTACCTCATACGAATTCTCTACCTCCACGTACACGCAAACACTAATCAAAACCACTGGGATAAAGATGAGTCCTTCACTACAACAGGCATTCGATCCCAGACAGCAACCGTCGTCCACAAGCACATAATTAAACAAGTAATGCAAGCCAACTTTCAGCTTCCGATGTCCAAAAAGATACTCCCAACAGAAAGGTAGCAGAAATAGCAGGTAATCGAACCTCTATTTCAAATCGTTACCATTAATTCGGTACCGGTCCCGAGTGGATCTGAGTGGATCTGATGTGACCATCATTGATACAAAAAAAATTGGTCATATTTTGGGCTATCCTAATCTACAAACTCGTCCATTCAACCTAAAAGCGGCATTACCAAAAAAATTGGTCATATTTTGGGCTATCCTAATCTACAAACTCATCCATTCAACCTAAAAGCGGCATTACAAAAAAAACTGGCATATTTTGGGCTATCCTAATCTACAAACTCATCCATTCAACCTAAAAGCGGCATAACAAAAAAAATCGGTCATATTTTGGGCTATCCTAATCTACAAACTCGTCCATTCAACCTAAAAGCGGCATTACAAAAAAAATTGGTCATATTTTGGGCTATCCTAATCTACAAACTCATCCATTCAACCTAAAAGCGGCCAACATGCCGAACCTCGACTGCCCAGGCGTTTTCTATTGCAAGTTTAACTTGTGTAACGAAGAAGACGTTGGACAATGTTTTGTGGTCAATTCCCAAAACATTATTATTAGGTTCAGATTGGATAAAGAAGACTCATAAACTATGGAATAAAATGGTTGAAGCTTTTGAAGTCATTGACCAGGCCGCATCGCCTAATTAATCATTAGCTACGGTGGCAGCCACACCGTCCAAGGCGACATTAATTCAAGACTTGGAAGAAAAATTTTCAAATGTCTACTATTCAGGACTAGGATTATGCTTGAAAACTGACGCACATCTGAACCTAAAAGGAGACTCTCTTCCAATCTTCCGTAAACCCAGACCAGTTTCATACGAAATGTAACCAAAACTAGAAAATGAACTAGAAAGACTAGTTCGAAGCGGTGTCCTTGAGCCCATAAACCATTCAGACTTCGCTGCACCTCTATTGTCATAGACAAAAAGAAATCTTCCATCATCCACTACCGATTCCCGATGCTATTTTCTCGGAAAACTAAATGGAGGAAAATACTTCTCACAAATCGATCTCGCAGAAGCCTACCTGCAAGTCGGGAGTAGACGATGTATCTAGAGGAATGCTTACTCGTAACACTCCCAAAGGTCTAAAATATGTCGAAAAAAAAGATATAATAGTCACAGGAGCTACCTTAGAAGAACATAACACCCGTGATTATTCCAATTATTCCAACGAATACAAGAATATGGATTTAGAAGTCAACTTAGACAAGTGTACCTTCTTCAAAGAAACTATCAACTATTTTGGGTTCGTAATCTCAGCACAAGGCAGACAACCGGACCCTGAGAAAAACTACAGCCATTCAGAACATGCCCACCACCTCCTCTGAATTACCGCTTTCTACTAGGAATGTTTAAGCATTATGCGAGTTTCGTTCCTAACCTATGCAAACATACGAGGATCCATGGATATACTCTTACGAGAGGACAAATTAGCTACAATCGATTAGTAGCCAAAGTTTATTTGGACAAAAGAACGTCAATTCCGCCTCTACGAAGCTCAAACAATACTTCAATCAAATCCGCTTCCAACACACTATGATCCGAAGATACTGATCATCGTGGCAGCCGACGCAAGCCAATACGGAATAGGAGCGCTTATCTGCTAGACATTCTCCCAGATAATTCTGAGAAAGCAATATATGATGCAAGCGGATCACTTACCACCTGCGGAGACAAACGATTCTCAAATGGAAAAAGAAGCATTGGCCTTAGTTTTCGCTTGTAAAAAGTTCCATAAATTTATACAATGCGGCAGGCGGTTCACATTACTTACCTACATCATAGACCCCGCCCCTGACCATTTTTAGAACAACGAAAGGTGTACCGGTACATACTGCATCACGTCTACGACGATGGGCAACGTCCTTGCTGACGTATGACTATAAAATAAAGTATACGAAAACTACCGAAATTGGAGAAGCCGACGCGCTCTCTCGGCGTGTATAGCAACAGCATAAGAATACTGTATCCTAAGGTACAGTACTTGGCTACATTGAATATGACATTGCTACAATGCTTGATGAGGTAATAGACAAAATGTACCTATTACCCGGGATGAAATCGTCAAAGCTACAAAAGAGGATCATATACTACAAAAAGTAATCAGAGCCATCAAGACAAATATATGGCCAACATTACGTTCACTATATCGACCCGCCCTTCCATCTTTATAATCGGAAGGATACAATGTCAATGCACAGCGGTGTATTACTTTCAACGGACCGAATCGTCCGTTCCAGGAAATCCGCAACATAGGATCCTGAAAGAACTACATAAGGGTCACCTCACCGGCATTACTCGCATGAAAAGAATCGCACGATCTTGTTAACGTCTACTGGCTCGGAATTGACATGGATATTTGCCGGTTCGTTCAAAACTGTGAACACTGTTTAAGAATTTGAAGGGATCCTCATCATATTCCAATTCAACCATGGCCCAGAGCAAACAAACCAATGGCGACGAATTCGCTTAGGTTTTTGTCGTGGAGTAGAATCATATATATATATAAGATCCAAATAAAGACGTCGACTCTCAGATAGTAGTCAGTCGGCCAAAACAGCGAAGAGTCTTTCTTGTGTGGTCTCCGGGTTCTTGTACTGCGCGGATACGACAATTTTGCGGGTCGTATTGATGGAGGAATGTTCCTAGTTATGGTTGTGGACGCATAGTCACACTGGCCAGAAATTTTTGAAATGCACTCTGCCACATCTTCAACGGCAATTCAAAAGTTACCCGAGAATATGAAGAGAAAAAGTGTACCATTGCCGAATCACTAACATCTGTTTTTATTTTCATATCGAGCTACACCGAACGCCGAAGATTCAACACCAGCCGAACTTTTCCTGAACAGACAAATTCGCACAACTCTCCGTTTTATCAGAGAAATGCGAGGAAATAGTTCGACAATCAACAAGGGAAACACATAGCCTAAAACCAAAGTGGTTACCTGGCGAATACAGTCTTTACCAAAGACTATCGTAATCCTCATAAGCCAATTCTCATAAGCCAACCTGGACGAGTGGAATCATCAACCGTTGCATTGGAAAAGTCCTATTTGAAATACCAAGTTGGAAAATTGACTTGGAGACGACACGTCAACGAATTAAGTGGTAAAAACAGACTCCTCCAAACGCAAGTTTTCCATTGTGGGGGGCTTTTGAGGTCTTTGTCGGCTGGAACTGGGATTTCTCGAACAACCTGTCATAGAATTATCACCAATGTACTGAAGATGAAGAAAATCAATGCAAAATGGATTCCCCATACACTGAGTGCTGACCAGATGAAAATGCGTGTGGAGTGTTCGACGTTTAATTGCAAGGCTTATACGCAACAGACCAGTCGCTTGGAACACGCGGTGTCGCTAGACGAGACATGGGCTAGCCTGCATAGACCTCCTGAGAAGGATCAAGCAAAACAGTGGCTTCGACAAGGTGAAGCGGCAGTGTCTGTGGCAGAGCCAGATAGATTCGGACGAAAGGTGTTGATGATACTCGGCTCATATGGATATCAAGGGCGTTTACCATTACGAAATATTAAACGAAAAACTCGGCGCTCCCCGATATCTCGACTTCTTGAAGGGATTGATGAACAAATTGCGTGGGGATCGACAGCACCGAGTGTGGTTACTCGACGACAATGCAAGGCCTCACCTCACTGCTGAAATTACGGCCTGGATGGAGGGGAACAATATTGAGCGATGGCATCAATCCCCATATTCTCCTGATTTGAGCCCATGTGATTATGGTTGTTTTCATGCATTAAAAAGGGCAATAGACGGGATTCCATATGCAACCGTCGCCTTACTCAAAGAAGCAATAGATAACGAAATTATAAATGTAAATGCAAATCGTAAATATTTAGCTATCTCAAATCTGCTATCTGTAATCGCTGTGTCAATAAAGCTGGAGAGTACCTCTAACTCAGACCAGAAGATCTTTGTTCTAACCCATTTACTTCAATAGTTATCGGCATTTAAAGAGGCGACAGTTCGAACCGGACACCCTAATAGTATTAATAATAATATTAACAATTTTTTTTATTATTGCAATACAATACATGGTTTTCTAGCGGAACTACAGTGTTTTGCAATGCCTGAGTTATCGATGTGTCATCGAGCTCTGGATTCCTTCCCACCGTAGGGGTTAGTGCACGTCCATGGCGAATCCTTGTAGAAGTCCAGTAGTTCCTTGACGTAACCTACCGTTGCGGGGTGTCGAGGCATAGCTATTGCGGAGTATGTCGGCTCTCGAATACAAAGCGTAGATCCATCCAATGCTAGCGCCTACAAACGCCGCCGACAATATTCGACGATATAACAGAACTTTGAAAACCTGTTCGAAATAGGTCAGCATATTTGACCCTATAAGCAAATTGAGGCGGTCAGAACGATATCGGTATTGCATTTCTGTGTATTATACCAATCTGGGGACGACACTGAACAATACCTACACCTTAGGTGGTGCGCGAATGCTGTCCAAGTAACCTTCAGTAATTAAGTGCATTTATTTAGTGCACTTTCCGATTATTAGAATATGGTGATTCTGTATAAATATAGCAACGAGCTGTGAATTTAATTATAACAGTAGTAGATTATAAATCCCCACCGTTCGAACCAACTAGAGCCGTGTCGCTTAAATCGAAAGTGCTGCCCCAGCAAAAATAAGCCAACCCAGAGATTGTCCCTGTACCAATCGGCTAATCTGCACAAGAGAATAAACAAAAACAATGTCAGTCATGGAACTGCACCAGGGCCATCATAGAATCTGCGGGGAGGAAATAACTGTTAGGATACTGTCGATATTTCTGGCGCAGGAAGTAGCCGTCAGGGTGGATCTTGAGCTTAACTGGTAAAGAACAGCAGAAGAAAAAAGAACGGGTCTCTGAGGCCAAAACAAAAATCTCAGTATATTATCAAGTTCAGGTTAACTTAACGCTATATGCTTCACTGGCGAGTTTCACATCAGCGCATGCAGATGAAATAGTGTTCGATATCGTCGTTCAGGATGAACTTGAGTTGGTAAACGAGGAGCACAACACTAGCATCTATGGGGCCCGTTGAACGCCCGTCGGGGATTTGCAGCATTGATCAAGGGGATGTTTCTGAATTTTCACGCGAAATATCAATCGTCATATTCCCTGACAGAGAAAAAGATCGCGTAGTTGTGAGAGAATTCTAGCGCTTCATGGACCCCCAGAGTCGACTTCAGCGGCGACATCACAGCCCAAGATCCAACAGTAATTAAAACAAATAACACGGACGAATAACACAATCTAGCGGTCCCGAAAAAGGCGGCATTGTTTAACGTTACATCTCAATGTTAAGACGAGATCGTGTGCACAATCGACAGAATTAGTAGCTCTAATTAGTAGTCCTATTGTCACCCAGTACGGCAACTCGCCTTGGACCTTGGACGAAGAGGCACGCACGTCCAGCTAAACGAAATCAATCGAAAACAGCTGTTCTTCCAGGACGACTGTGGGATCGAAGCACGAAATCGAAGACGCTCCACTAGCCAACTCGGAAGAGTTTATCTTAAACCGACAGTAAGCCGGCAATATGCGGCACTTAATTTCTTCTTGCCGTAGCCAAGGTTAGATGACGAGCCACAGACGACCAGGTCAGTAGATCACTTCATCCTAGTTGAAGAAAATATGTGAGTATGTCCCGGACGCCAATGCCACGCACATTACATATGATATAATACATGTGGCGTTCTAACTCGGGCAGCATTTGTATCGTTGTTGATTCGTTTTCGCCGTGCTTGTTTAGGTCGCATAGCTAGTTTTGTCAGAGGAAACTTCTCCGGATTCAGCTAAGTGACGTGTCGATCACTGCCATATTCCAGTGTTGGAATCAGACTTTGTGCAGGAGCTTACCAGGATGGTACTTGACAAACTTTACCTGTTCAAAAGGCAATTTCTCTAGCCCGCCATAGCCAACACTATCACCTCAGCCTGCTTCAGGATGCGAGATAAATTGCTGTTTCCCTGCTAGGGCCTACAACGTGAAAGGCATCCACATACAGACATCGTAATCCAGGTGGAGCCCGCCACCACCGCCGCCCGCTGCCGCCGCCCGCCATTCGAAGGCTGAGTGTGACGTAGGTGGTGACCTAAATGGTACGTGCATGGCAGAGCAACGTAATGAGGTCATACCTCCAAATAGCCAAGAGGGCTCATCTATGTATCGATTTTGCAGCCCCTTTCAACGCTCTGATTTACTTTCTGTGCACGATCAGAGAGGAGAGGAAAACAAGGCAGACCGACGAACTGTGAGAGTTTGCTATTGCCGCGTATTGCGAATTAGATATGCAGTCGAATTAAGTGCATAATATATATATATATATATATATATATATATATATATATATATATATTGTCCATTTAATTAAATCGTGGCTACTCGTACATGTCGCGTCCATTCGTATATATATATATATATATATATATATACATATATACATGAATGGACGCGATATGTACGAGTAGCCACAATTTCACACAACTTTCAACAAGCTGCGTACCTGCTTACGCACCTCTTCCGCTGTACCCCCACCCACCACATGGTTAAATCACTGCCGGCCGATCGACAGGGATGTGTCAAAAGAATAGAGATGCATACGAATCGAGATCCGGGGCCCCTCAAGAATGTCCACACGGTTGAGGACCTCAACGAAGTTGGCAAAATCCGAGTTCCTCCAACACGATACTGTGGGGATCGTGTCCACAAAACCCACGCGTCTCGGCAGGCTCCTTCGACATACGAATACCACACAAGCGTAAAGCCTATGACTGTCAAGAGGTGAAGACTGGTGACGGGGACGCCACACGCGATCGGCCCACGCTTCGTGGCTTCGCTATTTGCCTTCCTCCGACAGCGGTCATCCGCTCTCTGAGTCATTTGAAGGCCTGGGGACTAAGGCAGGGCCGTGCATGACGCCATGTAGGTACATATACATATATTGACTCGGCGCTGGAGCACCACAAGGAGAGGTCCTGCACGAAGACTGCACAGCGATGTCGTGTGACCCCCGCAGGTCATCCCAGTTTGGATAATGAAAAGAGTGAATTATATATATATATATATATATATATATATATATATATATATATATATATATATATATACATATATATATATGTACATATATATGTATACCAGTCACCTTGGACGCGTGGCACACGCATGACTTCTATGCATTGCCGTTGCGGTCAGCGAAATACGAGTTCATTGGAAACCACCCACAAGCTCTACTAAGCGACGAAATCTCGAATTTTTGCGCACCATGCAAGCTCTGCAGCAGATGGATGCATTCGCTGTTCAAGCCACTGGACACTTCTACAGACGAGTAATGTCCTCTCGACCAGAGGTCTATACAAGTCGGGGGGGGGGGCGGGTGAGCTCCCGAGAGCGGTTTTCTCCGATCGCTTGCTGTGTCCTTACGCGACACTGAATAGGACTCGTTACGTGGTAAGGCCACGCGTCCTACCATGGACACCAGGGGAACAGTTCGACCCAAGCGCCCACGGCAAAATCCGCTCCGAAGTCGCGACGTGATGAGGCTCTCCTCGGTACCAGCTAACATGTTCATCATGCTAGCTTCATGGTGTGCCCCATCAGCGCATGCGAGCTGTCAATTGTTCCCCTCTAAATATAACTGTGTACGTTCTTACCCAAGTCTGCCTGTGCGAGTGAACGTCTAGCTGCTGCTGCTGCTGCCGCGGCAACAAAAAACAAGACCTAAAATCGAGTGCCGACAGTTGGCTGTCGCGGATTTTCATCGAGGTCTCGTGTCGAAACGGCCAACACAGAGCAAATCGGAAACTGTTAGGGAATCGTCTTCAAACCCCGAAAATCTTAGCGCCGAAGGGCGTGTAACTATTACGCGTTGTTCTCCCATGAATCTACCACGCGGTTGAGTTGTGCACATTCGCAATGCCCTGCACTCGTCATATAATCAACCCGGCAACGCCAGTGGTAAGCTGGAATGATGCAGATCTCAACTTGTGACGTACCCGTAATAAGCGTCGTCCATCGTGTTTGCTCTGGCGTGGCGAAACCGCTCGCCATGACGGTAAATGGAACCTGCCTATGAAGTGAACAGTGTGAGGGACGTCGCCCACCAGGTTACGGCTTTCCCGAAAACAAACCGCCATCACCTTCCGCCCGCTAGTTGACTTTGTTGACGACTTGATTGTTCTGGTGGTTTTTTCGTGGAATACAAACAGCCGATTCGGTATCTTCGCCCACTTGTTCGTCATGCGATCTAGCGGAGTATCGTGGTCGTCGTCGAGTGTAACATGTCACGCCTGTCGTTCCGCAACAACAGTTCACGCTTCGCTTGCTTTCACAGGTTACACACGGCCGAAAACCGTGGGAGGCTCTCGTTATATGACGACGACATCACGCCTTTGGCAAACAACTCGACGGGTCGAGGTGACTTCGCCGGCATCACGCCCCTCGATGTACCGCCTTACCCACTCGCCGCCGTTTGCCGCGAACGCCAACGAACGCCTATAGCTGCTGCCCCAGTGTCACGTCGGGCGCCGGCGGTCGGATCTGACAAGGTGACGACTATCGTGCCTACCGGCAAAATGATACTCCTCTGATGCCACCTGCCCTTCGTGCCCCGCTTCTCCCGAAGTCTATTTCAGGATTCAACAGCCGCATCAGGGCTCAGGAGACATCAGGAGCTTATCCAGCCGTGCGCGAGTCAATTTCGTCTTGTGATCATGGACGGGGGGGCGGGGGGGCGGGGGGGGGGCCCAGCGAAAAGAGGAACTTGGGATGAGTGAAGTCAGACGAGTAGGCCGTGCGAGGAACCACTGCGGCAGGCCAACTACGCCGTACGAAGGCCCGCGGAAAGGGGCCTGGACAGGGCCTAATGCATTACATTGCATACCGCTGTTTTACGATACAGAGGATATTGTAACTCGCCGAATGGCTTAACGCAGGTATTCGGAGGAAAAGTTCCAAGCTAGTGTCGTCACTAGTTATCAAGTGGGCATTAAAGAGACCGCAATAGGCGATGACGTCTCAGACTATAAAACGAATGTTTCAACCTGACGTCGAGCTCAGATTGAGTTTGGCATTCAACATGGTAAGTCTTCTAGGAGATTTGTCATTTTCCATATGTAAACACCTATATGTGAGAGCTGGCTGAATTTAGATAGCCGTTTTCAGATCCGAGCATCCCATTTATACGTTTATACCACGACTTTTAGCAGGTTTACTGTTGTAGATATAGGAGCCGTTCAGTTGGCTTCTTCATAGATGTCTATATGACGACTGTATTGCACGTTCTAGTAAGAACGTTTACACTCATTTACTATTGCGCGATGACACTGGAGATAAATGAGCTAAAGAAAACTCAACCCTTTTCCATCCATCAGCCGGCTGGCTAGCTAGCGTTCCACCGTTCGAGCTTGCCATATCCGAAGCTTGAGTCCGATTTGCGAGATCCCCTCAGTGCCAATTCATTTCACAGTGATTCACTCCGTCGAAAGGTACTAACAGATACACCCAACACATTCGTTCGCACACATGTTCGCTTTGAAACCGTTAAACTACAGAGGTTCCGGCTCTTCTCAACGCTGTGCGTGGCACTTCTGATCAGTCTGATGTTGAGCCGGGCCGCTCAAGCGCGATCTCTGCACAAGCGGTCGTTCCTGCAGATGGGCTGCAGAGGCGAATTTGTCCCGTCGTATTTCGCTCGCCTCGATCGTGTCTGTGAGGAATGCTTCCAGATGTACCGGAAGCCGTTCATTCTCGAATCATGCCGGTAAGTATTAATTTAATGCTTGTTGATATTTCTAATTTTGCCTCCGCGTAGGTCGCCGTGCATGGGTCGCTCCATTGTCCCCATGCGTCATTCGTTTAATTAATAAGGCCAATAGCCTACGAATGGCATGTTCGGCGTACACACACCGATCCAGCCTTTCAGATCCCCTGCCGCCGGTTCTGAAAAGCGAGATGGATCATCGGGGTGAATCGTCGAATGTTCTCTGGACTGAAGGTTTGATGTGAAGCACTTTTTCCTCCTGTTGACTCGACTCGCTCGGTCGTTGCCACGGAGCGTTTCCGGCCTTAGATGCTACCTGCCATTTGTTTTCGAAAATCTCGCCTAAATGGCTTATTCTAATTAAAAGTACTGATACGTGTTCAGTAGAGGCAGCCTCTAGGCTCAGCATGAATCAATGATGCCTCCTAGTGGATAATCTTCAAAGCCTGGGTTTCTGTCGAATGCAACTGACCCCTTGAGTGTGTGGCCTTCGTGCGGGGAGAAAAAAGGTGGCCTCTCCGAACAGGAATTATACAGTATACGACTGTGTTTGTGGATTCACATTTGGAACAGGGTTTATTCCTTTTATACTAATAAGTAGAAAGCTTAATTATTTGTAGTACTTATTAACAAGTGTTATTACGTCAGGTTAGCGTCCACCCATGTAAACAGACACACTCTGTATACAACAAGTGTTTGTGCGTCATGCCCAAAAACAACCAAACAGTTTGCACAGTGATAACTCCCAATTCAAGTTCGCCGAGGAAAAACGTTTCCAGCGGCAAAAATAGCCATACAGTGAACCATTGTACAGTGAAGCGGTCAGGACGTTGATGTTAATTCCAAATTGCTTTTTACGCTCTACAATTCGATATGTTCTGTCCCCCGTATCGCGATCTCATTTTTGTCGTAATGATGTGCCAGGGCTTAATCTGACATGTTCGTCTTTACGATGGTATCTGCACGCGATGTCTGCCCATGTTGTCATTATCTACTTCGATAATTGAACGTTTGCGGTGTCGCTGCACATTAATCTCCCAATTCACATTGCTTTCATAAACGTGGGTAGAAAAGTCGTATTTAGATCTTTCGAGAATCTTCTCGCGCAGTACAGGGCGGTCAAAGTGCGCAGCTTCAATACGATGGATGTCAGTAGTTCGTAGTAGTTGTCAATTCGTAGGTGTGAACGTTACTAATCAACTCGACGATGGTAATGACCTCGCGAGTGGCCGATGCAAACGTCAGCAAGTTTCGAACCGGTGTCACCCGCACATTGTGGCAGTTATTCGGGAATCGCAGCGGGAATGGCCAGCAGACATAAATTAAATATGTACAACAAACCAGATTCAACGTGTCACTAACTCAGGTGTTACGTGCCGTTATACTATACATACTGTTTTTTTGTTTTTTTTTCGAGCTGACCCTCAGCTGTTCCCCTATCTGACAGGCCTCAGCTCTTAACCTTTTTAGGTATTACTATGAGTACCTGTCGGGGCCACCTTTGCTTATTCTCTTGTACTATATATGCTGTTACATCGTAGGTATCTATTTATTTATGACAGATTTAAATGTATTGGCTCAAGTGAATGAAGTAGCAGCCTTCTTCTCATCTTTGTATCGCATTGGTACTGTTGCCCTTTGCAGATTGGATTGTTATCGGAACGAGACGTTTTTGTTGTGCACCGAAGCGCTTATGCTTCACAAAGAACGGGACATCCTTGAAAACATGGTGAATCAGCTCTACGGGCCACAATCTTGAATCAGCGTCACACCGATGACCAATCCGTATCAGCTCAGGAATAGCACTTAGGGCACATCATCACTTGCGGCCATCCAAAACGCTCGATTCCACAATTATACAGTGTATCCTATATGACATTTCAAGACCAATCAACAATGGGAGCGTGCTCGTGCTATCACGTGTACGAACTGCTACGAAAAATCGACAAAAAGCCACGATCGTAATGGTGAAACCACTAGTTTCAACCAACAGCCAAAAAATACGTTTGGATTCACATTGAACGCCTACGTTAACTCGAATAGCCCTTGACTCGTCCGTCCTTTTAGCTCTCGATTACTCAGTACACACGATCGGATTCAGCTGACCAAGAGAGTAGTATCTATGTTCGTTTTGGGTGACGGCACCAGCAGCAGCAGCAGGACAACAGTCGTGATCAACATTGTGCCGCGTTCTTCATTCTTGTCTTTCGCATACGCCCGCCAATCGGTCAGACGGTCAAAAATGCTGATGACCAAGTGGTGTTCGTTGGATTTTGAGCCGGGTCCTGGACGGCGACGCGACGACTGCTGGTGGCAAAAAGGGGGGGAATCTGTGCGATCTCTGCCAAGGACGACGAATAAATTCCTACTCTCGAAAGTGTACACTACCACTATTACTACTTCGAGTATCATCACTTGTCGAACCACTTGTTGACTTGGTTTGCGGTGCCTTGTTGCCAGGTCCATCAAACAAATATCGACGCCCCCGAGCTTTTCGTTTCCTTTTTCTCTCCTTTTCTTTTTCTCGCGGCGTCGAGTTGTGTTGCTGGGGGGGGGGGGGGGCGACGGGAAACATTTGTGCGAAAGATATTATATTTTTTGGGACGGATCCATTATAGGTTTATGCTATGGGTTTACACGAGTTGGCCACTTACCAGTGCCGCTGTTCGTTGTCAGGGTTCGTATAGGACACTCGCTCACCGTTAAACCTCAAAACTACTTGTGGGACTCCGATGCAAATGTGTCACTTGAAATGTTAGGCGTTGAATACAGAGAAAGAAAAATTCGTCCGTTTCGTTTAATGCGTTTTTATTGTACTGTTTTCTTTCATTATGTGCGATATCCATTAAGGGTATACAGAGCGTTTCGGCTGCATCTTTCATTTCGTTAGCCATCGGACTCAGCCAATCGGGTGCCCCTATTCGCGACTTAACTGTATGATAGCTGCAAATAAGGTCCATACTGTGTAACACTGTGATACGCCATGGAGTTCACTTTCGAGCCACATAATCCAAAGTTAAAGACAGACAGCTATATACAGACGCTGTGCGTACTACACTGAGATCATATTTGGTGCGAACAGGTCTTAAGCACTGTTCTAAACGCATAGCAAAAAAAACACTGTAAGACAGCTGTACTATAGAATAAATCTGTTCGATTGAAGATGGTCTCGATCTAAGAGAAACGTCTTTTATTAATCAGCAGGTGCAATTCGAGTGACTCCATCCATAGCCAACTCTCAGCGGAAACGGGATTTCCATCGGCTGGTGATGGCTTTTAGGAAATTTCTCAGCGAAATAGGATGTGCACCCAGCTAGTGTCATCACGCTTGTATCGATCATACTCTCAATATGTATAGTGTTGTTAATTATGGATTATATTTATTAATCTTCGCGCATCTTTCGATAGCGTATATGTCCCATCACACGCAAACGATTCGCTGCAATAAATATAGTCCTATGAGGATAAATCGAGAAACCAAGCTTCGGATACAACTAATCGCTATAACGGTGAGAAAAGTTGCCACCCACCAATACCGGACATATATATATATATATATACCGGACATAAAATGAGAGCATTGTGCAAATTGCAGTTCCTTTAGTAAACCAATAAACCTTTACCACACACCTTTACAGCTAACAGAGGGTTGGAAATGAGTTTGCTTTGAATATCGTTCCTGCCGGCGCTCAGTTGGCTCTCTGAAGTCAATCCTTGCATGCACTCCCGAGCCAGATCATCTGACGCTTTCTGCATTGACTCTTAAGACGTCTACAAAACATTATTTCACGGGAATCGTACACCATAGCGATTATAAAAGAGGCCGCCTTTCACAGCGAAGAAGTTGAAAACGTGCAATTAATTTATGCATTAATATTTATATAGACCTTGCCGCCCCTGATTTGAACCTTTCATGTGCCAGGTTTTCCTGACCAGGGGGGTCGCTTCGGAACCAAGCTCGACTTCAGTTCCACCCCGCAAAATGGGACTCGCCCAACCTTGAAATATCATCTCGCTTCAACCCCTACGAAAGCGGATTGATCTCTGTGAAACGAGACGCGTTAATCATCCGTCAGATCAATTAGCAAGGCAACTCCTCTTAACCATCGGCAATTATGTGGACTTCGGCGATATCGAGGTGCGCTTTCCTATGTTACATCAGCACGATGGGGTGATATCGGGAGAGGGGGTCACCCACGAGATTTCGCTGTAGCTAAATGATCAGACCGAGAGACGACGGACGGGGGGGGGAGGGGGGACGACCCACGGAACGCCACGATCCGTTGCTATTGTTCTCCGCGAGCATCGCGGCGCGGGCCGAAACGAAGTCGCTCGGAAAATACCCACAGTGATCAGGAGGAATTCGATGTTGAGGACCAACTGACGAGTCCAACTCCGGAAAGTGAAGCTGGGAACGACTGGAATGATTCGCTCTGCGGGAGACTCGTCAGCCGTAACCGGTTTCACCTCGGCCTGAGCACGCGGTCAGGCATAATCGTATATGTATGCTCGCGCGAGTGCTCGAGGCCACGCCGGACGTAAGCTTACGGCGAATTGCGGCATTCGCACAAAGGCGTTTAATTCGGTAGCGTTCTAGCGACGCTTAACGGACAGAATCGCCAGGGCCACCCACAGAGAACATATAGCAGCCTAAAACAAGTGACCCAAGAAGATACTGTCAAGAATCTTTAGCTCGTTGAGGTGATTGACGTCTTCGAGATTCTTGAATGGTAATTTTCTGCCATTGATCTCTAGAGTCGTACGATCGTGAGATTTTCTAGACAAAAGTAGGTAGTTCAGCAGAGGCGGGTTCAAAAGAGCAAAACAACATAGGAGAATTGATTGCGTCAACCTCATGAAACACATCTTCTATAAGCAAGCAATGGTATACCTGGAATGCTCATAGTTTTATTTAATATATTCTTAGCAAACGCATTAAGGTGTCCCTTGGCAATATCTCTGGGCAACGTCTTATCTAAATGATTATTTCCTCCTCTGGCGGTGCGTCTGATGTGATCTTAGCCTCGGAATTCAAGGGTATTTTTAGAAGAAAGGCGGACTACTGGTTTTCCTTGGAGCCACGTGATTAACTAATCATCAGCTGGTCTCGCGTCTCTGATTAGCTGAGCTGTTGAACAAACTGTTCTGATTTTTTTTTAGTTTATTTGAGCTGATTTACAAACAAAGGGCTAACAACATCTAGGTTACTATTAAGATTAATATAGTAATTAATCAATAAAAATAAATTACATCAACAATTAGTGTTGAGGAATTAGTATTGCTATTATATGTATATACGGTCAGGGGACAACCTGCACCAGACAATAACACACCATGGTGATCATAGCCGTAATTAAACTATTTACAAAATCCAGTTAGTGACTATTGTATTAATAACAAATTGTTACTACAAGTTGTTTTATAAAACTGTGATAACCATATAACTTCCACCTGGACATCCCCCACATAAGTGTCCCTCTTGAAGTTCCGCTCGTGTCGATACGAGGATTCAGGTTAGCGCCACAGTGTTCCAAGGACAATGTTTCTCCTTCGAAATAATAGGGTAACATTTTAGGACAATCTAGAATAAAATCCCTGTTAATTGTCTAGTACGCGGTTGCGGGTACATCTAAGCTTGCAGCATACAGCCTCATACAATTTCATGTTTTTTCTATTGCTATCGTTGCTGTTGTTGTTGTTGTTGCTGCTGCTGCCGCTGTCGTCACAAAGTGAGCTATTCCGTGTGGTGCCCACGCGCGATACTGGGTAAATTCCCCGATCATGCGGACGTGGCGAGAGGATGGATCACCACTGAGCTATTGAGGACCTGTGACGGCCGCCGAGCCACAACAGTGGGAGTGAGTTTGAAGATTGGCCGCGGTAATCAGACACGAGAGAGAGAGATAGAGACAAGAGATAGAGAGAGAGAGAAGGCCGGGGAGAGCGCTTGAACTGAGCCTTCACTCGAACTCAAGGAATCCTCAATGTAGATGCCGAGCCCGCCAGCGGAAAATTCCTGGTGTTCGTCCACCCATGCAATGGATTGCCGTTGTTGTTGTTGCTGCTGCTGCTGTTGTTG
Source organism: Stratiolaelaps scimitus (assembly GCA_019614645.1). Classification (NCBI taxonomy): domain Eukaryota; kingdom Metazoa; phylum Arthropoda; class Arachnida; order Mesostigmata; family Laelapidae; genus Stratiolaelaps; species Stratiolaelaps scimitus. Next base: position 483,674 of record JABWDB010000090.1, on the reverse strand, counting down.
TTGTTGTTGTTGTCGTCGTTGTTGCTGCTCATCGAGCGCAGAGCGGCGCCGAGCCCGATGAGGTCACCGCCGAAGTCGATGGTTGCAACACTGATTAGTTAGAGACAGTACGAAGAACTGTTACAGCGTCGAAGTCCGATAACAACAAACAATCTGGGATCCTTAGTCGTACAGCTGACAGCTTTCGGCTAAAATCTCCGAGGATAGAGTGACGCTGAGCACGAGCGCCCTCCAACGCATAAATTCGTGTATAGTGGTTCGGTGTGGTATGTTCGTGTGCGGCTGAATCGGAGGAGACACGTGGGTGTACGGGATTGATCCCTGCCATTGCACATTGGCATTGAAAGGGGTTGTCCGCCCTAGGAAGCCTTATGCCGAGAGCAGTTGTATCGCGGACACTGTTAAATGTTTAAGGCTGTGGGTCAGCGAGGGAGAATTTACCCGGAAAGTGTATAGTGGTTTCAAGACACGTTGTCTTCGTGTGAATATCAATGATGATAGATGACGTTTGATTAATAGGGAGAGTACCCAGTGGTCTAGGAGTGAATCGGGATGAAATAACGCGCTGTGGGCGTACGGAATGGACAGTTGACATGGAGTGGCAATAAGGAATTTGCAATTTGACAATTTGCAATGCTGCATAAATATGATGGTAATAGGCTTAGATTAGTCTGTATGCATGAATTTAAGTACATACAATGTTAGTGCTTGCAGACGATGTCGTGCTGCTCACCGTACCTCGACTGTTAATGACAGTCACACCAGCCAGCTGTAAGCAGCTGACTAACTCACGTTTTTTTTTTTATTTAACTACTGTGAATTAAATAACCTGAATACTGTGAATTGTAAACAATTTGAGTGAATGTATATATCTGTTGACAGAATAATCAATTATAATTGTGAAATCGTAATTGCATGAACAATTTGGTGATAATACACTCTTACTTTTACCCTATTTTTTAATTGAGAACTTAAGCATTGTAAAATTGCAGTTCCGGAAATAAACCGCAAATGTTATGTTATGTTACTTATTCTTATATAAATATTTAACTATTGAAAGGCAGCGAACTTCATGAACAAATCCAGAAGTACAAGATCTGCTTTCGTAATTACGTGGCTGTGCCACACGAGGTCGACAGTGATTTAATGCTGGATAGATAACAGTTGAGCTGTTGCAGCAAGCGGTCCATTAATAGCATATTTGGTGGCCCAGACATCAATCTCCCATCGACCATCCCCATTTGGATAGTCCAGATCAATAATCATACAATCGGAAGCAAACGTGTGATTTTTGCAGATGACAAAAATGACGTGTCTTTAGTGCGGATTAAATAAGGCAGACATCGCAATACATCTATATAATGAAATAAAATTACGTGGACGAGAGTATGGACGGACTTAGCGGGTGGCTATGAAACAGCTACTTAGGCAAAATGCATAACGAACAACAGTCATTACTAAAGTAAATGTTATAGAACAATTGAATAAGCACATCGATCAGTGTAGATAGTCTCTATTGGACTCTCATAGTATTTCTACGTGGCTTTTCCTTTGGTCGATCGGCCGTTTGGTCTTTACTGCGTCGATTCGCAGGGGAATCAATTGAACCCCTTTCAGGACGACCTCCGCCTAAGTAGCGACCACTTGCACATACGCACAATTAGCGACACAATGGTGCCACCATTAGTTTCGATGCATTGCAATCGCGTACGAGTGTAAACTTTTACCAACGTCTAATGGAACCGCCTCTGCTCGGATTCAAGATCGATTCTGTGCGGAACTTGCTTTTGTCGTCGTTAGAAATCAATAAGTATATACAATTATCTAGTCTTGGCGGCTTAGACGGTGGTTAAATGTCTGGCTATAAGAAACTGAGAAGGAGGCGGAAGACAGCTTCGAGTCCGGCGACCTGGTGACATATAAGCGAACTTAAGCGAACTTGTAGAAACACTCGAGTTTCGTTGAGACATCAATAAATGTACTGCACTTACCCATTATCGCCTGTTGCTATTTTCTTCGAGCAAATCGAACGACACTGTCCGGGATCTTTCTATAATGGTTACAGGCTCTCACGATGAACCGAAACGACCCTGTAGCTTAAATAGGAGTGAATAAGGACCCTGTAGCTTAAATAACGAACAAATCATTTGTGCGCTCTCTGTCTTGTGTCGCTGCCGTGCTCTTGCCATTCCCGACTGATTCCTCGGACATACGGCGTCTAACTTTATAGCTCATTGCATTCGGTTCTGTTGATCAAAACCGCTTTGTTTATGTGCCCCTTTATGTGCTTTCAATAAGCGTTTCTTTGAAACGTCAAAGCGTGCAACTTTGCGTCACAAGGATCATGGGTGAAATCGCGTAATAAATGGCGCATCTTTCCAGCGTCGATCTAATATCGAGTTGTGCCGAGACGGATCGCATGCCCCCACCTCGGCATCGAGCTATCAATATCGTCCCTTTGATTCTGAGTTTCCTAGAGAGAATATGGAGCACTACAAGCCTACGCTTCTGGGATGAAACGTTGCGAGCTATATATATATATATATATATATATATATATATTCCTTTAATATACCAATAAAACCTATACCTCTACATATAACGAGATAGGGGGAGGGGGGTCTGCCCAAAGGAAGATATCGCCGGACAATATTGACTGTTTGCGTGTGTCCGCTGACATGGGGTGCCAATGTATGCGTGCGGTGCATTTCTTGCGTCGGTTGACATCCTCATGCATTGAAGTGCCAATCCAAATACTTTAGCCTTCCTTTAAGGGAACGCGGTGACGTCCGTCGATGGGTGTTTCTCAACTTCATATAATGACACCGAGATAAACAAGTAAGTCATTCTGTGTAAGGGAGTACAATACGCACCGAAAATTGTGGATGATATGAAAATATTATCGTGATGTATTACTAAAGAAAATACGCACGTCAATTTTGGCAAATGCCACCCTGTTAAATTAACTCTTGTTAATTACGCGGCCCGTAAGGAGGTAACCACAAGACTTGGACTAAGCAGCAACAGCAGCATGGTCGAATAAATCGATGATGGACGGCGATTCTATCGATTAAAAAAAAAAAAATATATATATATACAGTCGTGCTAAAAAGGATTTTGTCTTACTTTTGTCCTTGGATCGATGAGATTTAAAGTTTTAAAATGTTTCCTTATAATATGTTTTCTAAACACTAAATGAGCTGAATCTAACAGTACACTATAGAACTGGGAGAAGTCGTATTTACTCAGTCACTACAGTATGACTAACATGTCTCATGATAAGTGGAGAAAAGATTGCTCGAAAGGAGTCGCTCTTCTGATTTGAACACATCCCGTGTCAAGCTTCAAATGATAGACAGACATGTGTGAATGTGTCAATTGAAGACAAACGCATGCGTGTATGCGAGTCAACCTATATACTAACTAATAAATTCGTCTCAGACACTAGAGGGAGCGACCTCAATAAAAGCAATCTGAGGGTTTCTGACCAGGAGCAGGGACTAAAGTGTGCATCGCCTTGTTTTGATTGTTTTTTTTTGTACACACAATGTAGGGATTGCTCGGCGACTTATCTGGATTTCCTCGAGGACAGAGCAATTTCAACCACCTTTGAAACACCTTCACGATTGCAGCAGCAGTCGTGTCTGTGGTTGTTTTGACGGCGAACGCACCCAAACATATGGGCAAAAGGTGGTCATGACACGCTGGCCGTGATTAAGGTAAAGGTCGTGGTTTTATATTGTTTTCCTAACGGAACTGCTGTTTTTCAACGCTTAACTTTGTCATATGTCACGTCAGGAAAGTGTCGCTGACGCTTGTCGCCTGTGATAGATTCCGTTAGTCAATGATTGTAATTTAATTGCTCAACTGCAGAGTAAATTTTCCAGGCTGACGCTCAGCCTTAAACATTGAACGTAGTCCACGGTGGAACTGCATTCGGCATCGGGTTTCATACGGCGGCCAATCGCTTTCAATGCAAATGTGCCACGGTGGGAATAAAAAACCGAGCACCCGATGTGCCCCCTCCTACCGCAAGGCAGCCGTACCACGAGTCCATCGGGCCACACACTTCAATTGGTCAACCATCTTTATCCAGTTACAGCAGATATTCCAGTCTCTCTCTCTCGTACTAAAGATCACGCCCTGCTGATGATAAATTCACCGCATTACATCACAAACTTCAACCGGTGACCGGCTATTGAAGTGACACCTGTGACAGCCATTGCGACCCGAGCGTATCTCCGTGAGGCACAACGACATTTCGTGTCCAACATACAACATCGAATATGGCTTAGTGCATTGAGCTCAATGAATTCCCATATTGAGATGTTTCAAAATATTGCAATCGTTTTTAGCAAATCAAAAGGAATGATTGAAATCCTTAGAGCTGTTCTCACTAATGCTAATAAATATAGTAGCCAGCAAAAGAAATAAACACATACAATTCCGTTAAGCCGCTTTGGATATATATATATATAAATATATATTAGCCTCGCATATTATATATATATATATATATATATATATTAGCCTCGCACATTATATATATATATATATATATTAGCCTCGCACATTATATATATATATATATATTAGCCTCGCACATTATATATATATATATATTAGCCTCGCACATTATATATATATATATATTAGCCTCGCACATTATATATATATATATATATATTAGCCTCGCACATTATATATATATATATATTAGCCTCGCACATTATATATATATATATATTTGCAAAAAGTAGCTCACTTGCTAGTGGAGATGAGGCCGCCCTCCACATATCGGAGGAGTGGGACGGCCCCGAGATAAGAAGAGCTGTAGAAATCTGCTGTAAAAGGAGCTCCTGCAAGGTAGAGCTGGCCATGAGGACAGGGCTAAGACCCGCTCGGGAGCGTAGCGCATCTCGCACCAGAGAGCCGATCAGTACGATCCACAGCACTATCAGGGTGAAGGCCAAGGAGGGCGAGAGCTTTGCCGACGTCCTGAACGCAATCAGCGATCACGTGAAGCCGGGCGAAGCAGGAGTAAAGTTAGGAAGGGTCACACCGCTAGGCTATGAGGGTGATGTGCTTATAGCCGTCAGTGCCACCAACGCAGCGGGTGGCGCGACTTTTGCTGAAATGATTCGTAAGGGGGCTGGGGTCGAAGTCGATATCCGTGCGGCCAAGGGCCCTAGTATGACAGTGTTGCTCCACAATGTCGACCCTTTTCTGGGCCCTAGGCTCAGCGCAGAGTTAGGCTCAGTGCTGGGACTAAATGCCAATGTAGAGATCAGAGCAGACGAGAAGGCATGGCTGGGAAAAGATAAGGTATGGAAACGCAGAGTCACACTCCCCATTGTGTTGGGTAAGAGACTGATAGCTATGCGGTCCGTGAAACTCGGGACGATGAATTGTAAACCGGAAGAGTGGGTAGTGATACCAACTTGTTACAATTGCCAGATGCTGGGTCATCTCACCAGGGAATGTAAGAGCGACAGGGTGGAGGGACGACTCTGCAACAGGTGCGGAGACGTTGGCCACCTCATCAAGGATTGTACAGCGCAACAGCCCAGGTGTTACGCGTGCAACGTAAATGGTCATACTGCTGCTTCAATGGAGTGTCCAAAATTCAAAGAAATGATAGAGCGCAGAAGACAGACAGCAACTGCTTCCAGGACGGAGCAAATAGAACAGCCAGAGCCAGAAGCTCGGAGGCAGCGAAAACAGAAACAACAGACCATCATAGATGCGGAAGGCTTCCAGACAGCGAAGAACACCTTCAAGGCCTCGACTGCAGGAACCTCCAGCGATGTCTAACTGCTTAAAGATCATTCAAGTCAACTGCCGCTGCAGTAGACTATCCTACAACATGGTTGAGGAGATCGCAAACAGAAGAGAAGCAAAGCTTATCCTGATCAGCGAACCAAACGAAAGACAAGCTCAGAGTAAGGCGGGATGGATTGTTGATAAGTCTACAAAGGCTTGCATCATTGCAGACCGCTCAATAGCCATTGCGAGAAAATGGTCCGGAAACGGGTTTGCGTGGATTGAGATAGCGGGAACGGGCAGAATATACTCCTGCTATATCAGCCCAAATATAAGCCGCAGAGAAGTGGATAACATACTGGATGAGTTGGCCACCTCCATGAGAGAACCGGCGACACCCAGGGAAATAATAGTAGCCGGGGACTTTAATGCTGCGTCCGAGGTATGGGGATCGAGGGAAACAAACAATAGGGGAAATGTCATGCTGGACTGGGCAGCAGCCAACAATATGGTAGTAGTGAACACGGGAAACGTTCCTACTTTCCAGCGTTATCGGCTCGGTAGAACTGAAGAGTCGCACATTGACTTGACTCTATGCAGCGAAGAGATGGTAGAAGCTATCAAAGAATGGAAGGTACTTGACGAAGAGGTCAACCTCAGTGATCATCACTGTATTGAGTTCTCGGTCGAAGCAGCCAGAAGGAGTCCGCCACTTACTCCCCCACGGGCAGGCCTAAGAATCAGAGACATGGAGGTACTGCAGAACGTAATCAGAGAGACCCTCAGCGAACCCGCGAACAGCACGCCAGAAACCCCAGAGCAGCTACAGAAGGTGTTACTTGAATCCTGTAAAAAAGCTTCAGACAGGCCAATTCACCCAAAAAGAAAGGTCCCGGTGCAACCGAAGTACTGGTGGAATGAAGAAATCAAGAAGAGCAGGGAAGAATACATGAAAGCTCGGAGAAAACTTAAGCTTGCGAGAACGCGTGGCTGGGACACGAACGATCTCCTACTTTCCCTAAGACGCTGCACGGTGGTACTTAAGCGGGCAATCGCCATCAGTAAAAAGAAATGCTGGAACGAATTTCTAGCAGAGCTAGACGACGACCCGTGGGGACGCCCGTACAGACTAATGAGGGGGAAAATAGGGAAAGCTCCTAAAGTAGATATCTTGGAAACGGAAAGACTGGACATACTGAATAAGCTCTTCCCCCGCCACCAGGACTTCGAAAGGGAAGAATTTCAACGTCAGGAAAGAGACTTTGAGGAAGATTTCCCAGCAGTAACGACCGCAGAAGTACTCAAAGCAGCGAAAAGGATAAAAGCAGGTAAGGCGCCTGGTCCTGATGGAATTCCACCAGCGACAGTCAAGGTGCTTTTCAGGAAGTTCCCCGAGATTGTCGCTGGTGTCGCCACAAATATGCTGCGCAGTGGAAAATTTCCACCAGCCTGGAAGACTGCGGAGGTGGTCCTCATCCCAAAAGGCAGCGGAGGTTATAGACCCATATGCCTCATTAATACGCTTGCCAAGGGGTTCGAGATGATAGTGGAAGAAAGTCTGAGGGTTTTTGCAGATGCACAGGGCCTGCTTTCGGCCAGTCAGTATGGCTTCCGCAAGCACAGGTCCGTACATATGCCAATACACAAGTTGGTTGCAAAAGCGGAACTTCTACACAATTCCACGCGACAGACCAGGCGCCTGATGCTAGCAATCTTCCTTGATGTCAAAAATGCTTTTAACAGCCTGCCATCGAAAGTTATCCTGAGTACTCTCAGTCGGAAACGGGCACCGTACTATTTGGTAAGAGTTATATCAAATTATTTGAAGGATAGGGCTATCACAAGTTCGGGAGTGAGCATGAGCATGACGGCAGGTGTTCCGCAAGGCTCCATTATGGGACCTCTACTTTGGAACATTGCCTACGACGATGTTCTTACCCTGGAGGGTTTACCCGACGGAGTCGAAACCCTTGCATACGCTGATGATCTGGCGGTAGTAGTGGAAGCCAAAACGGGCATAGAACTGGAAATAAAAGCCAACAAGGTTCTCCATTCTATACAGGTATGGATGGTCGGCGTCGGTCTCGAACTTGCTCCACAAAAGAGTGAGGCGGTGGTGCTGACTGGCAAAGTTCCTGTCCACCAGCTGGAGTTGCAACTGGCCGGTCAAGTCATCAAGCAGGTAAACCATGCGAGATACCTGGGGGTACACCTGGACAAGGGTCTCAGTGGTAACGAACATATCAAGATCGCCACAGCCAAGGCGAGCAAGGCAGCTAACGAGATAGCCAAGATTCTCCCGAACATTCATGGGCCCAAGCGAACAGATCGCAGGAAGCTTATCATGTCCGTTGCAGGGTCGGTTGCCCTGTTCGGGGCCTCGGTTTGGTTCAGCCGGGCAACCGCCACCTCCAGAAACAGGTGTCTTCTAAGGAAAACGCAACGCACGGCAGCGCTCAGGATAATACAAGCGTACAGAACAGTGAGCACGACGGCTGCACTTGTCTTGGCTGGTACCCCGCCTTGGGATCTGGTGGCTGACGAGCGACGCAGGCTCTGGGACAAAGGTCCCGAGGGCTCTAAGGAGGTAGAAAGAGAAGCGATGTTTGCTGCTTGGCAGGAGGAGTGGACCGCGCTCCGCAGGGGCGACCCTGGTGCAAAGGTCCGTGATCTGATCCCCGACATAAAGAAGTGGATGAACCGTCCGGGGGGGGCAGATGGATTTCTTCCTGACTCAGGTTATCACCGGTCACGGAGACTTCCAAGCATACCTCGACGACTTTAACGTGACTCCACAATCAGGAAGCTGCATTCACTGCTTGGAAGGGGCAAGAGACGATGCCTTCCACACGCTACTTGTCTGCCCTGCCCTGGAGCCTGCAAGAATTCTAGCTCTGAGCAAGGTCACGCGCTGTTGGCAGCTAAATGGCGAGGCTAGAAGCAGAACTCCCCCTCCAAGCATGCCGAGGGCGAGCATGAAAGACTTCGTCGACTTCATCTGCGAGACTAGCAGCGGCTGGGAAATCGGAGCCGAGACTGCTAAAAACGTACTCGAAGAAAAGAGACGCCTGGCCCGAATCCGCCAAAGCAGATTCCCATTTATATCAGAGGCCGAGAGGGGAGTAACTCAAGAAGATATAGGACGTGACTTGTATGGTTCTGCGGAAAGTCACGCCGAGGACAATGCCGCAAGAATGTCGGGTTCACAGGTTGATGGGAACGGCTTGTCTGATGAGGTGGGGAACCCGACGGGCGACCCCGGCCAATTGATCCGGTAGGCGCCTGCCACTCGTTGTTGGTTCGTAGTACTGTTAATTCTGAAGATCCGGACCAACTCAGAGTGAAGTTTAAGTGGGGCGTGAGTTTAGTGGGTAGGTCTGCCACTCCACCAGGCAGGAGTCCCACAGTACCATGGCAAATACCTTAGTTGTGAGGCCTGGTCTGCATGAGCATTCTCCGTCATAAAAAAAAAAAAAAAAAAAAAATATATATATATATTTGCCTCGCACATTATATATATATATATATTAGCCTCGCACATTATATATATATATATATATATTAGCCTCGCACATTATATATATATATATATATATTAGCCTCGCACATTATATATATATATATATATATTAGCCTCGCACATTGTTTTCACAAGTTGGTTCAGAAGGAAAGCATGTACATGGTTACACCGTAATATCTGTTTACTATGCGACGTTCGTCTTATGCTACTACGAAATATAGCTGAAATGAATTGTGAATAATGTGTCCACAATAGACAGAGTTGGCAAAGAAGCCAGAAATCGCCTTGGTTGCTTCGAGCCTCGTGATCCCACGCTACCGTCAATCTTGCGTTCGAATCGAATTTGTCCTCCTGCCACCAATTCAATGATCACCCAGCGTATTTTATGGCTCGACAAGGACATTTTCTTCACCACGTAAGCTATAAACTATAAATAAGAACAATAAAGCTATTTTTGTTTTTCTCCCAGAAACTGAATACGTTACGGCGTTATATAAACGAGCCTGAGTCAGCGGAGCCATCTGCTGCCTCCGCTGAACGAGCTGATCGAACATACGAGCGAAAACCAAAGCTATATATTCAATTCAAGTTTGCAAAACAAAATCCACATCTCGGGCGAAGCACTATTCAATCATGAGCACTTTGGCGGGCCGGCTTCTAAATATATGTAGTGTCTATGGTCAAAACATGAAAAATAAGGTGGACAATATCTATGATTAATTATTATTATTATTATTGTACAGGTAAAATTAAATGACGGCAAGAAAGCTCGGCATATGCCGAACAGGTCTCGTCTTGAATTTAGTTAATTCATCAGCGACGTTGCCTTGCATTGTTTAATACCTTATAGCTCATAGTTATCAACCCTCAGAGGAGAACAGCAACAAAAAAAGCACCCTAAAAAATGACGAGTTCAAAGATGTCCATTGTGAAAGTTCAGCCGTACGTCCAAATAAACGGCAGCCAAAGATGCACCGCGAGAATATTTGACAATTTACAAATAGGACAATACTACCCACTGAGTGGTAAACTCTCACGAGCCCCGAGCGCATTTTGGCGGGGAATATGTAAACGTCTGAGGTTGAATTGGAGTCATGTATCTTGAATACGACAGCTTGTACAAGAACGATACACAGATTGGCGTCATCTGTGCTGACCGATGACAATGAGCGGGAACGAGAGAGAGAGAGAAAGAGAGAGAATTGTGCAAGGCGTGAAATTTGCCATTAGTGCAACATTAATTTTAAGTCTAAATAAAATTTCCCGGGCTGACTCACAGGCTATATTTAACGATGTCCACGGTACAACTGCTTTCGGCACAAAGCTTCATAAGACGGACAGCTGCTCCTTGAAATGCAAATGTGCGATGGTGGAGATTCAACCCGTTCACCTATGTACGTGTCTCCTCCGATTGGTACCGAGGCGCACCCACGAATGCGTCACGCCACACGAATTAGAGGTCTGGCAAGGCTATGACAAGGAAAAACGTAAGTGTCCTATAGGAGCATGTCATTTGATTTATCATTTTACCACGTTGAACGATATGGCAGTGAACAGCAATGAAAGTAAGTACCAGCTTGTCAAACAAAATTAAATAAAATATTCACGAAAAAGTACAATAAAATTCACGATTTCGTACTACGAAATATCTAATTGGGTTCATCAATTATGGGCATTAATTCCTGTTGTTCTTCCCGTGCCACCTATCGGCGTTTAGGAACTGAGCGGTCTTACGAGAGAACCTTCGCTAATAACAACAAGTTAGGTAAACATGAAACCTTTAGCAAATCTACGCTAAAGTTCACAGCTCTTTAAATGGTTCCCGTTTCACGGCGGCCAATTCTACTGGTGCCAGCTCCACCGAATAGCGATCACTGCCTCGCTGCTATTCCTGATTTAGCCTCCCCTCCTTCAAATGATGTCATGCGGCTTCGGCGAATCGAGAAGACCAACGATGGACCATCGTCGCGTGATCCCGGTCACGTCAGCATCAGATCCGCCGGCCAAATGATTCAATGCCCGGCTCGGCCGTTTGTCTCCTTTGGATTTTCTGAAGCCGAGCCGCTCGTATCCGACCATCGCCGAAGAGCGAATGAAGGGGACGCGTACTAACTAAGCGAGTTGTTGACGTAGAAATGCCAGAGATGTTCTAAGGGGAAGATAAGGATCGAGCGAGATAGGTGTGTGAGGAAAGATAACCATGAAGCTAATAAAAAGGGTAGCCTCTGTGTTAGGTTTGTTGTAATAGTTGCCCGGATCGTCGCCGATGATTGTTGCCATCTCCAGAGACGGATATTGCTCTGTCATGTGTAGAGTTACGCTCGATGAAACTGGCCTGGTTCGTACGCAGTGTTACGGCATATTAATTCGTATTTTAAAACATACAATGAATAAATAAACAAATACACCTTATATAGTTAGGTTATATAGGCAGGTATTTGTATTTGCACACCAGATCCACTTTGTACGTGTGTGTCAATTAGGCTAATTACAGAATGCGTGGGGCCAACACTGAAGTGCCGCATTAATCGAGATGTTATTCTTCCTGCGTGTGGCTATCTACGCACTAATGAATCGAAGACATTCTCGTTATGTAGGAGAAATAATTAAAAACAATTCTCGCAATCACTTAAACGCTAATAGATTTATGGTGAAGCAGAGACAAGGCAAAAACTTGTTCCAATCATTGCACTAACCACAAGACTATTTGCTGCCGACCTGTGAACTTACTGTATATATCTAGAATTTAATACGATAAGGTACTATAGTTAACATTCAGCGTTATGAGTTTCAAATGAACATCGGTCAACAACTCTGTGTACGATTTCACAAAAGGTAAAGGTATTGCTTATATTGGTTTATTAAAGGAACTGCAGATTTTCAACAATGCAGTTGACATTCTCGATAATGTGTCTCCAGGTCGCGGGATAACTCGAACCTGCCTTCCGCCTCCAGCATTTTCTAGCCAAAGATTTAGCCACCGCCTGTGCATAGGGAGTATTAACTCTAGTATCGCTGTCGAATCCTGCCGTGGACCCAGTGGTGGACGTATTGATCTTTTCTCACGTTGACAGTTCCTCGTAGTACGGCTGCCATACAGATAAGTGGCGAGAAGTGCTGTCTGACTAGCGCAAACGCTGACAACCCCGTCAGCCGCCAACGAGAAAAAAAGGATACCCCTTGGACTATGCGAAATTTTGGCAGGTGACCCTCAGTGGAACCGGTGGACGCCACATGATCTGCAGAATGGCGGCAACGCCACACCGTATACTCGATTCCACGGTAGCGTGAAGGCGGGCAGAGTCGGCGAACGGTTCAAGGGATCCTCGTGGCCGGGAACACTTTTCAATTTCACTATGGGCTCCGCTCCCACGACATCAGCAAAGCAGTCGCTCCTTGTTACTCAGCACATTGAACATTTCGGAGTGGCACAGACCAGTTCAGTTCGTCATGAATCGACAATCACGTTGGTAGACGTCTACGACAGAAGCAGCCGTAAATAGACAATGGACTACCTTTCATACGAGCAAGTTTCGTAACCTTCATGAACATATAACTGTTGACCTGTAAGTGACTTCCGCACGTTGTTGGTCGATGAGCAGATTCGTTGTCCGATAGTGGGACGCTATTGACAGACTGTATTAACAATTTCATGAATCTATCGATAGATACATAGATGTACGCAGCATGAGTATTTCTATTATATGTGTCTATATATAGATACATAGCATTAGTCATGCAAAATACGAGAATTCTATATAGTATTATATATATAATAGAACTGACCTTCTTGAAAAGTAGTGCGCACAAAATCACGTCTCATGAGTTTCAAGCGTGTATATATACCCACGCACGACTGTACTGTTCACGGCTAGCTAATCGTCACAACGTCTAAGACCGAGATTAATCTGCAAGAAAGAGCCTTGCCGGTCTGCATTTCTTTTGTTAATGCTTCTTTGACCTTGTTGGTATTATTTGTAGAGGTTGGGAACTATTTTTTTTATAAGTTCAAACCAAATACCCCCTGTAGGATTCGAACCGGAGACCATAGGGTTCTAAGGCATCGGAGCTACACCGCTATCATTCCGCTTGACGTTGTTCCTCATATCGCGATCACATTGAGATTGGCCCCATCTGAGCTTCACGAAGGAGTTTTACATGCTTTATAGTGAAGGTACCACCGTATTCTTCGTCGAGGGCGTGTGATTTGTTCGTACTACAAACGACGTGAATACAAAACGCAATGATATATATGTAGGAAAAGGGAGGGGGCCGCGGTATCGCAGTCCTTAATTCCTAATTCACAGTGGCTCGGATCGTATAGTGTTAAGTGTACGCGTGCCACTCTGTCAGACGGTTGGCTAACGGATTACACCTAGCGCCTAACTACGCAAGGAAGACACGGATTCATCTCTCTATATGGACACACTGTCGTCTGTGCTCTCTACATATCTGCATGTGCTCTGTCATGTTCACAACAGTCGCCTGTGTTTATTTTTCACAAAGATACATCTCCCCTGCACGTTTCAACACAACCGTGCAACTTCCACCAATACAACTATTCTATTCAACACAATATTTCACAATATATATATATATATATATATATATATATATATATATATATATATATATATATATATACATATACTACTCTCTATGCTCGATATTGGTTCAAGCAAAGGAATAACAATATATATATATATATATATTGACCACCATAGCAAATGGATAAAGATACATCGCTTATAGCCCGAACGGGCGTAGACATCAGATGAGCATCGACTGCTCGCGAACACGTGGTTAAAATATGACAAACTAGTCATTATATAAGGCATGTAGAAAATAGGCATGTCACGTTGTTCAGTCAATGGTTTTATGGTTTTTCATTTTCAATGGTGGCTGTGATCGTCAACAAGTCGTTGTTAGTCCGCCTCTATGCCTTGTCTCGAATAGTTGACCCCGCTAAACGGTCAGTGGCTCCTTCGATTCATTTGTTTTAAATAGCTTGAACGAGTAATTGGGAAGATATCGGCACCTTTGATCAAGAAGGACGTCGAGCCTGGTGACCTGGTTGTGCATTTGTATGCACCTCCCGTGCAAACGGAGGAGACACTTAAGCGCTCCTCGGCTCGATCCCCACCGTCACGCATTCACGTTTAGGAGCCCGTCATACGAAGCAATATCAGAAGCAATATCGTGGACGTGAAGTGTTCGGCTGAGAGCCTGCCCCAAAAACATTTGATCATATTTGGCAGACCTCTGCTGAGTGCCATGTTGACAACATTTTCATGCTTGCACTTCAGCCTCAGTCTCATCAGTTTGGAGCCAGTGGGTGACACGAATTCTATGAAGGTCTCTATCCACAGTTCTCTTTGCAACTCACTCATGTACATCATCTTAATCGGCGCCCCTGGCTGAGAATAAAGAGGGCCTGTTTTAATGCGCGAGCCTCTGCACAGAGCATCAAACCACCATTAAACCACCCATGTCTAAGGCCCCAGCACGCATAATTACGGGGCAATTTCGAGCTAACAATGGCAGCGTTATATATTCCATAGGTATACCCCCCTCCTTCCTTTAATAGAAAACACATAGGGATTGAATAATTGTCAGTATTGGCCACTTGTCACGAATTATGCTACACATCAATTCAATTCAATTTCAATTCGATTTGAACAAATGACACCAGAATACCACTAAAATACACCAGGTGTACCTGTGCCTGATAATTTGTCCCTCCCCACTCTCGGGTTAGATGGCTTTTAGGAAAATCCACCAAGTATATCTATGCAGCTGCACAAGCATATCCACACTATTTAAACACTAAATAGTTGTTAATAATTTATGATATCTGTATTCGCCCACACAGATACACATATGAACACACCGACATCTAGACGTACGCCCATGAAAACACAAAATAAAATTTCATGTTATTCAATGACCAGCTGCCGTTGCTGCTGCATTCAACCAACTCTCAGCTGTTGCTAAGCACCCATGTGGCGGGCCTCGGAACCAGCTAGTTGGTCGACATCAATTATCTATTGCTGTTATGATTATTATTACTGTGTATTTCAATGCGAGAGCAACGTCATCTCACGTAGCAAAGCCTTAAGTCTCCACCAATCGAATCGGCTGGATCAGCTATCTGCTGTGGTCTCGTGAAGTCGCCCCCTTGACGAGTCGCGCTGAGTCGAGTGTTTTGTGCTCGACACCATTTGATTGACCGTCGAAAGCTCTCCTCCTGCTATCGACCGCTGTACGACGAGTGTATGATGGCTGAAAATGTCCAAATAACGATGACTGAATGCCTACGCAGCTGTGGCTTGTCGGGGCTTCACGCCGGTAAAAGTCGAGCTGTATTCGGATAATAATAATAATAAAAATAATAATAATAATAATAATAATAATAATAATAATGAAGATAAGAAGAGAAGTCGAAGAAAAATAACAAAATTGACTAAATGAGATGGGATTTAGACGCACACCCCGTCGCGTCTCA
This sequence comes from Stratiolaelaps scimitus, assembly GCA_019614645.1. Classification (NCBI taxonomy): domain Eukaryota; kingdom Metazoa; phylum Arthropoda; class Arachnida; order Mesostigmata; family Laelapidae; genus Stratiolaelaps; species Stratiolaelaps scimitus. The sequence continues at coordinate 467,886 of JABWDB010000090.1, read as the reverse complement.
CATCTGGTGAGACGCGCTTCGTAGATCGGGCTCCTGTTTGTACTCGTGCGCCAGCGTCGGCGTGCCGTGTCCGTGTGGTGATCACGGAGCGTCACCTAGCAACGTCGTCGCCGAGCAACACCAGCAGCATCAGTAGCGGTATGATATAGTTACCAGCATCTCGACTATTCCCCTTAAGTAGCGGAGGAAGAATAGGGCTGGTGAGGAGGGCAAGCTGCCATCAAATGCACTGTCATAGTCGTAATGGTAACTGGTGGTGGTGGTGATGGTGTTACACTGCGGTAACAATTTCCCGCCCTCGTTAGTATGAAGGACCTACTGATGATGATTGGACAAGTGGCACGGCCCGAGACGACAACGTCGTCGCATCGACAACAGCAAAATCCGAGAGAGGAATCAGAGAAATGAGCTAGTAAAGGATCTGTTAAGCAGTGTTGCTAATACACCTGCTGTGACGCTGCGGCCACTGGTGGTCATCGTGGTGGTCCACTTCGAGAGGGGACATAAGGAAATGGAACGAGGAGCGGAATGGGCGATGGTGTATTTATATGTATAGTATTATACAATGCGCAAAGCTGATACAAGTCCCGGTGTCGTAACGCTGAGACGACACATTGTGAAGCGAGGATCGTTGACGAATATCGAATATCCTCTCGGATGACACGAATGCCCTTGTAGGAACTAGCCTGACAAGGGCAACCGCTGAACAGCGGAGGTGAGCTGACCCGCTAATGATTAGATCAAGGGGTTGCATTGGTAAGGGCTGATTTGCGAGGGAGGCAGCCTAGGTGGCGGAGAATTTGCACAAATCATTCCGAATCTGCATCACGGATTCGGCATACAGCTGATAGGTTAGGTAGGCACAGGGAGATAGAGGCAGGGAAAAATGATTAGCACAAAGCAAATATAAACCTGAAAAGCTTGTCGATTAATTGCAATTTCGAGCGCAATGTAACTCGTCACTTCTAGATACATGAGTAGTCAAAGTAAATGTCCAGTCTAACGCCATCACGATAGCGCCAATGCCATGCGTTGCCTCATTCGTATCGGCCTTCTCAACTCCTCATAACGCAGCGTTGAACAGTATTTTTCACTGCGGGCTAACCGGGCGCGTCAGGATCCCGATCACATGATGGATTTGTCCGCCACGACGAATCAACCGTAATTAACACATGAATTAGAGATCGTAACAAAGTTCGCGGCAAAGTTGACCATTATGAACTGAACGATCAACTATGCGACACAAACATCTGAAGCGTTCCGCGAAGTCGTTCGTCCAGACGGCGACAACTGTCGCCGGCGTCTGTAAGTGGTCCGCTAGCGTGGGCTGAAGTACTCGCTCAATGAACGTGAATGGTCGAGCACGATACAGCAAGTGCCTATCGGGCAGCGATGCGTCGATGTACCGCAATAAGCATGGTATAATATCGACGTTATATGGTCGATCTTATTCGATGGCATTGTCTGACGTTGTGGTCTTTTGGAACAGGCTGTCCTTGACGTAATAGTACGCCAAAAGATTACGTCAAGTGTGCTTCCGTTTCAATAAACGCATTCGTCGTCGTTGTTCAATCGAAAACAACAGATCTCGGCTGGCTCGATGTCGAGTGTTTGGCTCGGGCGAAAAACATCTGCAAGTCCAGATGTTTCGGCCTCGATCCGCAGGGAATACGTTACTGTTTAATAACCCTTTTATTCCTGATGTTTCCGTCGGGTTTGAGTGCAGCGACCGCCATTACACTCCCCAATCGTTATTTCCTACTACCGGTGGACGCCACCGGCAGCAGTGGCAGCAGCGGTTATTTTGTTGCCATGGAGGACAATGAATATCTCTAAAATCACTATCCTCTGCATCGTGGCGTAGTTAAGGTCTATATGTATCCTACCCATATATATATATATATATATATGTATCCTACCCATATGTATATATATATATATATATATGTGTAACCCATCCTCAACTGCAGCATGTCCTCTACACTTGTTGCAATTGGGATGGGGCTATTCGGACGATTTCGGCCTCGCGGCCTTGCTCAGTTTTCTCGGCTTCCGATTCGGCGGAACACGATTCGTACATCAGGCTGATGTTATTGCATCAGCCTTCACTCATCCCCGTTGTCGCTGCCGCAGCCACCGCCGCAGCTGTGGCTTCGCCCGGTGGGTCGCCGGCTCTGTTCGTTCCGTCAGTGTTAATCGCTTCTCTCGTCAACGCGTCGTATGCATCTTGGCGCTTCGAAGATTTCGGGCTATGCCTATGTAGCCGATAGTCTCGGACACGACCCTGTTTTTGAATTCGCTTCGGGAAAGGTGGTGCCTTTCGTTAAAGGCTAGGTCGATATCAGCCTTGGATGATGTCGGCGTCTCTGCTTTTGCAGGTTGAATTGACCTGTAGGCGAGGTCCGTTCATCCAGTGTTGAGCAGACATTTACGCAAGAAAGCACTTACTCGATAGCGTTTGTGAAGAACGCTCATTGAACGGATTCATTCGACATTTCTCGTCAATGACCCCTTGGGTCATCGGGTGGCTGGGCGCGATCTCGGATCTCGGTCCGATGTCTCTGTTCCCTTCAAAGGATAGAGTGAGAGCGTTCGACGGGCTGAGGTGCACATAACCCCCCTCCCCCGCCCCCAGCTTGCCTGTGTGTAGGCGATCACCACCGTTTTAGTGAGTTCGTTTCGCAAGAACCTGCTTCTGAGTGTCGTTGCTGTGTTCAATCAAGTTGTGCAAAGTTGGCCGCGACCCAAGCCACGGGCGGGGCCTCCTCGCGGAGAATGCGGATGGTATCGCTACAGGAGTAGTTCAGATCGACAGCCACTCCGGAGAAACTGAGAAGGCCGAGCCTGAAAAGAGCCGGCGTCGGCCTTATCGTCGATTCTGTTCGCTCAGCAGCAAAGAGCCACCACCGCCGCCGCCGCCGCCGCCGCTCCAAGTGGAATGTGTCGGTAAAAATTCCCCCGCCTCCGAGAAGCGCGAGGACCTCGAGCTAGTCCTGGCTATCAATCTGAGCAGTAGTCGGCCAACAATCCCATGTTCACACACACACACACACAATCAAACGAAGTCACACGTTTGTAGCCTTCTTTTGGCTCACCAAATTAGGAACAACTTGATCATACGAACGAGCTGACAGATAAAAAGAAACAGAGAGAGAGATACGGAGAGATAAGGAAGAAGCAGGAGCCAGGGTCACGCCATTTACTTGCGCATATCGACAGACCCGGCATGACCGGATCGATCGTTAGGTACACAAGGCGCTGACGTCTGTTGCAGCGACGACGACGGCGGCGGCGGCAGCCTTCCTTTGGTCTTTGTCCAGACCTGAACGAGCATGAATGAACGTGTTGTGGCCGATGAAGATCAGAGGGACGATGCGAGATCGTCGAAGTTTGGGAAACCCCTGACGCAATGTTTGGCCTGATCTCGCCGATGGGGTGATGTTACACGATCCGAGAAACAGCAAAGAGGTCGAATGTTCTTTTGTGTTGATCTGGAATATCGGAATAGGGAGCAATCAGTCGATTTTATGCTGGGCAAAAAGTGAATACGAATCATAATAATCATAATCATAAGAGATAACAAACAATAGCCACCCATCGCGGGAGAACGGGGCAGTCGGCTGTTGCCATAGCGTAAACCATCTATCTACGTATCTGTATCAGGCGGTCTATGTTAATCGAGAAGCATTCAGCGAGTCAATTCAGTCGCTGCCGTTCGCTGCGATCTAGCGATCTCCCTAGTTAAAGTGCAGATTGATTGGCTCTGTTTTATTCAGCGGCTTTGTTTCCGTGTTGCTTCGTAAAAAGGCAATCTAGCACACAGGCTACGTACACTAAATCATATCTGCATACAACGAACAAGTGTACACATTCGTTTGTCTGTCGATAATCATACGCCACGCGGACGTATGATTCCGGTAACGACCATTTGCTGAGCTGTTACTGCCGAAATCATGATGACTAATTACGATTTGCTGTCGGACCACTTCGCATTCTCACTACTACCACCGCCACCGCCACCACCCGGATCTTTTCGCTCTTGACGATGCAGTCATTTAACATAGCGGGTCTGCCGCCTAAGGATCTGTTACCGGACAGATCCCCATTACGGGCTTTATGGGCACCATCGACATTCGACACCTGTCGCTGCTGAAGAGCATTGGTAAAAACAAGCAAGAAAATCGTTGCTGCTGCTGCTGGTTGCCATGCGATTCGCCGTGGTCGAGTTGATCTAGCGGAGAAGCGGCAGACCCTGAAGTGGATACCCGAAGTTCAAATGAATACCTTCGGATGCACTGTACAACGATGCATATTATTATTATTGTTGTTGTTGCTGTTTGCTGCTGCTGCTGCCGTCGTCGTCAAGATGTTGTACCTGTTGATGCTGGTCGGCGATTTTGGCCCGTCAAGGGAACGTGTGCTGCGTGCGACGATGGTGAACGAGCCTTAACGTCCGCTAGCGTGCGTACATCTGTCCTTCTTTAGGCAAGGCTAGATGATACGTCTCTGGCCAGTCGGTAACGCATCGTACGTGATTGCCTCTTATTCGTTGTTTGAGGGGCGGCTGGGAACCTAACACGTCAAGTGTCAACCGACGACATCATATTTAGATAGAGGCCATGTTGTCTAATTGGTCGCCCATAGACGTTTCTAGGTTTCTCCAGCGATTTTCGTCAGTAGTCCTAATACGTCAGCAGCCGGTATCAGCCTAAACGCCATGCGCCGGGATACTGGTTGTGGCCCGCATTGGTGGTGCAGTATCGCCTGGTGGCCAACGCCATTTGAATCGGCCACCCACTTCTAGGATATTCTGCAATTGTATTGATTCTGTGTTGTTCGCACGAAAACGCTCATGACAACGTATCAAACCGCGGGTATGAGAGTATCACTTGACTCTCTTCTATTTACTCGATCATGTTGAGCCTGTCTGTGTCACATGAGTGGCACAGACAGGCTCAACATGAAAAAATGTTCAAAAAACACAAAAAATATTCTGGCCCTAATCGGCAAGAATATTTTTTGATTAATAATTTTTAATAATTAGCGTTTGTTTTTTCATAATGATCTATTTGTAGTCTGCTGACCATGCCACTGTTTGTACATGTGTTAATTGTATTAAATCTGTAATCATTATCTTGTGGATGCTCTAAGAATACAAAGCAATCAAAAATGTGTAGCAATAATGCTTGCGGCCGAACCCAAACAATCTCCTCTACTCTTGTTTATATGCAGATACATTTTTACCGACGTGATAGCAAGTTGCATTTCGACACACTAACAATGCTCCCCACCAAAATACATATCACACGTACGACTCCTTTGTTGATATACATATTATACATATCCAACCATCCATCTGCTCTGAGAACGAGTCACTCCCGACTGACACCTCCAGATGATTCGTACGCCTTCGTACGAGGGCGTTCATGTACCTAATATTTAGCTTGCCTATATATATATATATATATATATATATATATATATATATATATATATATATATATATATATATATATATATCATTCAAATGTATGTACATATCAGTCAATCAGAAGAACTACAGCACAAATGCGCGCAGCCACAGAGCTCTAGTGAGAAGAACACGGGCAGGGTAGACAGTCACGCAGATCGCCATTGTCGTGAATGTGCCATGTATCTGGAGCTGTATCAGCAGTGACGGCGGCGGCGGTGGCGGCGCCCGCGGCGGCCGCCACAGCAGCCGCCGCAGCAGCAGTCCCCGCATCATGAGTGGCGTGCAGCAAGCGAGCAACGAACAGCGAAAAGTGCTGGATAGGGAATACAAACCGCATAAGGGAAACAGCGTCGGCCAAATATCGCGCGATGGAGTGACGTCACGGCCAGGCGAGAGTTGGGCGAGGGGCTGGCTCAGCCAATGGGCGTCGGGCTGGAGGCTCCGCTCGTGAGGTTCGAAGTGCCGAGCGCGGGAAGTCGAAGGCCTCCGGCAAACGAGCGCAGGAGTGGATCCGCTAACGGGCTAGCGCTTCAAAGCCGGCTCGGATCGTTCGTGAGAATCAGTCTCGAAGCAGCCGTCGACCGAGGTGCACCCTTCTGTCAACGTTGCTACCTGTTGTTCACCGTGTGCTATTCACAAGTGCGTGCTGGTGTTTGCTACGAGGACGGGGCCGACCTGTCGCCGACCTTCCGTCTGGCCGTCCGACTCGCCCTCTGAGACGAAATCTAGAGAGGTGTTGAACTGACGGAGCCAGTCCCGTGGCGGGCTTCGAACAAAGAGAACAGTGGAACTGTGTGTCCGTTGGGAAACAATCTCGCGCACCCTCACGGATAATCACACACTTACCCTTTCGGCTAGTATTGTTTCTTCTCTCCGGTGGATCCGACTTAATCAGGTATGGACGATTTGCCTGGCGAAAAAAAATGGAACTCACCTGCAATATTTTTCGTGTGCTAATTATTTCTATATATATATCTATCTATCTTTCGGCCTCGATTTCGTCATTTCTCGCCATGTGTGTCTCTATCTGTGTCCGCTTATATGTGTAAGGTAGGAAACGGTGTTTCGTGGCTAGATTGAGCAGTTTAAACAGAAGTGCAATGATGTGAAACCGAATCGAATGGACGCGCTCCTCCACCGTCTCCGGTGGACAAATCCGTGATTATTGTCCGAGTTTTCATTTGCGTCACCCGCAACAAAGTTGTAGCAGTCGATACTAGATGCTTGCCTCGTGCAGTACCTGTCAGCTGTATTGGACGATCTGCAGTTCGGGAGGCTGCATAGAAAACTGTTATGTCATTATCCGTAAGGGTATCTATATATGTACGTATGATGTATATATACATATATATATATATATATATATATATATATAGCACTAGCGTTGATTCATGCGCGCGCTATTCAACCGCGCCATGTGGATCGGTCGTTCGATGGGGTTCCTCTTAGAAAAATCTAGAATCGATTTATTTATCCATGCTTTTAGTCCATCGCCCATAGTGAGCGTGTTCGTATTTGCTGTCGGGTTGTTTCACCGAAATGGGGTGAACTGGTCCTTCAGGGGCTCCGGTTCTCATAGGCGAACATTCCGATTTAATTCGTGGAATCGAAGCAGCATACTCAAAGGGCGGGCCGTTATTGCTGTGATCAGGGATGATACATTTGTCAACTTTCGAATTTTTAACAGGTTTTATCGACGTTTCGAGAGCTTTCGATTGCACATCGTCTAGTCTTTTCCACACAGCTGCAAAAAAGATTAATGGATGGGTGCGCACCAAAGTCAATATTCTGTTGTAGGCCATTGTATAAAAAGGCACCATAAGAAAGCCACGTTTAATTAAAAAAGGAACCGGAACTACCTAGTGATCTGTAGACTGTCCATGTCGTTTTGATCCGAGGTCGCTGTGTGAAATGCTTTCCTTTCAAGAGCTATGGACACTAATAATCAATGTTCTCAATAGCATACTAGCATAACTGATTTGACCTTAATTCATACATTTGTCATGTGGCCGCCTTTTGCACTCTTAGTACATTTCTTAATTAGATGAACAAAGCAAGTCATTCCTGTCAATAATTCCTGAGCCTGACAATTCGATAACAAGTCGACGGTGCTTAACTATGGATCATCATGGTCTGATGGTGGCACCCACAGACGCGTACAGCGCACAAATCTTCCTCTGACGAGTTGTCGCTGGCGATTCGACCTGAATCATGCGTCTGAACTTCGCCAGGTCGGGACGCCGCATACACACAGTGGCGATCGTGCCTGTGCTGAAGCACCACAACAGGCAGAACAGCTCAAGCAGTAGCCCGTTGCTCGTCTTCGATGTGCGCCATCTCTCTGTGTGAGTATATATTTGCCGGGTGCATGCGATGTGCGCTCACCGTGCTCGCCAGTGAGAGCGGTGCCACTCGGTGTTAAGGCGATGGCCGCGAGCGCGGTAGCAGTAATACCGAGGAGCGAACATCGAGTCCACCAAGGCGAGATGGCTTCAGCTATATCTTCCCTTGCTTGCTTACTTCATCAAGAAGTAGCTTTCTCAAGGGCCGCCCCTCGAAGCACCAACGCGGACCGAGCAGAACAACTTCGTTTCGAACCGAACGACGATCGGCTCGACGCTGTCGCTTACGTCTCCTTGTCCAGCTGTGCCAGCGCGCCACAACGTTTGGCTCTGACATGTACGCAAACACATCAGCGAACTTCACATGGCACTAGTACTACGGTGGTGGCGGCGGTGGCGCGACACCAACGGCTGGCTATATACGTCAAGGGATCAAGGTAAATTCCTTCCTGTTGCCGTTGAAAGCTGCACCAAAAACGCTGGCTGTGCGGTGCGGTGGTGCTGTCCGGCCGCCGATGATGATTGGCGTTCATCTTCTTCTGTTTGTTGGTAGCCGCAGGCGGCAACGGCGAAAAGTGTCAGAGATGTTTCAGAGACATCGGCGAAGTCTCAGACAGTCGATCCGCCATCATTGTGGCCGGCCTGCTGTGGCTGATTCATATTTGTGTACGTATATTGACTGGGAAGGCCGAGTATCTGGTCAGCGTTGACTAGGGATTGACTTGAGCTCGCGTGAGCAACTTATCGATGACCGACGGCGACGGCGGCGGCGGTGGATAACGAAAGTGCCGACTCACAAGACTTCGATGATGATGAGTCGACCGTAGGACAGTACCCGCAGGGCAGACCGATCACACGAAACTTCTACGTATACTATACCTTGCCTGTGTTCCTGCTGCTGCTGCTGCTGCTCCGAGGGTCCACCACCGTGATCGTTACGCGAACGTTGCCGCGATTACTGGCGGCAGCCGCGCTTAGCGACACCGTTACTGCGATCATGGGCTGTCCCGCAAGGCTCGCCCATCGCTGTCCAATTGTCACGCGCCAAAGAGCTGCTGCCACAGACAGTACAGACATTTGCTCGTGTCGTTGCTGCTGCTGCTGCTGCTGTTGTTGTTGTTGTGTGGGTCGTGCAGCTGAGAATGTCTTGTTTGTCGACTGCATCTCGACTGCAGGGGCGATGAGACCGTCCTCGAGACCGTCCACGGAGGTGACACCGATTTGAGACGGTGGCCAGCGCGGCGGGCTGCGTCGCATTTTGCTGCACTGCCTCGCTCAGCAATGCGAGAGCCCCATGCGATGCACACACGGAAGGTGGGAGCAACAGCTATTACTGCGACGATTGCCAACTGGTCGACGGCGACGTCACGGAAGGGCCCGCGCGCACTAGGTGTAAATTACAGTGAGGAAAGTGGAGGAGATATGAGACAACGGCAACAGCATTAGCAGTAGTAGCTGTTGCCGAAGCAATGCCGAAAGCAGTGGTAGTACCACCGTGGACGTTAAATGTTGGCTGTGTGTCAGCCCGGAAAATTTATTTTTTTTAGTAGTACCTGTTGCCGCCGTCTCTGCTGCTGATGCTGCTGCTGTGAACAAACTGTGCTAATGGCGGTTAAAGACGGTGTACACAAACACACACACACACATATATATATATATAGTTTCGTACCTAGGCATTTACTATATATGTACATTGTCGCATACAAACAATAGCGGCTTTTCGTGCTGCACGGGCCAGAAGCTCACTCAAAATGCAGCATGACCATGCAAAGTTGCCTCGAAATCGTTTCCAGCATCGATGGCATACAATGAGCCGACGATCCGTCCTGAAATCCGTTTCTAGGGCACAAGACGTCATTGACCAGCGTCGACGCAATTGACGTGTCCAATCCATTAGCAACTGCTGGACCACCAGCACTCTTATCGTCGTTCAATCTTTGCCTTGTCTCGCCTCTTATAATATAATAACAAAAACTATTCCTATGATGTCGTTGTCTGTTGTTGTCCAATGACGTCCGCTATCGAATAGCGCTTAGCGTATCCCAATCAGCATAAGCATAATTGCTCTCGATTGGACTTCTCCGAAACAACAACAACAACAACAACGACAACAACAACGACAACGACAGTCCGGAGTGATGAAGTTAATTATAATCGGCCGCCACTCACCCGTGCGCCCCCTATACGCTGTCGTTAACTATTCTACCAGCCGATCTGGCAACGAATGACTCCTAAGTCATAGCCATCGTTGTGGTCGTTCGTTGCATTAACCATCCGTGGGGTCGCCGTCGAACAGCGCAGGACCACGGTGACTAACCAACGCCGACAGCAATGATGAGGGTCGTCAGCATATGCACAGCCACTGCGCGAATGAACCATTGACATCGACGAGCTAGATGCTGGTTGGTTACGCGTACGTCAATATGTGCGTGCGTGTCTGCCTGCGTGTCTGTGTGCGTGATGTTGGTGTATGCAATCAGTCGCTGTTGTGTTGTCGTCGCAATGTGTTCGCAATCATGTGAATCGCATTCTCGCTCACAGATCTATCAGCGTACGTATTTCACGTATGCCGGCGACGTGACGAATGATGTTGTCAGACGCAATTACCGTATCAGGGAAATTCGGCGTAAGCAGTCGCTGCCGCGCCGCCGGCACTGCACCGGCTGAACACGATGATGGTGGTGGTTGTGGTGGTATTTTCCCCGCCGCGAGGTTTTTTTGTATGAATTGACAATGATGAAGAATTACGGAAAGTGTACCGATCATCTCATCACTACACGGGATCCTGAAGACCTACGCAGACACGAGTGCGTATATATATTGTACACGCACTGAAGCACACATGAGGTGCGTTATGTGACGTAAGCTGCAGTTCGCCTGAGGCGCTTGTTCGCAACCGAACTCGAGCTGCGTATTCAAATAATTATTTTTATTGTGATATATATATATAAATATATTTTTTTTTTTGTATATATTTTGTCAAGAACTGTCTTGCTATTTGCTCGTATCGTCGCCAATCGCAACAGCGGGCTCAAAGTTGAGCATCACGAGGCGTGAGTAGGTGGCGCGAGTGATGGCTTTCTATTCTTCAGATTTCAGTCAATCAGCGATGCTGATGATGATGATGCTGGTCGAAGTCGAACGAAGATGGGACGACTTCATCCGACTTCATCATGTTCTGATTCCGCATCTTCTGGAAACTCGCTGTCACAGGATCATGGGGCCGATTTTGTCGCTGCTGCCGTTCGGCCATCGAATTGAGTGGCCATGCCGGCGTTGTTCCTCTTGCTGCGGTTTCTGTTACCGCGATGATCGACACGGTGGTGAACCGGCACAATGGAATCGAGTTTGACGGTCATCGGCAGCATTCGCTAAACGTATCCGAATGGCTGGTTGAGGAGTTGGTGATGCAGTCAGCATTGGTCGTATGGCGTTCGGGCATAGTCAGTGAGTGTGACCCCGTCCGCGTCATGTGAAGCGGCAGCAGTCGCGAATGCCGCCCGGGAACTATCATCATTGTTGTAGACCCATGGGGCTCGGTGTATCTGTATGACAAAGAGACAGTCAGAGAGAAAGAGAGCGAGAGAGAGCGAGCGAGAGCTCGACGGCAGGTAGTTGCACATCAGATACGCTTGCACATCTATTATACAACACATGCAAACGGGTGCACGCGCAAGCACGGATCGAGCAAAGATCGAAACAGCAACACAAACAGCATCCACTCTGAATCTATCCTCCGTACACGTTCTGCTGACAGAACACATGGCCGTGAGGACTGCGCGTCTCGATGCGTGTGTGTCGCTGTAGCTACACGCAGCTGTCGATGGAGGCAGGCGTCGGGCGTCCGGATGAGGCATGGTGACGCCATCAAATTATAGTCTCCGCAGCAGTATTCGCTGATCGCTAGAAGCAATTTCTAGCTAGAAGGCTAGTCTGTCGTTCGGCCGAGGGTAACATCGGCGGCGGTGGCGGCTGCGGCATCGATAGGGAAAATACGGGTAGATCTGAAGGCGGCCCACGCGTCGGCAGCCGCGCGCCGGCGCCGCCGTGAAGAGGGCGGGGTTTGCCGGCCGTTGTGAATTTCCAGACTGCCTGGCGCCGTGGGTTCCGACGACGATGATGACAGCAGCAGCAGCAGCTGCAGCCGCCGCCGGAGCGGCGACAGCGCGAGACACAAGCGCGCTGGTGGACTTCCAGACGATGCGTCTCCGAGTGCCGACATCGGATGCTGCTCAAGTGCAAGGTTTCGTTGACGAAAGGCCTAAAAAAGGCATCTTTCGATCTCTCTGAGCATCCGTCCGTCGGTTTGCGTGTCGGTATCCGCGTGATACCTCGTCCTCTTGGTCGTGCACCTGTCGCGATGCCCATCTCCTGCGTCGAATCGCCTATCGAGGTTAGGCCCCCCGCCGCGTTGGTCTCGTGTTATGCTAGCTTCGTCAAGTCGAAGGCGGGACGCTCGACGCTTTGCTAAACGCCACCGCTTCCCTAAAGGGATTTGCTGTACATGGACGCGATTCCGGTTGAACCGAATTCCCGTCCACTCGGACGAGTGGCTCGCCCGCCGTCATAATTTTTCATTCTACTTAGGGAGCGTACACGATGACGAGCTTCCAACGCAGACTCTTCGCCGCGCCGACTCTAACCTGCGTCCTGTCCGTTTGCAGATGAACCAGCGGCTTGCGGTACCTCAGCCGGAGCCCAGTGCGCTGAAGCGGCTGAGGTTGGCCGCGAGCGCCCCCTGCCATCTATCGGTGCCCTGGGGGCTCATTTTCGTGATCCTCATCGCCGGACTCCTGCCGGCACCAAACGAAGCAAGACGAGTGCCGTCCCGGCGCGCGATCGACGACTGTCGCGGAAATATCGTTCCCCTCTTCGAGCAGTACAACGCCAGATTAGATCGCCTCTGTGACGAGTGCTACGAGATATACCGGGACCAATCTATCCGCGATCAGTGCTCGTAAGTAACTAGCCATCGTTGTTCCGAAAAGTTTGCACGTTCCTTATATGTTGTTTATGGGTTGTGTGGACATTGACACGGATTGTGGGTGAATATCATTTTTAATACGTTTTCTCATCCCCTGACCTTCGATATCTTTGTCTCTCTCTCTGCTGACCGGCGGCGTAAATCAAAATGTTCGCGTACATTCAACGCAATGTGCACGAATAACGTAGTGCGTACATTCTCATATTGGCCACCTGTTGATCAATGTTGCCTTCCGTAACATGGCCTATCCATGAAAAAGTTCTAGCAGGAGAGAGAGAGAGAGAGAGAGGTAAGGAAAGAATAGCAACTCGGAAATAGAAGAAACTTCAATATGTCAATCTCTCTAATGTGATTCAAAAAGCAATACTGTTCCGAAGACAATATCGGCCGCCGCCGCCGACCCAGAACGCTATTGAAATCTACTCTGGTCGAAAATGTCTCACATGACACCTCGATCGATCGAGGAGCGCACCGGAACCGTCCATAGGAAATTGGCCTTCGGTTCCGTAAGAGGGAACTTGGCTGCTGGCTCTCCATACCCCGTGCATTTGAATCTTTCTTCGTAAACTTCGTTTCCACTCCCGTTCCTCTCGGTGCTTCTCTATTACTCCCGCGCTATTATATGTGTAACGTTAGTTTTCAATAGCATACACATAGTATATTCGATGTTCTATAAACAGAACTGACATCTCGTGAACGTGTGAATATATTATATATATATATATGTATATATATAAAGAAGTTGGCGACCGTGTCCGGCCCTCACACAGCATCATCATCACATTTATGTTATATATATAAATATATATATAAAATAGGACTGCTGCTGCTAGTCGTCCGCGTAACGAAATTCGCGTGGTCTCGATCGAAGAGAGATTCAGCCAACCTCGATTCTTGGCGTCGACACATGCGCGAATCAGCGTGGGTAGAGCAAATCACTCGGCCATAGAAATCATCATGAATGCGTGTGCCCGTCGCGAAGAAGTCGGTTTCCGCAACCATTAGCTCGCTATGTGCATGTGAGCGATTTGTCTATACACGAACACACACACACACAAACGTGTACACACAATGTATAGTACGATGTTTCCTATGATGTGGCTTCGGTTGACGAGCCACACAAACCAAAAAAGGCAGCGGATCAGTGTTAACGATTACGAGCTGCTGCTAATCACCGTGATGAACGATTCCGCAGAGATACAGGATGGGAGCGGTCGCCATTGATAGTTAGCGACTCATATCCACAATACATAGGATAATATGTACAATGGGCAATAGTCCACGGCAGCAATAAACGTTTTGGTAATAGCCTATACCATTGCGATGGCTGATGTTTGGTTTGGATAACATTAGTAGACGTCGTAAGCGTTAATGATAATAGCAATAATAAGAAATATATGCAGTTTCACGGAGTGCGTGCGTGTATCAGTTGTTGTTGTTGTGCGTATATGTGTTACATGTATGCAATACGCGACCAACGTAACAAACGCTATCACAGGCAGACGCCAACGTGTGCGCCCGTGGAAACGATCGGCGGTCCCCGCAGGGAAACGGCAAAAGCCAGTAGAGCCCTGGGGGCCTGGATATAGGGTGAGAACCATGTCGTCAGTCGACTGAGCCGTTTGGAGCGATTCAGCTTCATCTCGAGTTACCCGCACCCGCACAGACACTTTCGAACACATCCACGCACATATATACACACACACGCACACATAGATGGATAATACAATGGCATGGCGCCACAAAAAAGCGACAGCACACTCATAAAGGGCCGTGGCACCCTGAAGACATCCGGATAAACAGTGTCGAGAAGGGGGGGCGGAGGGCGGGGAGGGAGGGAGTTGAATGTATGTTGTCGTTGCCAGTCGATTAGACGACGTCCAGTCGGTGGGCCATCTCGGTATTCGGCCGCTGCGGGTTCATCCGCTCGCGTTAGAGCCTCTTCATTTAAAGAGACGCTTGTTTCTGGTGGTGCTGATTCGCCGTTCGTGTTGAGCTTGGCCGACGGCGACTCTCGAGGCCGTCGAGCGCTGGCCTAGCTACCGAGCAATCGCTCTTGCCATTGCGGCCGTAACGCCTGTTCTTCTCGGCTCGGACGGAATCGAGATGGCGGGGAGAGACATGGACAATTGGAACGTGACCACGCCTTGACGATGAGAGCGTCCGTGGCGCTGGTTTGGCCAGTTGGCAGTTTGGCGGATAATGGGTAATTCGTTAAAACGATCGAATAAAAGATATGGATGATGATGCTGCTGGTGGTGGCGGCGGCGGCGACGCTTCAAGTGAACGCAGCGAAAAACGAACGCCAATTCGAGGCTATGTTGTAATTTAGCAAATCATTGCCACCCCCGGCTGGCTGACACTGACGCTCTAGCTAATTACGTTCGAGTTTGGAGCGGTTTTATTTTTAGCTATCCTAACAATGTCTATCATTTACTGTGGACAAAAATCAGCAGCTATATATATATATATATATGTGGTGGAGCAGTTGCCGGCTGAATTGTGTCACAATCAATCGCATCTCGCCGCGCCGCTCGTGCTTGGTCACCTGATCATGTGGCATTATGGCAATATTTTGAAACGTGAGAGTCCCCATTCTGATAGCGCGGATATCTTGATCATCATTCGCTTTTGTCAGATGGTATTGTGTGACATTGGTTTGCCGGCTGGCTAGGCAGGTAAGCGTCTCAAGAATTTTCCGTTTCGCGAACGTTCGAGATGAAAGCTACATACGATTGTTATTATTATTATTATTACCAAAGCTAGCGTTTAATGGATATTTTTATACGTTTATACGGGGCACAATTGTCAATCAGGTTATGACGATTTCTAACCTGATGATGATACGCCCACTAAATATTTAAATTAATTAGCATGCACGCGTCAATAAGTTGCATAGACACGGTCGTGCAGCAATGTTTCCAGCTTAGCTGTGCTGGAC
Organism: Stratiolaelaps scimitus; assembly: GCA_019614645.1. Classification (NCBI taxonomy): domain Eukaryota; kingdom Metazoa; phylum Arthropoda; class Arachnida; order Mesostigmata; family Laelapidae; genus Stratiolaelaps; species Stratiolaelaps scimitus. Next base: position 452,146 of record JABWDB010000090.1, on the reverse strand, counting down.
CATAATAGTCGCGTATCGACAAAAATACAAAGGCCCTTTCGAAGGAGTTATATTTGTCGAGTATCTCGACACGCAGTCGGTTAATTGGCTCGTTTGACGAGTTCGACGATGCTTTCTGTAGCCGCAACTCAATACTGGTAACACCAGCAGCGTTCTTACTTGTCAGCGTTATGTTTGCGCTTTTCGTTTTTGCTCTGCCCTCTACAGGAAAGACTGTTACCGCAACGAGGTGTTCCGCGATTGCCTCCAGGCGCTGATGATAAAACAGGAGATGGGCGACGTCTACAAAATGATCAACACACTCGCTGGCTGATATGCGATCTCTGCATGGACAAACAAATCGCAGCAAAATTCCCAGCAAAATCAGCAGCAACAACAACAACTTCAAGCGCGATTTCGACTTCAGCAGCTGAAGCAGGAGTATCAGCAGTCACCTTGTCAAGCAGGCCGTCGTCGCAGGCCCACTTACCAACAACAACAACAACAGCAGCAGCCTCACAGACTTACCGAAGCTGTGAGCTGACGGCCATTTGCCAACAATATTCGCTGGCGACGACAACAACAACAACAACAACAAACACAACAACAACGACCCAAGCATCAGCAGTATCGAGCTCAGTGACGGCTACCGCAGGCAAAACGGTAGCAACAAGAGTACCGAGGAGAACTTCGTGTCCGATCCCGGCAGCGGATCGGATTATGTCAAACACGAGTTCTCACCGCCGCCGTCAGTCGAGTAGGTGGCCGCCACCGACGCCGCCTACTGCAGCAGCATCTGCAGCGACTACCATCACGCCTACTCGTACGAGTCGAGCAATGATAATAAGACTTAATCAAATAGGTTCTAGAAATATAAACACAAATCAATTGGTATCGTTGTCGTCGCCCTTATGATAAAAGCTACAAACGGATATTTCGATATTTAGCTAGCTAGCCAATGATGATGATTATACGGATCGATGCCTGGAAAACCTGTCATTCACCCTTGGTAAATATATTCCTACTACGATGATCGTTTTGTTCGCTGTTGCACCGCTTGTGGTGGTGTGCAAAAAGACGTTCGGAACGATTAGAGATTGATTTTTTGTCTTTAATCATCTCAATTCCTTTGCTTTTATGACCACACAAACACACACACACACACACACACACATATACACATACAAAATCTACGTATGAAACAAAAAGAAGACAATTATATATATATATATATTAAAAAAATCTATATATATATATATATATTTACAGTCATCTATATTATACATATATATATACATAGATAATAATTATATATACAAATCCAGACATGCGCATATAGAAAACGGCACAGATACATGCAACCTAAATACAAAAAATATATACATATATATATATATGTATGTATATATATATATATATATATATATATATATATATATATATATATATATATAGCTATATATACATATACATCAATGGTCTGTGTAATCGTATAACGTAAAAATTCAATCAATTATAAAAATTATATTAAAAGAAAATAATTAATTGCACCTATAAAAATACAGAGAAAAAATAATATTACTAATTATAACAATATTTAAGAAACGAGTTAAGCTAACAGAACAATTTGTTGCCGACAAAATGGGATAACGACAACGATATCTATCTATCTATATATATATATATATATATATCTCAATTATTAAAGATAATTTTATGATTGTAACAATTCTATTGGAAGAGAATAAGCGAGTGAGAAATAAGGGTAATCCGCAAAATATTATAAATGACGATATCTGTAAAGAAAGATTATATTGTACCATGGGATGGATTTTAATAATTTATGCTAATTATAATAATAGTAACAACGATGATGACGACGATGATGATGACAAGCATAATTCAATACTGAGTGAGCGACGAGGCTTTCAACAGCGCGGCGTTCGAACTAATTTTGTTATCTTTTATTTCTTGAGATTTGCAACCGCCCTTCAGCGGCAACTATGGGGAGTGCGCCTTTTCGGCTTCCCACACTGTTGACCTGCTGGTGGTAGTCATGTGGATGTACTTTTATTTGTAATTTATTTTTTAATCTTGATATCGACGACGACAACGAGAACAACATCACCTCATTAGTGTTTCATGCTCATTTCCATTTCGGCTAATTGGTGGCAGAGGTTTTCTGCGGCAGCAAGGCCTCGTTGTTTAACGGCCTCGAATTTGCCCTGGGGGGTCACTTTCGGGTGTCATTTTGAGCGGGTTGAGCTGATTGCATCACCAATCACTTATTGACGTATGGATTGTCAACGAAGAAGTCATTGTGAAGACTCGCTCTGAAGTCATTTCATCATTCTGCCCCCCCCCCCCCGAGAGGAAAGGAGTCAGGAGTCAGGATGACTTAAAGGATATACATTGTAGAAACCCAGTTGATCTTTGTTTACACAACGATTCATTCAAAAGGCTATCAAACCAAACTCTCTCACTTCTCAGCGAAAATTGCTACGAGTGCTACTCGTAATTACGAAAAAGCCAAAAAAAACAAAACAACGAGAGAAAAACGGCGGCAACATTTGATCGAGGTGCGGCAGACCCATCGCATTTGGGATAGGGGGAAAATTCAGTTGAAACAACAATTCACAGCAGCGCAAACTATCGATAATTGATAGCAAAAACAAAGAAACGAACGCGGGGTCCGGGAGCGATACCATAGCAACAACATCTCGGGTGAGGGCAACCAGAATACGGCGTCAGCCCACTGAGGTCAGGTTGTGACTTGAATTTTCGACCTTAACTCTTCCTCTTCATTTCGCTCATCGTTAGCGACAGCAATTAGACAACGGGAGAAATTCGCTTGTATCAACGAGTGTCGATGGAGACGAACTTTGTCGCGTGAACTTTGCTTTCTAAACGTAAGATTACGTTTTGTCGATAGAGAAGTGCGCGCACAAACGCAATCAGACGATCGGCCACCTTGCATCGATGCGGACCCAATTGCAAGCAAAAAGCCGAACGCTCTACGCACGTGGGTGCTTTTTTTTCACGTGTGCGCATAATGTGAACGTGGACGGTTGGGGAGACAATGTGGCAGAACAGCAGCAGCATTCAGCAGCTCATTTACGCCCGTCTACGAAATAATATGATTAAATTTGGCAGCCTGAATTGACGTGGTTTGTTTCACCAGCGAAACCAAGTGGGCAATTTGAGTCATTCAACGCTGATATATATTATATATACATATATATATATATATATATATATCAATATATAGACATAGGCATTGAAGCATTGTCAATATATATCACTGTATTAAACAAAAGCAAAGAGTATACCTACTATATCGTCTATCGCTCTAAACTCTCTCTCAATACCCTGTGAGCGATAGAGCAAGGCCGAAAGCGGGCCGGCTGGAAAACGACCACCATGGCGTTCCGCGAACGATCAGTGTTTATGTCTTGGCGCGAGCTAGATTGGCTGTCTCGCCCTCACCGTCACCCTCGCGCTGAATGCAATACCACCATCAACGACGACGGTGCTGGGAGCCCAACGCAACGAGGGACGAGCCCGGAGCATTCGGGATATCCCTATGTAATATATGACTTCTCCGCTAAAGAAAGAACAATGTCAACAACAACAGCAACAATTGTTATGTTGAGGGCGATATCACGGCACATGACAGAGTCTGTGACAGCGACATCAACAACAGCAGGAGCCACAATTGAGTTAAATAAAGAATTGGTACAGCCTGATGGTGTACAGTCGTGCGAGAAGAACCAAGTGTGTATTTCATATGTTGCGAGATCTAGTATTCCTATAAGGGGGTGAGTGATTCACGTCGCTGACGGTTCACGTAGAGAAATACGTAGACAAACGTGTTAGCGTAATAGATCCATATGTAATATATGATAATAGATCCATCAGTTTCGTCGATATAGAGTATATCAAGCACAAGTTAGTCGTCGAGCGGATACTACGGCTGTTGTTATTTCTACGTATGAGAACCCGACTGAACGGGTAGGATAATCAGCTCGAAGAACCTCGAACCCATGGGGCGGTTTCAGGGGATAAGCTCTCTAGTGGTTTGTGAAAAGTTGTCAACTTCTGCTAATTGCTGGGGCCTGTTCGACGACGACTTGTTTCAAATGGCGTCACCTTATTAATAGTCATTCATAATAGCCTGTTCACGTATCGTACTAAGCCTGGATAACACTTCAGGTAGATTATTTCATCGAAGCTTGCAAACGGCTCAAGTAGGGCGAAAAATCAGCATTGCGGTCGCCAGAGGATTTGTAAGATTAGGAGAGCCAGAAGTGTGATAACGGCTCCGCTAGGGCTTTGCGATAGAATCTAGTAGCGGTAGAATTTAACGTTAATTTGGGACATATACAATAATAAAAACAGTCCAAGCGAACTCAGCATGGTAAACCTATGGTGCACATCACTATAAAGTGGTGTTCATAAACTTAAGGTTTGGTTTGGTAAACCATTAACGAGGTTTAGCAGGATCTGTTCGCTGACCTCTTCCCAGTCCTGCAACAACGCGTCTATTGGTGCGTCCACTACTGTGTGCTGCTGATTCGACGCATATAGTCGTCGGACAAGAATGGGCCAAAGGTTCTCCATCGGGTTGAGATCAGGAGAACATGCTGGCCATTCAAGGGCTTCAACTTTTTGCCGTCCTAACCACGTACGTGTACTCGAGCTGACGTGAATTGAAGCATTACCTTGTTGGAAAACAATTGGCAGTCGATTAAAGGTTTGCCAAAACAGGTGAAAGCTTCCCAAACCATAAGTTTCTAGATATATCGCGACTTTACATACATCATGCCAATAACCGTTAATTCCATCCGGTCCGTCTAAATTGAATTTCGTCTCGTTACTAAAGACGATCCGAACAACCTAATGCCTTTTAAATAGATGTGCACCCCCAGGACACTCTCTAAAAAACGTTGCCCCAATACTCACCAAGTTGCAGTCTCTACCCATATTGTTAGAAGAGAAGTTTTGTCGGATAGTCATGTGGCGTTGTTGATGACGCGGTCTTGTTTTCATATGCGCCGGTACGATATGCGGATAACGCTTAATTATCCTTAAAACTGTTAATCTATGCCCCTGAAGGTTTAACTCTTGCCTGGTAACTTTAAAATGTTTGGTCTAATTCGAGGCCAATCGACAAATGTGCATGGCACTTCGCCGGCTGACCTTTCCTCGATTTCCTTCTCCTTATAACCACCATACAGCTACGGACTGTACTTATAAGCACCATACAGTTACGGACTGTGTACATAATTTTGCACCATGCAACGACAACTGCCAATTTCTCTGGTAATTGCAGCCTGGGTCGTCCCTGCTCGGTGTAAAGGACGAGCAACAAAGATCCAGGGACGTTCAATCAACTGAGCTCGACACAGCTAAAAATAATAGCTAAACCATATCTGCTGAGCGCAAGTGCCGAGGGAATTTTTCAGAAGCACATCGTTACTATCGAGACCTGAGCCACTTTGCGCTGCCTTTATAAATGAATGATATTAAGTAAGCACAAACGCTCCCTCCTCTCTTGCCTTCGAAACCTTAGGCGGCCCCCGGCCTCCTTACTACCAAACTCCTCGAAGGGGCCTACCACAAGGTTGGCCTGCGTCACCGGGGACAAGCACGCAGGGTCGTTCGTTCTGCCGCGCGAATTTTCCATCGCTGCGCAAAGAGCAAAGGCCATCCGCCTGATTTAGGAATCATGACGTCCTCGGCCTGACTGTCCCTGACCCCCCACCTGCGTCACTAATAATTGCATATATTAAGGCACACAATAATATGACACATACTTTGTATATAAGCACAATCTAAGCACACGTCTCGAGCCCTACCCAGCCATATGTACAATGGAGGTCGGGCGTATTCCCTCGTCTTGTACGCTCACACTCGACAGTGAGTAACCCGCATGTACGCTCTTGACGTGAGTCGACCGAAACCTTCGACGAGTATAACTCAGGCAATATTGATGGGTGAACGAAGGTCAATTCGGCTTGCACTTGACGCATACGTGCTTGAGTCATTCATGCGTGTATGGTTGTACCGTGCGAGGCGCGTACTTTGTCCCCAGCGTGCCCTTCACGAAGGCTGTCTCTGTCCAGGACAAATTAGTGCGGCCAGGTGTCTTGACCCGCAAAGAAAGTCGGGGCAGGCTTTAATAAACCAATAAAAGCTTTACCTTTACCTAAATAGTAACTCGCGTCGTCAACAAATGCTGCTGGAACACCTCGTTATTCATTCGAGCTCAAATTTGATCATCTTCGTTAGACGAAGCGAGACAATTTGCACATCCGATGCGAACTCGAATTCAGTTGGATAAATGCATCATTTTACATGCTCGGACGAAGATTATTATTAGAGTTATTCTGACCCAAACGAGATCTTGTTGCAAATTTAATGATTTCACACTTAAATAGAAGTTCGTCGTCTTTGAGCTAAGGGCGTCCCCAGTCCCTTGAAGTGCGAGAATTGCATGCGCGTCTTTTTCAATTCGCATTTGCCAACTTCTGTCGCAAAACACCTTCAGAGCTGACCAAGGTGTTATTTACAGAACAACAACAATAGCAGCACCCCCCCACAATTTCCGATCGTGGCCTCCACCCCGACGAACCGTGGTCTGCTTGGACGCGGTTGATTAATAATGCCCTGCCTGTGGTCACCTGGGTAGGCCCGTTAGAGAAGGCCGAAGTAAGTCCAGCATAACCAACTGCCCGGATAAGACCAAAAAAAACGAAGGCATCCATATATTATGATTGTTGAGAGTCAGCTATGAAAAACAAAGAACTTCATTGAGGTGGCTTTCCTTGATACCAAAGAAGTACCCATTTGATCTAGGTGTATGGATCGACGAAGCTTAGGCAACCTATGGGATTTAACTTTCACCGATATAATTGTTTTTCGAGCTGACCCTCAGCTGTTCCCCTATGTGACAGGCCTCAGCTCTTAACCTCTTAGGTATTACTATAACTTTCACCGATACGGATAAAGGCTGATATGAGTATATACAGTTGTTTCACTCGTTGACAGTGTTAGCAGATATTACACAATGAAATATATACATTAAACTGTTGAATTATTTGAACTTCGTTAACGTTTTGATTGATGACACTGACTTGTCCATATATTTTAGAATAGGCGTAGCTTCTAATTGATTCCTAGGTCGTTTTGCGTGTGTAGTATTCTTGACTGAAGATAGCTGGCAGTTTAAAGGATTTCCAATCGATGCGTTCTGTCGATACGGCCTCTTTTAACCGAGGAAATGAGTCACCTAATATTAGGTAGTGTATTAATACTGTTTTTCGAGCTGACCCTCAGCTCTTTCTCCTATCTGACAGGCCTAACCTTAAGGTAGCGTATCAATAGCGACTTGCGAGCTGTCCCGAAGTAAAGTCGCCGACTTCGGGAGAATTGCGACGCTGTCTTGAAGTGTAGCCTTAGCCTAGGCACACCTTGCTGTAGTGTATCTGGCAGAATTTGACTCTGACAAAAGTCGCCGGCGGTGGCACAAATCGTTTATCGTTGGCGCTTGTCAAACGGCATTTTATATGCAGCCACGTTGCCGATGGTAAAGTGTGTTCGCAACATGTTTTTTTAAAAAAAAAATTTTAACAATTTTTTGTTTGTTAAAAACAAAATGTGTGTTTGCATTACTGAATCTGCCGTCGAATCCGTGTCACAATCCGTGCCCATCTCGAACGTGACCTGTTGTCCCTGTTAGGCTAACTTCTTTAACAGCCAGCGCAGCACGAGCAGTTCGCGGAATAGAGCAGGTCAATACTCTAGAAGCGTGCCCGCCACGGCAGGGCCGTCCTATTTCGCTGTAAGGACCAGTATTCCTATTTTATTTTACTGCGTTTTGGAAACCCATCATATGCACAGGCTTTTTGTTTGTCCCATAGCTGACCCTCACCCTGGGGGCTGGACAGGAGATTTTCAATGGACTTCACCTCGACGTTCTCAGCGAACCGATGTGACCCGGTGGAGCAATCCTAACCTTATCCCCGCCACCTCACAATTTCTGAGGAACAAACAGGCAGCGGTTACTAGTCATGGTCCTGCTCGTTGTTTCCATGGTAAACCGCAATCGGATAATAGTGCATTAGCTATTCAAGCCACGTCGCCACACGCTCTAACCTACGCAATTTGGCCATCTATTCTTTTGATCGGTAATCAGTTTCTTTCCAATATGTGCTGATATGAAGTGTACACGTAGAATTCAGTGTGGCCTTCGATTCATTTAATGAATCATACTATCATAATTCACTTACAATTGATGCTATTCGCAAGCTCGCAATCGTTATTTGCATTGTACATATATATATATATATTTTTTTTGCTGACCCTTAGTTTAAGACCCTATCTGACAGTCCTCAACACCTAGCCCTTCGACATTACTATGAGGACCTGTCGGGGCCACCTTTGCTTATTTTGCCTACCTTACTCGTACCTGGCAAGAACCTATATATATATACACATGTGACACTTTTGAGAGAAGTATTTTAGAGTCTCCGCGGGCATGGCGTGGTGGACATTGCTCCGTCTTACGAAGCAATGCTAAAAGCAGTACCGTGGACGTTAAATGTTGGCTGAGAGTCAGCCTGAAAAAAGGGACAAGGTAGGCAGTACCAAATATATATTCGCATGTCTGTCCAAACCCATCTATTACATATATACCTAGCCAGATGCTTCAACATCTCGGAAATTGATGCCCCGAGCAGCCATTTAGAACAAACTTCCCATTTTGTTTGCTTATTCATTGCTGCGTTTGCTTCGCCTCCAACCACAACAACAACAACCTGCTCAAAATCCGTACCGCAGTTTCAACTTCTCTCCTCTTCGTTAAAAAAAGACTCGTCAACCGGAGATTGGCGAATAGTTCTCGAGAGCTTTCTTCACACCATTTCATGATGGTCGAGACGGTATAGATTTATATACGGTGCTGAGAAAAGAATTGAATTACATGCATATATATATATATATATATCACTTTTTGGGAGGCTCATAACATATAACTAGGATGGCATAATTCAAATATATCGAAATGAATAATTCTTAAAAATGACGTAAATAATGTTGGGGAATAAGTAGAGTCAAACAAAGGTGTTATTGTCAATGTATTGTGAACGGTGATACTTATTTTCCCTTATACAAGGACCCAAATGATGTAACTGTTGCAGTTCCGCTAATAAACCACGCTGTATATATATATATATATATATAGTATCGGTAGTTTCGTTTAATCGCTATATACATATATATATATATATATATATGTATATAGCGATTAAACGAAACTACCGATAGATTAATGTTGAAATTTGTGAAATGTACAAAATCGGAAGAATCATGACTCTCTAGAATACGCGACTCGCACCCGAGATTGACAATTAGATAAAAAATTATAACAGTCCGTGATTTATAATGAAAATAAGAATCATTTGACGTATGTAGAGAAGTTATTAGTCCAGAGAAGACTTCATCTAAGAGGACACGGTGGACTGGTTTATTTGAAGGACGACATCATGGGGTTTGCTCAGTTTGGCCACTTTTGGCCTTCTTTGAACTGTCACCTTTGGATTGTTGTAGTATCGAGGGAGATCTTCGTCATTTTGCTGATATGCCCCTTTACATGCAGTTTATTTTATTTCTTTTTATTTATTTGTTTATTACGTTGCCTTTTATAAATATACGTGATGATACTGTATATCCCGCATGCATCGTGATACCAACGGCTCGAAACGGTCACGAACGGCTGCAGTTTTCCTTTGAAAGGATTGTGATCTTGCGGTTCTGGAGCGGCTCCGAGGGACACACGGTGCTCGTAAGTACGCGCAGCTCACTGTAAGATACCGACATGAATATCAAGTCTTACTCAATCTGTGAAAGATGATCACCGTCAACTTGGCACACACATTCTCGAACTGAAGTATCACTTTGTGTTTTGTATATCATACACATAAAAAACGAGTCCTCTAAATACATTATATATATATATATATATATATATATATATATATATATATATATATATATATATATATATATATATATATATATATATATATATATATATAGAAACTAAACATGCTCTAATTATTGTTGTTCTCAGCATAATTTATAAATCGTGTGCAAGCAATTAACTCAAAAGTCGATGTATATTATATATCTGCTCAGGTCACCTCACACGCAAAGTAAGCACTTGCCCGCTTAGCTAAGGCTGACGAGTTACTCTGCCTCGCCAAGGTGCAACGCGATAGGCTCACGTAATCGGCAGTGTAAACAAAGCACCGATAACTCGCTCTGCTCTCGATCACAATGACCTGTATCCATTAGGAAGGGGACTATTATTTAACAGGTCATTCTGTTATGTATTAACCTAAATCGCTACTTGTGTTCGAGCAGATGGACGTCGGAACACATTTCGCCAGCTTATATTTCAGTCACTCGGGTCCGAACTTCCACCGTATACTGCACCCTTGTGAAATAAAGCTTTCATGCTCAATCGATGAGCGACCACCTTAACTATAAACCCTGCCCTCTGCCTCTCTCTCTTATCTGTTCCTGTCCGAAGTGGAAACTCTCCAAATGTTTTCCCGAGGAATAAATGGAAGAAAGAGCTTCCCCAGAGCCATCCGGCCCGTTTCAGGTCTACACCATTTGTCAACAAGTAACCCAGTTGATCTAACCTCACTTACCAGGTATCATTTGCCTGATGCAAAATGTCCAGTTATTAAACACTTCGCATATCAAGACAGATACGCTCATATCCAACCCATCTGTCCTATTGTTCTTTTTGTCGGCTGGAACATGGGTGAATTTTGATACGATTCTCCGTCGGGTTTCCTGTGATTACTTCATGTGGGGCCTGTTTAGCCATTGCAACCGTCGGCGGGCCGGTTTTCAGATAGGTATTTACGTGACGGCCTAACGCGAATGTGGACGAGTCAGTGTTAACTTGATTCGCACACTAACTACCACAGGGTCTACTAGGGACCCTGTGGCTCACTATTCCCTTCAACGGCTCCCCTCTCGAGGAAACGCTGCCGCAGGCCGCCGCAGGACTTGATCTGTTTTGACACGTGCGCCTTAAAGTTCGAATAGCCGCAATCGAACTGGGACGTGATTAGCATAGTAACCTTGACTTCATTCGATAGGTTTTCAATAGAGACCTATCCGAATTGAATCTTGATATGAGACACCGCTCATAGTCAACTGCGTTGGATCTCTATGTGAAGCTGAAAGACTAACTTGAATCAAACGTGTTGAAATCTCAGCGTCAAAAGATGATCTACTTATTTATGATTGAGTTATGCATGTGTATATGCATGTATCCAATTGACTATTTTGACATTCACTTAATGCCGTTTAGAATTTACCTTTGAATAATATATATATATATATACATATATATATATATATATGTGTAGACCTCTCGTGTAAGTAAATATTAACTAGGCCTATCTTGGCCCAAACACTCAATACAACGCTAAAATATTGGTCTGCTCTAGACAGATGAACGATCGGAAATCCAATCATTGCTCGCTGCGATCACCCTATTCATTACACTGTACTCCACTCTTTCGTGGAATAGAACTTATTAACTTCACTGGTACATTCTGCTGAATAATTATATACTATATAATCCTTATATATATATATATATATAATATGTAATTTTGAAGCAACTGTGTCGTGTTGTCGGTGCGTGACAAACCGATATTCACCCTTCTTTCGTCATCGATTTTATTTAAATCGAACTAATTTTATCGATCATTTTGACTATTCAAAGTAGATAGCTAAGAGAGGAATTGATTTCCCCGTAGAGTTCTCTGAGCAAGTGGGTAAAACACCTGATTTGAATAGATCGACCATTGGCATAAATTTCAAGTAAGTGTTCTCATACTGCCTGTCTGATTGCATGATGATGATGATGTTATTATATCTCAACCAGACGTCATTTCTAACTTCATCGTGATCTCGTGCTAGCGATGTCTATGTATTATGCTATTGCACAATATTGTGTATAGGTATCCTAAGGCGTATACGTTATTATCGATAGAAGTGCATTTCTTATGGTAGATACAAACATGTAAAGAACTAATTGTCAAAAATCAGTGATGTGGGCGTGGAGACCGGGTATGAGGCCGATGTTGTCGTGATATATATATATATATATATATATAGGAAGTGATATCCCGTGAAACTTGGCCAAACAGCGGGTTTGATCAAAGTACATGAATACACATTAAATTATAAGCGAACAAATATGAGAATGGTGTACAACAAAATGCTAGTCCTGATACATCTCGATCTATACGCGAGCCTGCATTTAATTTGGTATATTGCAGTGAGTTCGATGCAATACCAGACCCCATGCCGCTGTGACCTCCGCCCGGGGGTGTCTGGCCAATCAGCGATCGCTTGGGCTTTGGCTGTCGAGCGCCCCTCGTTACACCCGACCAACAAGCAACGACTTCACTCGACTCATTACAGTTAAGTGATTATATGCAGGAAAAAGAAGAATTAAGGAGAATTGTTGTATCGTCGTCGGCGGACGATACAGTTCTGTGAGACACTTGCTATATATATATATATATCAAGTGTCTCACAGAACTGTATCGTCCGCCGACGACGATACAACAACAATAACCCAATTTCATTTGATTTGTTTCGATATATAAATATAAGCAAAACATGGGGGAGACGATACATCCAGTATGGATGAACATTGCATAGAGCGCCATATATTGTGATGTGATCAGATCACAGATAATTTCTTCAGGAGAAAAACAGTGAACAGGAAAGAGGCCGGCGTCGAGAGGATCTGTTTTTGCATTTCGGCACAAGAGGGCAGCAAAGGGCCAGTATAAGGAAGTATTGCGAACCTATCAAACGTCCTTAACTCGAACCTACATCTGTGCTCGCCCAGATATGTTTACCACACTGCATTGGTTCGAATCACCCAGTAAGTGTTGGCCGAGCGGGTCACGCGTTCTCTCAAGCGTGCGTGACTTGGCGTCGAAGTGCTCAAGTTTGGTTTGCACCGAGTCGATTCGAACCACGCTCAGATTTCCGATACATGGCTGATTCAACTATTGCTCAGAACAACGAATTATTTATACATGTACTGTAGCTTGTCGAGAAACGTCTGTAAACAAGTGCCTAATAACAGCCTATTAATGGCGTGAATCCGCGATCGACGCTTACATCTTTATGGGGTTCTGCATATACCGTCGGTCTAGGCACGACGATCCATCTAGCGTGACAAACCTATATTAAAGGTAACATCTCTGAACACTGAAAGTTTGAGGAGGCGCGTCGCGTCCCAACGGGTTGAGATTAGCTATTTTACAGTAGCTGAGTAACACGGATGGATGCCGGCCGTTGGATGCTCGTCTGTCCACCCTCTTGCTCGGCTGAATCACTACGTACGCGGAATTTTCATTTATTTATGCGGATGCATTATTCACTCATGAGTTCGCAAGTCGACGGGTAACACGCCCATGTCAACAGTCGTCAACCCTCAGGGTCGTCAGAGAAAGTCACCTTTTTTTTCTTTACATTGAAGTAATGCATTCTGTGGCCTTCCCGGTTGGCCTGCTCCTGTGCTTATGATTCTGCTACTGCTAGACCCATATTAAGTTGTGTTGATTATTATTACCACATAATAATAATAATAATAATTAATTGCACTATCACTTTGCATTCGCTCGTAGCATATATGTGTATATATAATTGACCTGTGATCTACTTTCCGCCGATTGCCAGTACCGGAGGCCAAACGAGCAAGGGACATCTGTCATAACATAATTTCTCAACCAAACGGCGGCCGAGGCCAACCTGAGCCCAACCGGTAGCAGATGCGATGATGGTGACCAACTTTAGCCTCTCTCGTGAAACCCACGCCAGCAAACACCCCAAACGCCTCGCCCATGCGGGGCAACGATATTATCGTTGGTGATCCCACAGGTTGAGCTGGAAGAACGCGAAAGGTTTCCGTTGATGGTGGACATTCGACTAATCGACTTTCCGCTATAGCACACATCCTGACTTTCTTCCCCGTAAATATTGTGATTATGGCGTATATATATATATATATATGGACAATGATGAAAATTAACGCTTCCAAATCCGGCTTAATTTGAGCTAATGCCGAAGTTGTTCGCTGCGTAGTTTGGCATATTGTGCTGCGCAAGTATCTCGTGAGGACATCTTGACGACAAAAGCTGATGACAGCGGCTAATGCTTCCGAAAGTTGACCAGTTCCATTGTTGTGTTCTCGTAAACACCGGCTACCTCTAGTGATTCAAGGGTCCGGAGTATTGACGATGACCATTGTCGTGTAATAGTGCTTTAAGCTAGCTATAATAACGTGTACTATCTCCGTGTTATCGTAGCACGAAAGCAATGGAGCTGTGCTTGGACAGAAAATCTACTTCTGCGCGAACCCTGCCGTGTACGATCGCGACGATTATCCGTCGTCACACAGAGCTAGTTAAATTCAGTTGAGCATTTACTCATTGGTCCTGGTTGGTTCTCGAACCAGTCGAGCGCGGTAGCATTCGTGTATGCCTCGCTACCTCGCGACCGGAGGTAGACGGATGTTGGCGCTCACACGGGTTCGATACCCACTGTTGTACAGTTCGCATATAACAATTGTTATGAAGCAATGACAAAGACAATTGTACCGTGGAAGCTAAATGCTGAAATGTGCGAGCCAGCAGGGAAATTTCATTTTTTTTAGGTCTTCATACCTAAAAGTCAACTGCTGGGGCCCTGTCACCTCGGAAAACAACCAGCAAATATTTAGGGCTCACTCGCATGCTGAAACATTGAACGTCAATGGTATTGCCAATGGGAAGATCGAGCCAGACGGCTCAAAATAAAGAAATATATATGAAACAAAATACATGTGCCCATGTACGCACCGTTCAGTTTGTTTCAAAACCTAAATGTCCTGAATACACCATAAATTAGATGAGATATGTAAGTCTACTGAACATCACTCCGTAAAATTAGCTATTTCATAACAGCTTTCGTTTTTTATAACGCCTATATATTGTATTTATTGCGGCAACCGTTTTCCGCCACATTGTCGCCATCTGTCGGCTTAATCCATTGTGCAATTTCTCTGATAAATTGTATTTACATAAAAGCGGTAACGATAATAATGTCCGTGTGCGTGCACAGACCTTTACGACACAGCATCAGTGCTTACCGCACCGCCTGATTAAAAAAGGTCATTACAAGTCTATCTTAATAGCGACCTCTTTTCTTCCCGGGTGAGAAATTGCCGTGCTTGAGAAGAAACCCCAATTGTTTGTGTTCCTGCGTAGTTTTGCACAGGCCTTTAGGTAAGCAACCTTTCAAGTGTGTCACAAGGCGGCGTCTATGAATGCGGCATGCCCCTGCTGAGGGGGAGCGAAGGTCTTCATCTAAACTTCATAGCACACCGGCCATCATCGCTAGTATGGCAATGCAACCTTTGAAGTGCAAACGCTTCAAGGAACAAGTCCTCGCGCCCGCCTATGAGCAGGCGTGAAGGGCGTCGTGGCTCTGGGCCACGGAACTTATTCATTAGTATCACGCCAGAGGGCTAAAAGAGAGCATAATCTATCAGGAAGCGAATAAATAAATAAGTGATGCGGGTGATAGCCCTTACAGAGTTCCCGCTATCAAATCGGATCATCTTCGTATCACGAACACCTGCCAAACATATTCGTAACGCTGCATATTGAATATGTCTCTACAGACAATGTAGCACATGTTTGCTCTCTCTCTCTCTCTTCCACTCTCTCTCGTGTTACATTTTTACACCATATCTACACATGTGCGATAGGGCATGTGTCAACGTCCCGTAGGCCCTCGATAGGCCAACAATATGTCCTGAGAATGAACAGCTGTTGATGGCTCGCCTCACCGCAATGGCTAGAGCCTAATTTCAATGAGCACTTAACTGGGCATATTTTTGGCCTCGTCTGTGATGTGATGTTCATAGACGATATTTCCAATTATTGTCGACATTTGGCCGTTGCTTTACTATACGCTACGGCGGGTTTAATCGCCAGCTGAGAGTCAATGATTATTGAAATTATCTGTGTTCGTGATAGTAACGTATTTTACCGCTCAGTTATTATGGTATTATTGTTATTATTTGGCCAGCATGAATATTGTTAAATTTCGTACTGCCTGGAAATAGCTACACCATGTCACATCACGAACAACGACACATATACCATGCGTGACCTTGGGAACACCCTGTGCTAAGGTGCTAACGTGATTTGTTCTACTACGGATTATCATACTCGAGTTCATACGTAGCACTGTTTAGTAACTACCCAAGTGCTATTCACAAGCAGAAATACTTTGCCGATGACAATTCGCCCACAGGGAATATGGTGACGATAAAATTTGCACTTTTGTTGTTGTTGCTGTTGCTGAGATTTAAAGTGTGTTGTTTACAATATCGGTCGTGCTGCTGTTTTTATTTTGTCATCGGTGACTCTCGGCCGTCAACGAGGAGGGCGAGCCAGCTAGCCCTCGTTGATGCCTACGAGCGTCAACCTATTGTGATATTTTGAAGGCCAATCTGGATCGGGGGCGGGCACAGCAAGTTCATATCTTCCGACGGCTATGGGCTAAAATTGTGCAAAAAAGCAATTTGTTCATTTCCGAGCTGATATCATCAAGATTTGACTGGCTACGACCCGACCATGTGCCTTGTGATGCTCCCAACTCGATATATCATACCGCCTAAGATGCTATGTGCCCTGCGCGGTGATAGACAAATGATGGGGATGCTTTACATTACATGCAAATTGAAAAACGTTTATTCCAAGGGATAGCTAGTTTCCTCAGCTCTTTGCGAACGGCTCATAAAGGCTCATATCGCTGCCGAGCACTTCATTATCTAGAATATACTAGAAAAAAAAGTACGCTGCTAATTCAAGAAAAATTCAATTCGCCAACTTGTTTTCAGGATAATAATAATAATAATAGTAATAGTAAGAATAACAAATCAAAACGAATAGCACACGAAGCTGTGTGTCTACAGATAAATTCAGTGCGAAACAAAGTACGTCTGCCGCCTCATGCATTATTTCGAAAGCATGTGATAAAAAACAACCCGGTCCAAGTTATGTTAATAGAGCATTGTGCCGATTTAAGTCCACAGCGCTACAAGTTGAGCCGGCCTAATTGCCCAAGTGGCAGCTTGCAAAGTTTCTGATAGTGGCTGCTTAATTTAGATGTCGAAGGTCACAGATAAGTAACGACTCGTATTTTCGCCTCCTCGAATTCGGTTGCATCACTGCTTTAATATAATGGACGCTACAATCAACTGAAATCACTATACGGAGGATAAGAATAAATCTGAGGAAAAATAAGGATTAATTAAGATTTTAGACAAAATCGAGGTGGGGGCCGTCCACAGTTGGTCCTAACAGACAGACCTAAGAAAGTACATTTTCCAGGCTGATTCTTAGCGATTAACAAGTAACGTCTACGGTGTAACTGCTTTCAGTATGGCCCTATAAGACGGACAGCTCCTTTGAATGCAAATGTGCAACGGTGGCGATTGAACCCGCGCACCTACGTGTCTCCTCCGGTTGCAAGGCGTGTACCATATGAACGCACCGCGTCACCAGGCTCGACCGAAGAGACCGCTGACAACTCGGTTAACGCCAGAAATGCTCACAATAGTGGATTTTGTGGTATAGCTGATTTTAGAAACCTTTGCTATTCTTAAGAGTAAAGGGAAGACCAGGAAGGCGATCCCAAGTCATTCCGCCGGGCATTAAAGAATTCGTTGCAAGGACTCATTAACGTTAATGGCATAGTCTTGACGATCTTCGACTTGCACAGCTCTAAGTGAAATCCATAAATTAAAGTAAAGATGAGGCCGCCTCCATAAGGCCGTCAACCGAACATGATATCCGTGAGGTTCTTATGACGAGCGCGAAGAGATCATAAGTATAAATTTGTAATCTATCCTAATGACGCTGTAATCACAGTTGGCTTCCGCGTTTCCGTTATATTCTATGGGCAGACCACCAGTATTGTTCGCTTCAAATTGTGACCCCCGCCAGGATTGATTTAATGGAGCTTCGGATCCAGATCATCTCTGTGGAAGGCCACATTTCCGCAGAACAGTCGTCAATGGGTAGTTAGACAATAATCATAAAACGATCACTTCGAACATCAAGCCTATACGAGGATCAACGTGACTGCAGTTAATCATCGGGCACGCCATAAGGAAGCAGCGTTTATATGCATATATATATATATATATATATATATATATATAGATATACTTCCGCCATATTTCTAAAGCTTTGCCTTCAAAATGATATTTAATGTCTCTCACTGGCAGATTTCTATGGAATTTTTTCTCCCAAACGAAACTGAACTACCTATATCTTCGTCGTTACCAATTCGCCATTGTAACAGGTCACGCGACTTTTTAAAGCACTGATGACTGGTGTCCATACGTGCGTGTGTGTCTTTCTAACCGACGGAAACTCACGCTCTTTTCACTGGCACGTTCATAGGCGTCATCTTGACGCTTTCGAGCTCCATCTGTGGCGGGAAGAAAATCGAGTTGGCGACGTAACGCAGCGTTACCTCTTGAATCTCGCCGAGATCGACGGCGGTGGTGACCAGCACATTGTTGCTTGAGCCCGGATGAAGTGTGGAGCTGCTCGAAGGCGAAAAGGTAACACAAATTGACAAGTGAGTACCACCACAGTTAGTTATGTTCTACGGTTATTTTTGAGTGTCCATTTCCACTGATATGGATCACTGACTTGGGCAAATCGATGTGGCCAATGTTTCGTCACTCCCATAGAGAGAGTGGGCGAGAAAAATCTTTGGGGAAATTTCGTTTCTGTTTTCATCATGATGTGTCATCTTCCGTAGACGCTACTTACACGCTGGGTTGAAGATTGAACTCATAGCTGGCCTTGTCACCCTTGACATTCAGGTAGTACTTTCCGGAAACGGCGGAAGCGACCTTCGTTGGGTTGGCCCTCGTAAAGCGCCGCATCTTTATCTGCACGTGGTAATGGAACACTGCAATAGATGAGAGACGAGTTCCTCAGCCGAAACGATATGTTGGTCGCGTATTCCTAGTACAATACTGATCATAGTCATAGGCCCCGCAAGGTCCACAGAGAATATCGTGTTGATTTTTTGTTTCGAAAAAATCCCTTGTTTGGGGTCGGTATGGCATCGATGGATAGTCCTTTCGTGAGGACGCAAGGATCAATCTAGCTCTGGCCTGATCTGTCCGGTAACTTACAGCAGTAGTGAGATTTGGGGGCCGTGTTGAAGTACATCTTTGTCGGACGGGAGGCGTTAGCGAACCGCTTGAAATAGTCCATCGACTCAAAACCGGCCGGCGCGCATCGGGATCCGTCCGCTCCGCAATCGTAGCACTGGCCGTGCTCGAACAAGTCATAGGAGGGGCAGTCGAAACCAATTGGTACACACCGCCCCTCGTGACGGACGAAATCCTTCACGTACGATATCGCCATAACGTGATTGCATGCGGCCAATTTTACGATACCTCGTACTCCGGTCTCTTTGAGCTCGATCACCCTGAAGAAGAAATAGACGAAATAAATAAGGTATATTAGCTCGATTCAAGCGTGTTCACGCTTACTCACAAGATAGAGTATTTTTACAAGAATATATAAATATGCATATATATGTTAAAAACCGCAGTGAGTTCATGCTAAATACCTAGACCGTGAACTATGTACTCCGAATTATTTGAGCCCTGCTCAGACTCTGGCTGATAAGAGACCCAATAAAATATTGTACGGAACAGATGCTTGGAGCCGTTCGCAGGTCCTGGTGAATAATGGACCCTCCCTTCTCTCGCTCTCTCTCGCTCTCTCTCGTTCTCTATACAGACTCGATTCAATTTACCGGCTAAAATCGGTAAAATGGTATACCGATAAATAGGCCTGCACGTCCGACCTTACTGAACACAGCAATCTCAAGATGTCTATTGTCTGCATGTGTCTGTTTTTCATTCCGCTTTCTCTCCAGGCCAACAACGAAGGCCAAGTCACCCTTCATCGAGGACAACATTTGCTACAACCTCAAAGCGACAGCTTTGCAACATCAAACGAGAACGCTGCTAATCGACAACACGGGACGCAGTCGTCGCTTACGTTGATCGACGACGGGAGACTAGCGGATTAATTCGCAGGAGCAAGAGATCACCCACCTGTCGATGAGGCCGCAGCCGGGCATTTTCTCGCCGCCGTTAGGATAGAAGTCGAGGTGTCCAATGGGGTCGGTGAAGCCGAAGCCGAGGGTAGTGACGAAGTTTCGCGCATCTGAATGCACCGCCTCAACGAACTGCGCGTCCGAGGTGTCGAGTCGAACCGAGTTCGGCATGTGCTGAAAATACGGTTCCGCGGCGTCCATAGCCGTTATGCGAGAGATTCGTCCGCCATGACGGTCGCCCGCGTATCCGCATACGTGCGCACCCAAACTGTGCCCGTACAAATGGAACGACGATTCGGCCACCTGGAAATGATCCTGTGGAACAGAGGACGAACATGGGGGCAAGGGACACACAACAATTAGTACCACTTTATAATGCGTATTGTACATAATTGCTTTTCGGGCTGACCCTCAGCTGTTCCCCTATCTGATAGGCCTTTGGTCTTAACCTTAAGAGAACTTGTCGGGGCCATCTTTTGCTTTACTTTTCTCTACCTTACTCGTACCTGGCAAGGATCTTCAAATAAAGAAAGGCTAAGGAACTCCAAAAATTCTCCACGTCTGACCGGATTTGAACCCAACCCACACGCCCCTCCGATCTAGCAGTCGAAGACGCTCATCACTACGACATCCAGTGGACATGCGTATTGTATATGACGGGCGAGATGAACAGAGGACTGTTGGATATAGACAAGGTCCTTATATATATATATTTTTTTTTTGACGTATTCATTTCGTAAGAAGTTTGTGAGAGCAGTGCTTCCCTGACCAACTCACACAGCTCATTGGAATTCGAGATTTTGTTAATTCATTATTGACGTTTATAGTTCAATTCGACATAGCTGATTTGTGGTCACCGTTCGACACTGTGTAAAACAAGGAGTTCGTATGTTTTACACAATACAACGGTGATACAATGTCCCTCGAATCCGCCCGCCCAGTTTCACCGTCGATTGAATATCTGAATGATCAAAATCCGATTTTTAATTTCTCACTAACAGATCACAAGCAATTAACCTTAGACCTTATTGGTCGTAGCCCCACTTCATTTTCTTTCCCTCATTGTTTATTGGCAATTTCGCTAGCAAGATCCCCTCCTACTAACGTACTATTCTTGTTTCATTAAAGGAAAAGAAAATCCATCTCATTTCATTTTCGAAGCCGCCGGCACGAATAACGAAACCGCCCACTTGACGCGTTTATTGTCGGTCGTTGGTAATCCTATGCTGTTGTATCCTGACGCACTTACCCTATGCAAAGCTCGGACTCGAAGCCGACACTATACGGCCGAGTAGAATAAACGGCCCTCTACGATGACGCAATTGATCGACCTTCAACGAAGGGATACCCCACCCTCAACGAACGATCTGCTTCACGAGGAAAAGGCTTCAGGGTGGCCTAGTGAATGTCACCGGAGGCTTGCTCAAGTGGGACGTG
This sequence comes from Stratiolaelaps scimitus, assembly GCA_019614645.1. NCBI lineage: Eukaryota > Metazoa > Arthropoda > Arachnida > Mesostigmata > Laelapidae > Stratiolaelaps > Stratiolaelaps scimitus. The sequence continues at coordinate 430,471 of JABWDB010000090.1, read as the reverse complement.
GTCAGATTAAGGAGCACCCTTAAGGCGCTAATTCGAACGGCGACAGTGATCAACTGTGCTGTGGGACCCGTCCCATCATTCGACTACAGAGAGAGAATGTTGTCTATCAAATGAATTTATCGAGTGGCTCTATAATTGGAACTGACCGTTATTCTTATGTCGATATTCTCGTATGGCGATATCGAGCAGAGAAGGGAAATTTGGTAAATATATAATATTTCGAGTCAAAGAGACATATTAGATAGCTCTACCTGTGGTACCAGTTAACTTTGTGATCGTCTGTACAATACGGCAGCAGAGACCAAGGACAATACGAAATCGGCGCGCAGGTAAACGTGCTTGGGGTAGAGAAACTTCCTGGGTAGGGTAACGTCATTTGGAGAACAATGCTTTGAGGCTGAAATCATTCCAAAACTTCTACCAGCTATTGCTTCAGATGTCTTATTAATTAACACCGTTGGTTTGGCAATGTTACGCATATAAAACATGTATGCAGCAAACAAAGTTGTGTGAGCAACAAATATGTTATAACACGTATGTCATTAACACGTAATCTACCCATGATGTGCGATAGCCTAATGTCGCCTGGCGTTTTGTCATCCACGTCAACCCCCCTGCACCGGATCGGCCTACTTTCGTGGAGATTTGAATGTCTCTGGTGGTGTCCGTGCGATTGAAGAAAATTATAATAGCGTCATCCAGCATGGCGTAAGAGGAACTCAGTCGACCAGCTCAGAGAAATTCAGCTCATTCGTTTGAATGGGAATGAATTTTAAGCATTCGACTTACGAGGTTCTTTTCCCGGACCGCTGGACAAAGCAATGGAACTAGACCAGAGGGCACAAGCAAAAACTGCAGTGGGAATCAGAAAGTTGAGAAGATTCTCCTTCAAAACAAGGCAATACTCAAGGATAACATTACGATCCGATGACGCAAAATGATCTTTGGCCATCGGGGCGCATTGTGCTGTTGAGTTTAGACTGAGTATTATACCATGTTTTCGCAAGAACAAAGGATCCCTTATGAGAAATATTCGATTATTTTCCAATAATGAAGCCTCCCTCAAGGTAACAGGTCATTTTGGGATCTTAAACGGTCACTTCTTTCTGGTATTTCGTCACGTCAACGTCAAATGTTATTGAAATCCTCCCGTTAGCTCGTCTTCATCTCGGGGCGTATTATTACTCAAGAGTGATAATTACTAGACAAATTACTACAAATAAAGATGGAGTGAAAATCTCAGACACCCTGTTCAATTTAATGAATTACTATCTTCTTTGTTATATTATTTGTTTGTTATATTATATTGCAGTTCCGCAAATAAACTTGATTTCGAAACTGAAACTGAAATCTTTGTGTGTCGCAATTGTCTCCTTGTTCCTGTTGACTTTTTACTGAATAACGCCTGCATATTTCTCACTTTTCTAAGCTTGTTTTGACAATTACTATTATAGAGCCACCAGCGGCGGTGGTGGTGGTAACAACAAGACAATACACATTGAGTTGATTGGTTTCGTATGTACCGATAGACTATTGCCTTTAAAGCGCAGCCTGATAAACGACCCCGAATTGCACCGTGGCCGTGACGTTTGCGAAAACATTGAGGGTGGCTAATTAACGCAGTTGATCATGTTCACCAGGTGAAACTTAATGCGACAGAAGTTTCGATACCGATATTATCCACCGCAGAGATTTATGATTAGCACGATCGTCCCGAGATGGTAATTGTGCGATTCATCGACGGTCCGTTTGGTCACCCAGCCACTTGGCCTTCCCGACGAACCTGTTGTTCCCAGTGTAGTCAACCAGTGAATGTACCTTCCGCATGATCTGGTATAGCGTAGAGGATTATTACAGGCCGCGGAAAGTTTCCAGACGTACCGCATACGGTCCAGTAATTATTATTATTACGATTGTTATATTAACCATGGAAAGGAGTAATAGGAGCAACACATGGAGAACTATCGCTGGTACCGTGTCACAGATACGTGTTTCGAGGCGATCGAAATTTTCCTATGGACGATTATCGCTCGAACAAACGTAAAATGCATCGGCAACTCTGATGAGTTATTATCGATGTTCATTCTATGTATTATTATTATTATTATATAACGTTAGAAGCTGTTAGTTAATTAATTATTATATAACGTTAGAAATATATATATATATATATATATATATATATATATATATATCCAATGGTACTCAGATTTGAACATTCTCAAATCTTTTTATGTTCAAACCCATGCTAACATTGACCGTACATAGTTGTATCCCAATGTCTAACCGCCCAGTAAGGTCACCGAGATAAAGGTCGGCCCGCTTGCTACCAGAGACTATCGAAGAATGACATGTCGATAGCAACAACGATACAATACTTGAGCTCGCTTATTATTTACCGATAACTCCCCTTTGATGCACGATGATAATAATGATGACGACGATAATACAGAAAGTCCTTCGAAAGCTTTCCCAGTAGACGTCGACTATAACTTCTACAATCTAACCTAATCCTACTTCGCTAACGGACAAAGTATTACAGTCGAGAGAACGTACGAGAAGCAACGATGCTGATGTCAACATGCAATATTCCCCTATATATATATATATATATATATATGATGTATGTTGTTGCTCTTGGGAGGAATGTTGAATCTCTAGTGATCCCTCTCGACTGAATGTCTTCCGCGTTCGTTTCATGGGCGCAATGACGGAAGGATAATCATTATCAGCAGAATCATCGTTTGAGCTCTATTTTACGCCGACGTCGGGCCGCGTTCGCTTTGGCGGTACGTCCAATGTTTTCCTGCTCTGATAGGGTGATCGCGTCTGTTTTGCTTGATCTGAGATTCGGGGAAATGGAGGTTGGATTGCATAGAACTTGTGGGTGCTGTTCGACAATGACGTCGACCGCGTGGAAGATGATATGTGTGCACGAGTGCCATAATGACCTGCCGATGAATTGTCGATACCATTCAGCACTGACAGGTTCTCTCTCAACGTGTAAACAAGTAGACGTTCCAAGCTGACTCTCAGCCAACATTTAACATTCTAGGTACAACTGTATTCGGCATCGCTTCATAAGACGAACACGCTCTCAACAGCTGAGTTTTGGTGTACTATACGCCTCGTATGGAAATTGATCATTTTGGGAATATTCGAAAACTGTGTTTTCTATTTACTTGGAGACATTTCGAAAAGGCACAGAATTAGTTGGTTCGTTATATGACTCTTGACTATGGATGGAGATTGATGGCGTTTTCGAGCCAACTGAGGAAAATCTATGTCGGCATTTGTGAACAATGCCTCCCCACTCACATGGGGACTTTGGCCCGTAGTAAACGTGTCATAAATATGAATTATATAATTAAGTTAGAGGCGATACGCAATCTATAGTGCTGTCTGTCCATACAATGCATTAAACCTTAATCGAGTTTGGAATCGAGTTTGTCTAGCAATGTTCGATATCTCATTGACGGGGATTCAACCCTCGACGTTGTAGAGGCCAATACGAAACTCCACCGGGAATAGCCATCTGATAGACATTTCCAAAACAAAGGCCTTAATCCTCATTTCCGAGAAGCCTGGTAGATGTGGCCAACTTGACACCCACGATAATAGCGAATCCAGAGTTCATCACTTCAATTCAGGAAGAGGGTGTAATTGTGTCTACTATATTGCTACCACTTCCATATTTTGGATAATCGACATGTATCAACTCTGTGTGTGTATATTGTATGTGTACATTGTGTAGATTGTCCTTCAAAACGTCTACGAGCAAGCAAATTGATTCCTCTCTTTCCTGCTGGCTCAGGTATGGTGGCATCAACAAACCGCAAATGACTATGAACTGCTCGATTATATCCTATGTAGGTGATATTATTTATGGGAATTACGGGAATGCCTGATGCACATGCGCCCTGAGCGGCACATCTATGGGCAGTGTGAAGATACTCTCAAACCCGCTTAATCCCCTCCTTCCTCCACCTAGATCGCTCGGAACGTTCAGCACATTACATCGACTCTATGGTAGTGGTAAGTGGTTTTTTTTAGTTTACATTCAGTTTTCACCAGCGTGCCTCCGGCTTTGGCACCAACGATGCACTACCAGTAAGCCGCCTATTCGCGGCGATGTCCACATTGGGGCAATCTATTCAGCTATAAATCATTACACATTAGAGAGTGTGTGACACATAAGAGAGCTTAAGCATTGAAAAATTGCAGCTCCTTAAATAAACCAATAAAGATTTACCATTTACCATTTACTTCGCCTGTACTTGTCTGGGGATCCGGTGGCACACGTTCACGGAAGGCTATGCTAAACAAAAAGGCGACAGATTCAATGCAGCCATGCGAATATATCCTCAGCTAAATCGCCCAATGATTAGTCAACATTATTTTTCAGGTATACCCTGTAAGGTGTTATATGGTGGCGACTGATCGTACCTCCCGTCATCACAGTTCAATTCTCGTTGCTCAACGTGTTCATTAAAGGAGAAATCCTATTGCTGTGGCTTTTCTTTCCTTTGCTAAGGGACTGAACGGATCAACTCGAACCTCAGTCAGCATACGCTTGAGACAGGCTTACACAGCGGTGGACACCAGCTGGAATATATTATATTAAGGGTAGTTCCTTTCGGTTTTTTTTATAATTTTAATAGAAAAAAAAGAGACAGTTACATAAACGAAAGAGAAATAGTTACAATGAGCTGCTGATATGGTCACACGTCGCCGCCTGACACAGATCGGCAGAGGAAAGTAAATCCATTAACATCCCTGCTGACAGATATATCTGAAATTCTGTGGGAGGAAGACCGGTGACGATTCCGAAGACCACTCAAATACGGAGGATAGCTCACGATAGGCTCGAAAAATTCACCTTTTCGCGATAGGTTCTTGTAAAAAGTCGACTCGCTGAGGAACAGCACAAAAGCTCGGCGAGTTGATATTGATACCTCAATCATAAAGTAAGCACGGTTAGTTAACTCAAGTTGAGAGGAAATAACGTTTGTCGTTCGGCAGGCTAACTCATGCGCTTCCTAGACTCGCCGTTCAATTCTGCGTATATTTCCGATTGGAACGATATTACCCCACGTACATCATGTTCTATTTCTTCGGTTAGATGCCTTAACATAATATATATATATATATATATATATCAACAATTATTAGGACATTGATGATTCTAGCAGGTTCTCAGGATCCTGGTTGGGTCTGCAATCTTATGCCTTCATCTCTGTCTCTCTATCTCTCTAGTTGAAAGTTCGATAAGTGAACATTGCTTGGCATTTGGTTTGTGTCGAAGGTCATTTCGACACGTTGGAAGAGAAGCACATTCGCGTAATATCCGATTGTGCCAAGTGAACACAGAGACGCTGTTCCCGACAAAGACGTTATATTAAATAATAGCTATGAATTTCAAGAAAAAAAACCGACCCTGTTCCAGCAACGAACAGACGCTACGGATTCTTCCATGTCGCCGAGGTCGAGAAGCAACTTTCGATGGGAACGCCACCCGTGGACCCCGAAGTGAACTTTGGCAGCATCACAGAGCAGCAATCTATTATATTTGCGGGCTACAACAGAAACAAACACCACCTCCCTCAGTTTTCAACGCAACGAGCAGAATGGGATTGCCCTTAAAAGAGCGCGAGAAAGCCGATTATTCATAATGACAAATTAATTTGAGATGATACCTCGGACATCGATACTCTACACATTGCACACACCGCATAGCAAACGAACGACGATTGGGTACATCTCGAAACTCTATGGCGAACTAACCATTTCTTATACGTCTGGTATAAGTATATCTCAGCATGCCGTTGCGTTCACACTATTTCGATACGAATATGTTTCCAAGTAGAACTCTAGTCTAGATGAAATAGCCGTGTGTTTTCCATTGCAAGTATTTGTCTTCATCAAAATGACCGTCGAATTGAAATCAATCGTGAAACTGTTTTAGTTATACATATTATGTAAAGCTGCCATAAGTTCATGAATGGCAATTTAATTCGCTTATATATATATATATATATATATAGAGAGAGAGAGAGAGAGAGAGAGAGCTCAGTGATGTGGGTATTTTAGTTATAAAGGTGAAACGAAGTTTCGAAAGCGCCCATAAAAATCACCGATATCACATATACAGTGTTCGGGTTGACCCTCAGCCTTAAGCATTTAACAATGTCCACGGTGGTGCTCTTGCATTGCCTCGTAAAACGAATCCCCAATGCAAATGTGCAACGGTGGGAATCCAACCCTCGATTTCCGATTAAATACTGCCCCCAAATGGCAGCCTAAATCTAGTACACTATTATAATATTATTCAACTATGTACTCCGGAGGAGGATCACGCGTTTTCACTGAATACAACTATGGATCGAGCGTGTTTTTAGAAGATTGTACGAGAAATCTGTGCAGGCTCGAGAGAATTGATTTCAGTAGCTCTGTTTAAGCTCACCGTCACAAGGCACCGTCACGAGACATACATTATATATAACCATTAGAAGTTTGGCCTTTTTCGTTGGCTGGACTGTGCATAACCACTGAACTGTTACGGACTCTGTCTCTTTCGAATGTTTGTGAGGCAACACTGAACGCTGCTGTTGACCTCAACGAGACAAAGGCGCACATCGGGTTACTCGATAGGCGTCAGGCACTCATCTCGTTTAAACAGGCAGCAATCAACAGCCCGGTAGAGCTTAAGAAATTAAAGGGCATTCGTAAATCGAACTCACAATTTAAAAAACAATCTAAATTTGCTAAGCAGAAATTTGTCGAGATATCAGATTCGGATCAGATCGTTAACTTACCATGAGCTTCTGAATGAGCACGGCCACCTCGGCTCCAACAACTCGCGTATTCGCTGTTGCCTGAGTGTACGGAAGACTGTTCCCACCCATCCAGTCAACGACGATAACGTTGAAATCGCCTAATTTCAGCAGCTCCATTTTAAGCTCAGACATCCATGCTCCGAAGAACTGTGTGTCCAAAAATCCGTGAATCACAATCTGGACGTAGGAATCCGTGTGCGGGACGAACGACGGATCGAGGGTGACATATATCGGCACGGCAGGAATCAACGTAGATGACACGGGGAAAAAGCATCAATAACGTTATTTATTACATTTATTCGCAGATAAATAGCCCCCTGTTCACCTACTACCTACCGACTACATCGTGAAAGAAAGAACACCTACAAAACCTGGCACACACGAAACCCAGAGCATCGCCGACTACCCAAACAACGACATGCTTAGTGGGACCTACGCCGCGTACTTGTAGAGACGTAAGATACTTAGTCCGTTCATGAAATGGCGTATTACAACCGCTGAATAAAGTCAATGTATTGCGTTCGTGTTTGCCTTTATCCAGATTCGTAACTTTGTGAAGCCTACGAGTCTAGAATATGTACTTGAATTACGCATCATAATTCCTGCATAAAGGTTGCATTTCAATGTCGTTCCGCTCGTCCTAAGATAAATTAATGATAAATGGCACTCAGTTTCCCTGCATGGTTAACCATTAATGGGGTCGACACCGACAGATGAAGAAGGTCGCGAAAATCTGCACCAGAGTTCCTATTCCAACTCCTACATTGAGTTATCAATGAAAGCTGGCTCACTCTCTCTTTCTCTCTCTCTAGTAATCAAATACATTATAATGTTCATACGTAGTCGAACGGTTGCCGCATCCAACTCTTAGTGTCATCGCTGCAGTAGGTGGATTCGGTTTATGATTTCCTGCTGCGATCTTTAATTACCGTGTTGGTAGCAACAGTCGGAAAGCGGTAGATTGATGCCCCAGTCGAGTTTTCAGTGGGGGGCCCCTTAAGTAGGACACCAGTGCGATAGGTATTCGGCCTGTATTCGGAATCGGGGCCGCCTTCACACGCAGGGCAGTAAAGTCTCGGAGGTACGCGACAGGCGTAGCTCAAACATGGTAAACAGACGTTTCGTCTTGCGGAACTCAGTGTATCTTCATCGCTTCAGCAGGGGATCTTTCCGCAAGGCGAACCCCGTTAGGCAATTAACTTGACTTTTGAGGAGGCGGTAGGAAATGAATATTTCCGCAAAGCCTATTCAGTGTTAATATATGAAGAATCTAGGTTGTGCTAAGCTAGTGCCGCCAAAATAGCGGAGGTATATGCATTTAGCGCAGCATTTAAGAGCATCTCGTTGGTAAATACTCACCAGCCGTTGAAGCCGTCAGCGTAGTCAATTGTATATTTATACGACGGTTATGTGACCCAAAAAAACGTCACCAAGTCTAATGGGATCCCGTGCCCATTCCACTGTCCTCATACTAAAGTATCGAACAAGGTTGGCTGGGGTTATTTCTTCTGTAACGCTGTTAATAATGACAATCGTAATGGACGACCTAGCGAGACACCAACCTTGGTAGGCAGCTCGGGATTAAAGTGAACCTTGTCAAGGCCGTTGCTGTGAATCCTATGACCAACCCGATAATCTGGCTCGTTCATATTTTCCCGCGTGTAGAATAGGAACGTGGTGTTGATCATCTCTCGAGGGTCGACCTGTGCATTGATAGCGCGCCACAGCGGATGATAGAGGTCGGACGTAATAGGGAAACAGCCGAGCTCCTCCATACACCGGTCTCCTAGGACATGGATACATCACAGGGCAGCGACGGAAAGCGTTACGATGTTGACATGTGCATTCAGATTTGTATTGTATTATGTTCACAGACTGCATGTTGTCAATATGGATCATTGGCAGAGCGGGTGACGTGAAGCAGCTGGCCAGTTCGCTCGAACCTATCGCTGACTTAAGCTACTTACTCTAGCAGGGGCAGGACTCAGTTGATATTGAATTCCCGAAGTATCCTGTGAAAAGTGTTATCTAAGACCCAGCTGTCTGTCTGCCCGTCATTGTTTGAGTGTTTCAAGCTAAGGGGAAAGCTCAACTGTATCAGATACGATGACTGCCCGGCATCCCAAAGAATCGATAGACCAGAACATTCGGAAAACGCGTGTCTTCTACCTAACAACATGCGATAAACGTCTGGTCTACAGGTATCTATCGGATACAAGCGGACCATAGTAGAAGTGCGTTTTTTTCCGGGACTGATTGTAAAGTGTAACTTTACGACATCAGAATAATACAAATATTATCATTTTTAGCCACGCACAATGCTGCAGAAACATGCGGCCAGTGGCAGGTCCTCTAGGAGGGGTATACCGCTACAGTTTCTTCGAAAACCCTTCTCAAGCATCATTGCGGCAACGGGTCGTGTAGCGGTCGCCGACTAGAGTGTCCCAGAACGTCTGGTAGGAGCACAGCTTGCTAAGGCCACCGACAATGGCTCGTGCACTGTACATTAATTCCGGCCGCCGCTGCTGCTTGAATTGGACCTATGCCAGAATTGCTTAACATCCTTCCAACTCACTCGTTCCCTTCCCAGACGATGGATTGGTGTTCGTAAGAAACATCGGATCGTATCGGGTGCAGCCGTCACAGTCTCTGTACATCTACGGGGTCTGTCCTGTAAGCAAGCCCAGGGGCTTATGGGATTCATCCGTACGAAGGGGTTGGGAAAAGTTGCCACGACTCGTCATCGCTCCAAAAATAGGAAATTCAGCAGGAGACCACGATTCAGCGTCCAACCGTCCTGTAAATTGATCGTCAGCTCGTCCACGGACGACGCTTACTTCCGTGCTTGCTGTGAGATGCTGCTATTTTTAGAGCGGGCGTGATTTGTAGTGAAGCTATTTGTGTCGCGAGGTGATGGTAGTCCCGGCTAAAATCTGCTCAGTCGATATCGTGAATGACCAGTGAGTCATGGGGCTCTACAACAAACGCCTTCACCGTACACCAGTAGTAGGTGAGTGACGTCATCGGAGCGCGCACGGAGCAATGCCCCCGTACTAGACCCGATCGGTGCTCCTCCCGATTCTCGGTAGGAGCCCTATTCAGGCTTGAGAAGGCAACGGACCAACCACCCACAAACGTCTCGCACTTTTGCCGACGCACAGCCGACGTCACTGCTGTTAGCGACAGTTAGCGTACAGGCCAGTAGGACAACAGTAGGACAGGCGGCCATTACAAGCAAGGACAACAAGCTGACGATGCTACCGAGATGAGGAAAGAGGATGGAGACATAGGAATGGGGGACCCCGGACTCTATGGACCTCTCCTGCTCCATACACGAGTCGCCCGGCATCTCTGATGGTCTGATGAGTCCGCTGAAGGGAACAGGCCTATGAAAGATGGTAAAGGTCCTAGAAAGGCCTTCTCCCCTACAACTTTGAAGACACAGCAGTTGCAGTAGCAGCAAACTGAGAAAGAATGGGTCGCGCTCTGTTGAGTTCCCGAATGGCATATTCGCCTGTTCGTTTGGCAAACGCGGTAGTCCCTGTTGTTCGTTGAGGCTGGCTGAGACTTGGAAGGATGTGACGCACGTCGCTGTCAAAGACGAGGTCAGGACACGAATGCTGAAGAAGGTGGATGTACATGTAACATGGAATTATCCTATCCTGCTGCAGGGGGTTCTGCGCTAAGATGCGTAGTTAGACACAAAATGAGAACGCCGAACACGAGTCTCGAGAAGTCGACAACTCATATCCAAGTTTCCCAAGTGGGCGTATGAAGCATACACACCAAAATGTATGATCCATGTATTTGATGGTTGTAATACGACATATGTATGTATGTCAACCATCCAGCTGTCTTTATGAGACACATCTCCATGTTCACATTCGGTGTAGGGTAATAGCTGTTTTTGTGAACACAGCTAGGCAATCACCGAGCTCAGGTTCCCTGAGACTTTCGTGGGAAGAGTGTCACAAGGAGGGAATAAGCAGAAAAAATAAAAAACACTGCAAATCCATCTGTGTAAACATCTCGCTTTTTCTGTCTCCGTTAACATGCATATCTATATTAAAAGCCGTTCTCCAAATGCACCTTCAACATCGTCGCCATTGGTTGGTTGTCGAGGTAGCCAACGGCAATATGAAGGCGGGGTATGAAAATAGCTCGCGAAAGATAGAAACGAAACAAGATATAATACGAAGTGATTTATTTAGCTCAATCATAAGTACAATAGATAGGTGGTACTCGGCAGTGGCATTATTACTTAGGTCCGACTCGATTGTCATACAGGTCACGCTCTTGATGCGGATTCCGGCGTGGAAGGTGACGGATTTACGCCTACCTGCGTTACGAGACGAGAAGCAGCATTAGCACGCCTCTTCTTCGTGAGAAAACAATCTGGTCACGTTGAGCCCTGCTATTTGGCAGCGCGCTGACGAGCCCTAAAATCGCTGAGGGAGAGCGCGAGAGAGAGAGAGGTCTCAAGGGGCGACATCGAATATATCGGATTTATTTCCAAATGTATCATCACATATCGCGCGCCGTATGGAAATGATTGTCGAATCTAACCGTTCAATTAGTGTTGAGATTATTGTGTCAACAGATCTCGTCGATATATATGCAGTTCGGCGGCAACCCCCTTGAGATTGGCAAAATCGGAAGCTACACAGCTGTCAAGACTTCAAGGGGAGCGCCGTTTGTATTCATAGCTCGTGCAGTATGCCTTTTGCTTTTACAGCACCTTGTGTGCGCCACTGGTCAAAAAACAAAGTATATTGTAGCATTCGAATTGTATATTGTCTGAATTCGTACGGAGGATCCCCATCTATGTATCTATTACTTAGATACATATATGTACCTACTCTAGGTATCTGCGCAGCTAAGCAGTAACTAGGGAATACGAATAAATTCAGACGGTTCATTCACTCTTGGCAGACTCAGTAATTAATAATATTTCGTGGGATTAATTGACTGATACTTGTTGTCACATCAATTTCTTCTGACCAGGCTTCTAGCTCGTTCTCGATATCAGAAACCGCTCTCAGTACCGCTCTGACGTGATACTCCATACAACGATTTAGGCTCCCACCGTAAACGATAATACCGAGGCAGTTTCGGACGCAGGGGTAATGTTTGAGATGGACAAGTCATGTATACTCTGGTACTGGACTGGAGCGTATAGACGAGACGATTGACGAATCGTCGAGACCCCGGGGAGGGCCTGGTGGTGCATTTCATGTGCGCCTTTCAATCGGAGGAGACACCTAGCTCTACGCAGTGGGGTGCGATCCCCACTGTTGCATTTTTTCATTTAAATGGGTTGTCCGCCTTATGAAGCTGTAACGCCGAAAGCAGTCCCACCGTCGATGTTAAATGCTGGATGAGAGTGTACTTTTACTATGTTGATGGATCACTGTTTTGACCTCATTGTTTGATGTGGTGGGAAAAAAAGAATGCTCCGTTTTCTATCAATGCTAACTGCACCTCTTTTCTACTGCGTTCGATATTTACTCTCTGATATGACCATAATATATAGTTGGCAGTATAGAACAATTGACGTTTGGAGCATTTCGAATTTATTCGAGGATAGATATTTAGGATCCTCATTCGACCTCGACTCCGCGCTATCCAAAGGGGTAGAGACGACCTTCATTATCATACGTTGCCAGTTGTGAACCTTGAATGACAAACAGTCGATGTGATAAAATCAAAATTTGACTAATGCCGGACTCCCTCTATGTCCAACGACATATGAAGCTCGCCAGAGCCTTACCTTCTAAGGGACGTCTGTAATTGCAAAATGATGAAATCGGGTTCATTCAACTCGTGGTGTTGCCTTTGTCCTTTGGTGAATGTCTTCAACCTCTAGTCCATGTTGAAACATGTTCTTTTCACATAGTGGAGTTTGCAGAGTGAAACTCGCATTTCACAGACGGGCCGTCGGATCGTCACCGGACCTCAGCAAGAGGGTGTTCCCTCAATTTATACAGCATAATTACATAATTACACGTGACAGATACTTGAGGCTTTATTCCCGAACTGCCATTTCTCAATGCTTAGGTTCTCGTATTATAAATGTAAACATAGTATTCCTTCTAATTATCGAAGAAATGTCGCCACAGCACGTGCAGGTAAACGTATACACGAGCAATACATTTGCCACCTCGTCCTCCGTCTGACTTACTTACTTTTGTCAAATAGGCCAAGATCGATGGAGCCCTGAACCAGGCCAACTAAGGCCGCTATCTGGAGCGTGAACAACTTCATCGTAATGCATGCACACAGTTACCAGTTCTTGTTCACTGATGGGACACTGGGACACCCAGGTCGCGTTGCACCAAAAGTTAGCAGGTAAAGTTCAAGCTCTATATCAACCCCTATGAATATCTAACTATATACCTTGCTCTACAAGGTCTATGTAGCGCTTTGCTGAACAATGGCGTGGAGGCATTTGGCAAGCGGGATTTAAAGGGGCGGAATGTTGAGACCCGTACGCGTTAGCGGCAATGTTTGGAAAGGGTCCCCGGAATCGAGGATTAACGTTATGGCTAGACGCCTTTGAGTGAATTACCACCACCGGGAATTAGCTACTACCTTGGAGCGTTAATGGATTCCGAGCCGAGACATTGCGTCCCAATTTTGGCGGCATTGACATTGTATGTACGCCGCATGTATGACTGTGCTGGTCGACTCCTCGATACCGCGATCATATGCAAAGATTCCCAGAGAGCTTCTCCCTCGGGTGAGACTAGGCACGCTTAGATATTTGAAATATCGGCGAGCTGGTCGACAACGAAGGATCGGACAGCTGTGTCAAATTTTCTATTTTCGTTCGCCCAGAGCAGATATAATCCTAGATACGACTGGAACTAGCGATTCTTTGTCGCAGAACTTTACAACTACCATACAAATTCCTCTATAGGACGTAACCATTCAACGGTGGTGGCCACCGTCAGCGCGATACTGCATTTCACAGCAGAGCCTTAAGGTCAGCAGAACAAGATCGCGTTGCTCGCTTAGTTCCCTGCTCGTCTGTAAGTTCCGTTCGTTTCTAGTGTTCGTCAAAGACAAATTTCAACATGCGTTCTTGTTCCCCCTCCCACCCCCTCAAAAACCCCAGTCGGAACACGCCCATATCGTGTACTATCGTAAGTAATGAATTCTATTGTTCGTGCTTCCTGCTAGGTAACTCTTCTCCTTAGCCTTTAAGCTTCTCGGAATGTGTATCAACGCCCAATTAATCCGTAGCTAGATCCAGACAATCTATATCAATTAATTCGATCCGCGACGCAATATCCGAAAAGCGCATTTCCCCAATCTCCCCACTAGTTTTGTGAGGCAAGCCACACTAAGGAAGCTTGTGACGTCGTCATTGAGCCACGGGTGGCCTTCAAACGCTCTGCGTACGTCTCGAAAACTTGTAGATGTCACCTAAAATAATCTTGGCATTATCTTCCGCATCCTCTTCGGCAGTGACCCTTGCAGCTAAATCGAAAATATATAATAGGCAATGGGTATATTTGTCTAGAATAGCAGAGCCCTTTATTGATCGATTACGCCACCCCATTCAAGTCGTGAAAATACAACTGAGAGCGGGCTAAACATCTGCTACGATGTCCCGGCTTCGATCTCCCAGCCTCCGGCTTGCCTCGCATTCTGAGAGTCGTAAACCACGGATAAGTGCTTCTGTCTGATAGTACCCGTTTGATAAGCAAACGACTAAGCCTCAGTGTGCCGGCCAGTGTCTCGGTAAAAGATACGTGCCTATTGACCTACTCGCTGCGTTATCGGTGAGCGATGAAGCCGCCAGGATGAAGACGAACCACGAATAGTTAGTTGCGCAGTTCGTTGTCTCCTACGATCTGAGCTCGGTCATACGATCGAATCGCATTTTATCACTACACGCATTATGGATGGTTGATCTCTTTGTTCATATATTTGGTGTTGCGGCAACACAGTACCACGGGGCCGGCGCTATTTGGCCCTCAGGTATCTACTCCCCTTCATCTCTCTATGGATATAATATATATATATATCTTGCAAAGGCAGACGAGCTCGCGACGTCAGCAGATGATCACTGATGTTGTCACTAAACGCAGCCGTGAGCCGTATGATTACCGATGACAGGTGAGATATCGACGGGATAGCCGGTCAGTGTTCCATGTGCAAATTCGGCCCGCCAACGTAAACATGGAATTTCCCGCCAACTGGGTTAAATCTGTCTGTTAAATCATATCCGAGGGGCACTGGCTCACTCGTTGGTTCGAGTGGTGATGTCGAATCGCGAAGAACGCCGGAGTTCAGCTACAACAGTGAGGAACGTTTGCGGCCTTAGGATAATACCTAGTGCCATACCCATATATCACTGAGTAACCTTCTGGGAGTCTAACTGTCGCTTTTCGTTCGGCCACTCCGATAACAGCAGATAGCCAAGATTCGGAAAGTGGAAACCGTTTGTCGCCGTGGAACGAATAGCAGCGATCGATGTCGAGCATCATACGATGATGACCGTCGCAACACGTTATGCCGGGAACACGCACACACACACTTAGAGCGAACCGGCATAGACGTGGTTCTTCCAACTGGTCTTCCGGGTGTGCATCTTCACTAGCACTTATGACGTAGCCAAGTAAAGGAGTACAGGACAAAACCCACATATAAATATATATATATATATATATATTGTAATATAATTTGTTAAATTCATATGAGCAACTTCATAAGCAGTGTTAAAGGACCATGAGTATGATTACTCGACCTCCAGTATGTGGTGCGCACTAACTCGTGATGTCTCAGGCAGGTCGATCTCGAGGTTATTGTGGGCCCAGACGATTGCTAGAGCGAGATCTTATATATGGTGTGAGGCATGGAGTGCATAGGGTGCGACGAATTCTGCTGGCAGAAAATTACCTTCTTCAGGCCGACTCATAGGAGATACTTACAAACACGAGAAATAAGCGAAACACGAACCTATAGACTTTCCTGTAAGGCTTAACATTCGTCCAAATTCCATCAGCGGCATTCCCCCCCCATAAATGATGCATGTTGTAACATTCATATATGACAAGAAATGTCAACCGGCACCTACGAAAGAGTTACTCGAATTGTTAACCAAATGATTGCCTTACGATGCATATTTAGCCCCCGTTACGAGGAAGCTGGGAAAAACCCATAGACCATTTTTGTCATATCAGCACAGAGAACGCTACCTGCGTTCACATACGTGGACCACCTTCGCAGAATGAAATACACGCACATTTTGGATATACCTCTTTTCTTATTTATAATACTCCTTCTACATATTCTTGATAAAGGAGCAAGTCGAAGATGTAGCAATAGATAGCTTCACATAGTACGAGGATGCATGTGATATCTACGAACCTGACAGCAACGCATATTGTATATCTAACTTGAAGTTAAAGAGCCCCGGACTCCCCGCAGCCATTTTACGCGTCGACATCGGATCGACGTCGGTAGACGAAAGCAGGCTAAAAGGTGGACTGGTCTGAACTCCGGAGTAGAACCTGTTGGCTAGGCACATAAATTCTTCGGAGACCCTTCGATTATCGAAGGGTGCAAAGTTGATCAGGTCGGCGGGAGACGCCAGCCAGTCGAACAGGTAAACAGCGGGTGGAAATCTTTCTCCGAACCTAACCTACCAACCACTAAGCGATACATCCGAACGACGACAACTTCCAAGGTTTGGGCGTCGGGAGGTTGAGGAGAGAAAGCTGAGCTCCGTATGCGCATATCGCCTTGTTGTCATAGTTTCGTGGAATCGACGTGTCCACGTACAATCAACGTTGTCACTGCTTATTTATCGAATGGCGCTGTAAATATTCCTGATATGAAGGTTCTGCGGCGTAGGAATATGTAAAATCGGATACAATGCCGACCATTCCTTTTGTTGGCCGGAGTTGACCTCCAGCTGACTCTGCAAGGCGGAGAGGGCTCGGTATCGCTGTCTAGCGGCATTGCTTCCAGGACCTATCATGCGGGTCGTGCTGAACATTTATTTTGGGGCTTTTCCCAACACGCCCATGTCACCGAAGGGTAATGCTCATCGTATCCAAGTGAAACCGCGATTTCTGGCTATTGAACCGGCGACCATAGCAGCGTTGTTGCTGTTGGATATGACGTGTTGGATATGTTTGTTTCTATATATAATGCAAAAAATGTGGGTTTCAACGAAACATTGTTGCATTACGAATAGGTATAGCTGTGTGGCTCCAGTCTAAATGTGTCAGAATCTACCGTAATCTGCAAACAATGCATTTGTGAATCAACAATCCTACTGGTCTACTCTGACGTCTTCTGTAGACGACGGCAACCACTGATTGCTGCTCGGGATAAACTTTGCACAGCTGCAAGATGTTGCCTAAGCGCAGCCACGTAGGCCCACTCATACAACTAAATAAATGAATTTTATTGTTACGATTATTATTATTATTATTATTATTATTATTATACCACTCTAGTGCCGTGTTCATCTTAAGGGATTACAGTGACCTTCGAGCACTGGCAAGATCACAGCTCGCGTGGCGCGGGGCATGCAAATATGCCTGTGTAATCTCTAAGGCCTAGAGAGTGCGAGAGCAACAGAAAGAGGGAAAGATGCAAGCCATTTAGTATTAGCCTCCTGCATCAGCGGCTAATCCCCCATGAGGACGCTGATAGATAGGTAAGCCTACCTCACGCTCAGCATCCAGAAATCGTTGGATAAAGCACAACGCCGGCTTCGTGGGACACACACACACCGAGAGATCGGGGGTTGCCCTGTTCCAACGTACGATATGTAAGAGGCCAATGTACGTGTGTTTGCTCGCTATCTCTCCCTGTCTCTCTCGCTTTCTCGCTTTGTGTGTGCGTTTTGCGTTCGATTGCCTTCGTAGTGAAAAGCCGCATTCGTCTCCTGTCTGTGTGTTGTTATATCCACTTTTTTCCCTTTGCAAACCCCCGTCCCGGCCTCTCGCCGTTTTTGTCTAATCCGCATTTCCACATACTGGCCGTGAATATCACGGTTTTACTCAGGTTCACCACCAGCAACCGCCAACAATGCAAACGAAACAATGATAGCAGCAGCAGCAGCACGAACATCAGAGAGGGGATTCGGCGATACCATTGTTCGTGGGTGCGTTACCACTTGAAACGAACATCGAATGCCGCGGTTTCGTCGAATAAATTTGGATGATATATATATATATATATATATATATATATATATATATATATATATAGATACATATGTCTGACTCGACTAGCATCATATAAAAGCTCACTTTACTTATTGTTCGACAGCTGGATACTCGCCGAGTTGTTGCTGGACGACAAGTGTAAATTTCCAAAGTCTGCCCAATGGAATAATCCGGCGATCGATTTGTAGTCGATACAGCAAACATTTCTTACGATCAAACACTGAAATCACATGGTCTAAATCGCCTTCTGCTTTTGGATCTCTGCCGGGTATTGAGTTCGTTGGTCGAGTTTGATCGCTGATTCAGCCGACCACAGTAATCGGATCGAGTTCATTATTCATTCTCCACTCGGATGGAGTTCACCCTGTATTGATCCCCGTTGGTGTCGCTTTGTCCGAATCGAAACTACTGTAAACTTTTTCATCGAGCATCTTCTAGACGTCTCCCACGTCTTAAAAACGAGCTGTAAATGAATGCTGAGGGTTGCCTAGCCGCACATTTTGCACAATAGCTTTACAAGGGCTGAAAACTCTCAGCAAGAGTAATCATTCATCGGAGATATTTGTACGCTCGTTCTCAACAGTGGACATCATTTTGTTTACCTGCTTGCCTACATTAGTAATTAATAAGTACGGCATCTACCATTTGGGGTTGGTATTCAACCAATCGTTATTCATTGTACGGCCTACGCTGATACCCAAACGTGCCACGGCCTACTTTATGAACATGAATAGATTTATTATACATAGAGGAAAATTAACCAATAGTGTTGGAATTACCACCTTGACGCCTCGGATCGAACAGATCGAATGACACCACGACGATATATATTATATTTGCTACATTCGTGTATATATCAAATGTCGGGTTACGATGCGTTCTCCGATCATATTTCATACCATCGGCGCAGAGAGTAAGCGCCAATATATATAATGTGTTTCCCAGGTAATATAATAATTGCAGTTATTATTACTCATCACTTTATTAACCGCAAGAGCCTGCGGTCGTTCGGGCGGTGGTTGTACGTCGCGTCGCACGAGGCCGCCCGAGCTACCCTCACGATGCTAATGCGTTTTATAATTATCGGTAATGGATACCGTCTCACTAATTTCCAGCTGATCTCTGCTTGCCTATGAGTGTCGGTAACTGTGAAACACTTAATTGCCTTGAGCAATCTTTGTCCGCGATCGCCTCTGCGGTCCGCCCATGACATCGCGTAGACATGCCACCGCCGGATGTACACGCGAACATACGAACTACTTAAGTAGCAATTCGATCATGTGAGAGGTCACATCTGTTCATTCAATGGGGGCCGCTCGTTGCCCATGCAAAGTTTCAATCTTTGAGAGCAACAAGCACAATATACTATACTAATTGTGTGTTCTGCTCAGTGTCCGTTATCCACGGGACTACGCGTACGGTTGAATTGGTCGAATCGCAATGTGGAAAATCATAACTCATGTATTCTTTCGGGTGACATCATTGACAGCTACATCGCATGTAGCAGTCTCGTCTCCTGGACTTGTTAATTAGTTCGTTTTATCTTCACACCTACCTTTATGGTATGCTATCGGATTTTTCTCCGAGTACCGCTCAAAAAAAAATTTTTTTTTTCCAGCCAACAGTGAATAATAGACAGTGAAGCAACGCTGGATGTGAAACATATACTTGTATATGCTTCGTATCAGATGGCTCGAACATACCCATTTATTAGAATTAACTAAACAAATCCTAACTTTCCTTGTTCCCAACAAAATACTCACTATTATGTCTAATATAATCAAATTGGTCCACAGCGCGGCCAGCAAACGATCTAAGTGTAACAAAGATATGATCCACATACACTATATATAAAAAGGAAGACCCTTGCTCGTCCATTTTCGCTGTGCAGCTTCACAGGTAGGCGGTTGCTTTAAGCCTCGCTCCATATGCGCAGTTTGCATTCGTTTGCAACAATTGCTCTTCCACAAATTGTTGAATTTACTTCAAGTCGAGATCATCTGAACAACAAAAATCTCGGGCCGAAATCTCGCCGGGAGCTACGACCAGATTGGTGACGCCTTCCTGTCATCCAACGCCGCGAATGGCAGTGAGATGACTCCTTCGACGTAAGTGACTACGAGTGACTGCGCAGTTTGAGGGGTGATGCGAACACAGACGTGACATCAGAGTTTGCAGCCTGAACTTGAATACAGGTGGAGGCGACCGAACAAATGACGGATCGCTGTGGCTCCAACCATCGGAAGGTCGCACGAGGGCTGCAGATGAAGAAATCAGTGCTAGGTAGTTCGTTCGTTAGTTAGTTTGGTGACGAAAGAGAGTTCTGCGAAAGATCATATGCAAAATGAAACTCATTTAGTCGACGTCGATAATAGATTGGTGGAAATGGGCAGTGAGTACGGTTGGAGCAAAGGGTCAGCTGCTTCCTCATAGCCTTGTATATGGTATAGCCTTGCGTTTGGGGGCACACTTAACTATGTCAAGGATAGCGTATCATGTCGAATGTTTCAATTCGCTGCCGGCGGGCGTCAAGGGATGAAGGATCCTTGAGCAGAGAACGGTGTGAAAAAATGAAACTGTTGGAAACGATGATTAAGATTATTAATTACTATTATATATATATATATATATATATATATATATATATATATATATATATGGTAAGGCGACAATGTACCGCAC
The DNA here is from genome assembly GCA_019614645.1 of Stratiolaelaps scimitus. Lineage (NCBI taxonomy): Eukaryota > Metazoa > Arthropoda > Arachnida > Mesostigmata > Laelapidae > Stratiolaelaps > Stratiolaelaps scimitus. The sequence continues at coordinate 409,761 of JABWDB010000090.1, read as the reverse complement.
ATCTGCGAAGATTCTAAATGCTACTAAGGCAACATGTAACAAATGGAAACTCGAAAACATCAACAAGGACAAAAAACCGGAGGATGTTAAATAGAACGAAGCCAAAATATGTACCGCGTCATGTAGAATTTCCGCGGCTCTTACTTCTAACAATATAAATGAATTAGGTTAAAGGATTTGTACTCCAGATACATACAGATGTGACTATAGCTGAAGTGTTTCCTTGCAAGGGGGCCCTAAGAATGATTTCTATCCAATAGAGATACTTAGAGCAGTTTGCGCCCAACCGCGTCAGGCGTTCAAACTGACAATGTTGACAACCGGTGTCGAGAAAATGTATTATTCATATCGTCCATTTTTCAGGGTCGTGGCAGCTGAAAGTGTTCAATCAAAATGCCCTCCCAATAGTTGCAATGTTTCTCCTACGAGAAAGTAACTTTCTAGACACTGCAATAAAGATTTCAGTGGGCTACTTTATTTTAATTACGTAAGCTATAAGAGCCTTTCCTATTTTAATATAAAATGTGAGTATTATATATATATATATATATATCTATAAAGGCACTAAAAAATATGAAACTCGTGAATGTGACATCAAACGTAGTATTGCAAAAAATTTGTTTTCTTCGTAGTGTATTAAAGAAAAAAAAAAAAAAAAAAATATATATATATATATATATATATATACGGCGCTCTTGGGCAACAACCGATCGACGCCGGCGAGGCCTGCCTTTACGTAAGCTTCAGTCATAGAACTGCTGGTTGAGCAGCATTAAGTAGGATGATGGCTATTTTGATGACATACAGTGAATATCCAAGGGCCATGATCCCTTATTTCGTACCACTCTCGATGATCAAAGAACGTTTACGGCTGCTCAGCGATACAATAATAACAATATGGCTAGCAGTCGCTCTACCGAATTAATGCTGAGATCAAAGATTTCTCGAATTTCCTACCCTGCCATTGTCGGGACTATCCCAATCGTACTTCCGCTAATTGTGTAGCGTAATCTCGAATTCGATCTGCGATCACACTATGATCGTTCATAGTTACCAGTTTCGCTCTACAGGTTCAACACTTTATATTAAGTATATATAGAGTTGGTCTGCCGGAAGCTTCACGAGTGCTGTGTCTGTTATTCTTTGTTTATCACTGATCTTGGCGTGTTCTCAAATTCATCCGTCCGGATAGCGCATTCGCGTCAGCCAAAACATGTTCAGAGCCGATCTGCTGAATGTCGGGTATTGAAGGGGCAGCGCGAAGCTTGAGTGAGGTATCGAGGGCCAACTAACAACTTCAATCACAAGCGATAACGTTGAATCAGAGAAGGAAAGTATTTTCAATACAAGAAGTCGAAACTCGCACGTGACAACAACGGAATCGAGTCCAAAGCAGAGCGTGTTTTTCCAAACCTTAACCTTCAGGCTCTCGATTATAGTATCAAACAAGCAAACATGAAGCAAACTTTTCATATATAATACCATAGAATAATAGGAAGAAGGTGCGCGATATATACACGATATATGGCGTTAAAATAATTATCAGCCAACGATATCCTGATCTATGGCATTTACTATCATTATTTGGCTACAAAAACATAATAATTCACAAATTATATATATATATATATGAAACTGAAAGAAAAGCTAACTACTGACACCAATGTCAACGTGATGAAGACAGTTGAACTCGTGGAGCCTTTGCACCCGAGATTCGTTTCGTCCAAATGTAGCCACGTTTCCGCCACGCGACAGCGCTACTCAGCTCCTCTTCTGTTGCCTTTAAGCGACGACTCTTGTCGTCGCCGCCGCCGCCGTCGTCGTCATCGGCTGGGTCTTCACTTTCCGCGGTTTCTTCCGGTCAGCGTTTTGTGCCAACGCAGTTGCGTTCCGCGTAGAGCTTGCCCATGGCGAATTTGGCACCGACTCCTCTACGCGTTGTCTCCAAGTGATTGCCCTTCGGCGAACGCCGTCGAAGTATCATAATGACAGCAGCAACAGCACTTCCTATATCGGCCCTGCCCCCGTGCGTCCAGCGGTTTGACCGAAACTTCAACCCAGAAACGACATCGCTGCTACGAAACTACCTCGTTGGCACCCCTGAGTCACTTGAGACTATGCGACGCTCGTGAATAGGAGGACGACTTACGACGCCACTGGGTTAACCATTTCACAATGTATATGTAATAGAATCGATCTTCGTTGACTGGACGCTTCCAGCATGATGGCCTACCGTCATAATATGCTATGATTTTTAGCCCATCCGTAATTAGCTATCAACCACGTCCTTATAAGGACTATGCGCGAGTGCCTTACACTTCGGCGATGCGATGAGATCATTGAATAATAAGCAATGTAGGACATGGAACCGTTTCTGCCGGAAGGAACTAGTCTACGAGGAAGGACAAGCGCAGCATTTGTCAGCAGTGTCTGCAGGCCCGCGAAAACGGCCTGGCTTATAGTAGGTAGCTGCACAAGGCTCTGAGAATTCAGTACCAGCATCGTTTAACCCGATCTAATTAACCTTGTATTAATTTATCCATCTGTCCGTCGATCGATATCTGTCGTTGTGGGACTACCGCGAAAGTTGCCTTTTCCTGCTCGATGCTCGACCTTTGGTTGATCGATACAACGGTGACCACCGATATCTCGGACAGGACAACGCTGGGCGGTCGCATTGTGAATCGCACTGCCTTTGTACTGACTCGCGCCAATCCGTCCCGTTAGGAGTAAAAGCCACAGGAGGCAAACGCTAGTGAGAGTGAAGTCATCAGGGATCTTTTTGGGCCACCTGCTACCAAGCCCCCGGCGTCGGCTACGTCACTGTGGCTGCAGCAGCAACAACAATGCTGGACACTAAAGCAGCCCGGTGATATCACCGGTGCGACAATCGTCCGCGGCGGCGATGCTGGTGATCTAAATATCTGCTATATAGGCCTATTGGCCTAGACCGACTGCCAGTGAGCGATAACAGTTGGTCTAGTGACGAGTTGCGACTCATATGAGCCCAACTGCTCTTAAGTTTCTTTTGTCATTACGGCCGTCCCTGCGTCGAATAGACGGGAGAGAGAACAGAGACAGTGATAGAGAATTAGACTAGTAAGTGATCGAGAAGCTTCTGCCACCGCCCACCGTCGAGTTCAGCTGCGAATTGCCCGTCGAACAGTCCGAGGAAATCTGAGCTGGAAGATCTTTGTCGCGGTTTCTCTGCTCCTGTTGTTCTTGTTTCTAATAACGTTGTTGTGTGATCGGCCCGTTCATATTGTTGCATGCTGCAGCCAGATTAAGTAGCTGTCAGTAGCAGCTATATAGTACAGCCTATTTCGGCGTCCGCTCCGAGCCCTGTACACGCCGCCATCGGCTGGGTTGGCTTGCAAGAGTGAAAAATCTGGTACGGCGTTTCTTCCCAAGCGCGGATCGCTTGCAAGCCAACTTGGCGCTCTCGCATAGACAACCACAAGCGGTCACAAGAGAAATCCACGGATCGCGGTAAGTCGCCGATGCCCTCGCCAAGGCGTAGCAAAGCAGAGACACTAAGCAGGATTCTTCATCGTTCAACGACGAGATCAGATGTTCGGGCGTGAATAGACACGATTCGGTGAGCGAGCCTGGTTCAACGATCTCAGGTGTGTCGACCGACGCCGACCACAACCGAACCGGTAGATATCTCATGGTGATGCGAAGTCGGCCCAGCTGGCGGCCACGCTGGAAGCCGAGCCCAGCACCAGCAACGAACCGAGTGGCCGAGTAGCGACATTCGGCGAACGCATACAGCAGAGCCGGCTTCTGTGTCTACCGCTACTTCGGAACCGGCTGCAATACTTGTCGATGTTAGCATGAGCTGTCGCGCCCATCGCTCGCGATTCCCTTTCTTGCTCGTCGTTGCTGTCTCCGCTGTTGAAGTGGTGGCACCGAATCGCCAGAACTGCCCCAGCCATTAACGCGAACTGCGCGCGAACCTTCTCCTTCACACAGCTTTGCGGGTTGAGCCACAACGAGCACAGATTGAGCTTCGAGTGCTTCGAGTCGTCTTTGCAAACAGGAGTCATTTGGAAGGCTGCATAGAGTTAATCACTAGCAGATTAGCACTAACAATTAGTGGTGGTTCGTCAAACGAATGAACATTCGCCGATGACTGCCCACACCGAAGCTGACGTTACTGCGTGACTGGAATCAGCCACGTCAAACGGATTATTTTCTCCTCAACGACAGTTGGAACTTTTGGTTGGAACGAACAATAACGGTGGTGGGCTAGTTAGGGTCGATAGTTCGGTATCGTCTGTGTGTGAGCGTGTGTATGTGTGACATTTTGTAAATTTCATCTGTGTATCTCGTACATAAGCTCGGCATCGGCAATTTGCCACCCTGCTCGCACGGATAACAACAACAACAACGACAATTCCACTGTGAAAAGGATATATTCTCTGTGAGAATAGTGTCCGCGGATTTTTTTTTTCCAGCATAAAACCGACCTGCTGCTGCTGCTACTGCCGCTGCGGTTACAGGAATAACATCACATTCATATAGCGCTTTATCGCTATCCATCGAGTGGCCAGCCTGCGACAACCGGGGGCCAATAGTGAGTTCATCCTTCCATGCTCACCAATGCGTTTGGCGCCTTTGAAAGTTTAGACGTCTACCACCAAGCCAGTATAGTAGAGCAACAAGCCGTCGCAACCGCGGCTAGCAGGCCTCAGTAGATCGAGCGACTGAGAAGAGGAGGATGTTGTTGCTAAGCTCAACCGCGCCAGACGGCGATGGTTAACTGTCGACGTCGATTCAAAGGGTCCCGCCGTAAACGGCGTCTGCTAACGGTGTTGTGGCTGGGCGACAGATCGAACAATGAAACGGGTGGCTGGACATTGCGTGTGCTGTGGCGGCTCGACCCCATCGCCCAACGGTAGTGAAGGCCAAGGAAATGAGTTTCTGCCGGAGAGTGAGTGTCAAGCGAACCAGGCGAACTCGAACGGCGCAACGATGCCGCTCAGTGGCAACTCGTGGCAACGGGTGGAGAATTGTCCCGAGCTCCTCCGGGAGCTCGCTGACAATATCGAAGATTTCAGTGATCTAGCAGCGGCACTCGAATCAGCTGGTCTGTTCCATGGAGGCCGGGGGGGTGTTGATAGCGTTGATTTCGCGGTCGAGTTTGGACCAGCGACGGTGCAAGCCAGCAGTCAATTTACGTCGACCGATCGCCTAAAGTGTATTCTGAGCAGGATTCAGTCGAAGGATGACGAGTCGTTCCGACGCTTCAAGCGAACCCTCATTGAGAACGGTGAGTTTAAAGCGATCGACATTCTACAGCCAGACGATGAGCAGTCACCGTCACCTCCGTTGATGGGCACCCAGCCCACCCCACCATGGGAGTCTACCTCAGGTCCGGATAGCGTTAACTATGTAGGCCCTGGTGCAGCTGATGACACAACGACCGCGGCAGGGGCAATGGCTAGTCACGTAATCGTCCCGAGAAATGAACAGCAAACTCCTGTTCAGCCATTGAGCGAGGAAGGTGTGCGAGATCTGCTCCGCAGAATTGCTTCGTTTGACGACGATAGCTTACGGCGCTTCCGGGAGCGAGCACTGCTCGATAATGGTACGTATGACCCGATTCAAGTGCTACTCCGGACGCTGCAACAGTCGTCGACGGCTTCGCACGCTGAGCCAGCTCGTCCAAATGTCGACTTCTTGCCGAGATTTATTGGCTATCAACGGTCAAAGCAGAGCGAAGCACGTGAGGAGTTCATGCGTGAAGAGGTGGATGCCCGAGCTTCATCGTTGGGCACGGTCGCCTCGACCTCAGGGCAATCGGGCGCCGACGAACAGCTACAGGTCCGCGCTGCCGAAACGATGGTACCGGGAGGTCCTCACGTCTACAGCATGCAGAGTCACCCGCGCGGCCTCTGTGTCATCTTCAACATTCGCGAATTTCCCAGCATTCCCGACAAGAATCGGCCGGGTTCCGACTTCGACGAGCAGCGTATGGTTCGCTTGTTCGAGGCGTTTGGCTTCAACGTCTGTAGGCACGTTGACTCGAAGTCGTCCGACATCCTGGCGCTACTCGATACGTACGCCACCCTCAATGTGCAGGAAAGCCATGACGCCTTCGTCTGCATCATCATGTCGCACGGCGAGCAACAGCACGTATACGGCAGCGACTACAACACCGTGAAGCTGAAGAGCATCTTCGAGCTGTTCAACAACAGCAACTGTCCTGCCATGCGGGAACGACCCAAGATCTTCCTGATTCAGGCGTGTCGGGGAAGCATACCGGACAGCGGCTCGTCGGGTCGGCCTGACGAGCATAGCTCAACCGACTATCTCACAGAACTAGCCAATTCGATGTCGAATCCTAGCGACGAAAACTGCCAGGGGGCGCAGGCGGCTGCAGCTGACCCAGTCCAATCGGATGCTGGAATGATCGAGGGAACCCTGCCTCGCGCGATGTCGGCGGCGGAGGCCACCAACGCCGCAGGTATATCTGCGGCTGCGGAGGCGGAAAGGCGAATACCCTCGTGGTCGGATATGTATGTGGCCTACTCCGTCATCGAGGGCTACGAATCACTGCGCGATTTGACCACTGGCAGCTGGTTTCTGAAGGCCGTCTTCGACGTGATGGCCCGCGACAGTTACAGATATGATCTCGACACGCTCATGGAGCGGGTTTCGAAGACGGTGATTGGACGATACAGATACGATGGCCAGCGACAGTGTCCAGAGATTAGAAAGATCGGCTGGCATAAGAAGCTGTTCTTCAACCCGGGCCTATGACAAACGGAAGATTGTCCAGCAGCAACAACCACAACAACAACTCGTGCAATCTACCAAACCCTGCCGGACGAGCACATCTGGGTCGACGAACAAAAGCACACTCAGCAAACAGAATCCAGCATGCAGAACGCTTCAATCGATGCCTCGCTAAAGCTAACTGCCAGTGAGAATAGCCCTCCGAGCGACGTTAGCACACCTGCATCGGCACAACTATTCCGTACGCCACATATACACACACGTTTCACTGGCTCAAGCGGCTGTAGCAACATGTAGATAGAGTATCTTTCAGCGTAGCGAACGAACGTACGGAGACGCCAGCCATCCCTATGCAACCGTTGAGTGCAGGTGCCAATGAGATGGAAGCTTTGGCCGGCCGTCGATCGAATTCATGAACATGACACTAGCGTACAGCCGCGTGATAGTAGGTGGCAAGTGTTGTTGAACGTTTGCAAAGCCCTCAGAACGTTTGCTTGCCCTCGATGTAGACAGATGCGTGATATTGCTGTTATACTTAATCGAATGCCAGCCGAAGTTTTAGCCGAATTAAGATTGCTGCCTGAACGTTTATTGCGTATCGCGGGCTGTGCTGAGCTCCTATGATATTCCTTTGCAGATTTGCAGAGACGTAGATTATCGGAATCTCAGCATACGCTGAGACGCGCCTGCGCTCAGACAGGAGTTCGTTCCCATTTCACGCAGACGCTTGTTGCTATGATTCGCCTGTTACCGCTCAATATACCATTACGATTATTATTATTATTATTATTATGCGCTAGAAGAGATCAGATCCATATATTTTGTGTTTAGCCCATAATATACCTATGCCGAGGTATGAAACAAGTTTTCAACGAGCCACAGAGTGTGTCAGAGAAACAGAGAAAGCGAGAAAGAGAGTGACTGTGGTGGCGAGTATTGGACACGAAAGAAAACTATAGGGCATCGACAAAAGATCGTTATGAATGTGACTCACAATGGAAATCCAATAGCAAGATCAATATGAACGCGAGAGAGCGAGAGCCTGACGCACAGCGGGTTGACTTATCTTTCTTATCTTGTGTGCCATTTCAAAATGTATCCGCATGATTGCCTGAACTGGTGGCTCCTTTATACGACTCACAAAATCATCGTCCCCTCATTGTGACCCCGCACTGCCACGCTCTGGGTAAATACACTATACACACACACACGCATATATATATATATATATATATATATATATATATATATATATATACATATATGTATGTATGTGTAGATTTGTCGCCTTGAAAATTGTACACCAGGCGACACCTTTCTCGAAGCATAGCCAGCAGGAAGATACAGCGTGGTGAACGTTTGCAGCAGAATTGACTTTGTCGCTTGCACGAAGATAAAGACGTATTATCGTGACGAGGCGAAATCCAGCAGAGGAAGAATGAATTGAATTGTGCCTTACGTCCCTCTTTGGAAGAGAATCAGCACTGGGCTAAATTGACTTATCATTATACTGACTTGATTACTATTGTTTGTTACTAATTATGTAATGATACTTCTCGTGCCATAGAACAACGCAAGTGGTCGATACGGCTCATTCATTACTTTAATTATTGACAGCACAAAAATGGTTACTTTATTTTGCTGATTGTTATTTACGACATGACACAAGACAAGGGCTTTTAATTCTTTATTCAGTGATTATTAGCATTGATGATCTTAGACATAAGAACAGATTATTCACGGGACAATAAAAGTTATTATGATAATCTTTGTCTAACAGTGTCCCGCGAGTATTCTGTTCTTATGTCTATGATCATCAATGCCAAATATTATTAAACGTGCCGCCACTATAAATATATATATATATATATATATATATATATATCGATATATATATATATATATCGAAAAGAAACTAGAAAGGGTATGTTCTCTCGCCGAGAAGACATAACACACATGACATTGCCAAGATATAGTCAGTGCCTTTTTATACAACATCACTTATTTTCGTTATGTTGTATTCCTGTTGATATCCTTATTAATTGTTGTTATTATTATTATTATAGAGATGTATTCTGCAAATGACTTCACCGTCGTGAGACGCTGATCGTATTAATTCTACAATTCGATCCTGTACATTTTTCATCACACCAAAATGAGAACTTTCGTTACCTTTTCATTTCCTTCTGATCGCCGTGCTAAACTTTCAGAGTCGCAAACCGTTCGTCGGGGGCCATTCAGTCAGACGTGCACAGACTGAACGCTATTCAGACTGTAAAAAACAATACCTGATCGAACAACATTTTCGATTGGCTCACGCCAATATTATGATACAAAATTGTGCCTTACATTGCAGGGTATCACTGATTCAGGTTACGTGTACGTTATACGTAGCGTGAACAGCCGCAGTCAATCAAAGTTAGAAGATCATGACGGTATTACCGGAAGCACCAGCTGTTGTTTTTTCGTTCTTCACGAGTTACATACAAACACAATGAGTTTCCCATCATTTCTAGCAGCCGTAGTCACAACAGTCGTAGCCGGCCCCCGGGCGCAACCTCGGTGTACGATCCGATCGAGTCGCCAATGAGAAGAGTGTGAGGAGAGAGCGTATATTTGTTAGTACGTGCATTGCTGCAATCCGAAGTAGGGCATAATAGTTGAGATGACGCGCTGCACCTGCCAGTGAGATTTAGAACGTCGAGAAACGCAGATCAGAGATGAGACGATAAACAGAGACACAGAGAGAGAGATAGAGAGAGAGAACGCTTAAGGGTGAATTTCCCTAAACTGCCATTTGTAAATATGTATTTAATATATATATAGAAATTCGACATATACATATATATATATATATATATATATATATATATAATCAAATCCAAAGTATTAAAATGACGACGTTTGGCGCGATGATGACCGAAACTACATTCAGTGAAACCAATTGCTCGATATGTATCGTTGCTGAAGTTATATAGTCTCAGATGAAGAATTGAATGTATGTTTCGTGTGGACAAAATTCTAGCACGGAAGCATAATTGTGAACATAATTGAAAGCATCATTTGTGAAAGAATGTGAATAAAGCGAAACATGTGACGTTGACAAGACACTGCCACTTTTTTGTTTCTATAATTACAATAAACATAATTTTGTTTATTAGGCAACATAAACATTGCAATGCACATAAACATTATTAATTGTTTGCGGAAGGGAGCCCCGCTCATCTGGGTAACAATTTTCAGATCATTGAATACGCTGTGCTGATACTCCGCAATTAAAGCCAAAGAACATTATAACTCTGACTTTTAATAGAACAATATATATATATATATATATATATATATATATATATATATACACGTACGGCTAATGTCACATAAACCCGGCGTAATGAATGTGGGTACGAAAAACCCCAGATGAAATGACGGCCCTGGGAGGATTACCCAGCTACTCGATGAGCCAATATTGTCAAGTACTATCGGCGGACGCTTCTCATTGACGTTGGACATCGGAGAGCTCCGTTTGCGTGTGGCTATGACGTGTTCGCTAGTATAGCACTCAATACTTTGAGCGTTTTGTGGGAAGAATATAAACATGTGTCAAAGTTTACGAGACACGCACGTTATTCTATGACTAATGTATGAAAATCACCTATAGCACACATCGTAATAATGTTGACCTCGACAAGCGGCATGCAGAGTTGAGTTCAGATGACACATTGGCCAAAGGTCAATTCGTGGAGAACTGGATCCAGCCAGCAGCCGTAAATCATCTTGGACGAAAAATACTGATATGGTGTTCAGAGTATCATTCGGGTGTACAATTATGTGTATTGTTTATGCATGTTCTATAATTAGATATGTTTTATTATATACACCACTTTCATATATGTCATATTTATTGAGACTGCCCCCTATATATATATATATATATAATATATACCTATTTGTTGTTCAACTGTTGTACTCCATTATAAACCTATTCCAGTCCCCACGAGTCACCCCACGCCCCCCCAACGCCCGTGTGTGTGTGTGGGGTGTTCGTGAGTATTTATCTGGGCAACTGTTATCGATGTAACGATAGGGCTTTGATTCATTGTACTTTCCCAGGGGCACCCCCGTACAACTGTAGCTACTATAACGGGGAGGCCTGGAAACACGAGAGCACTCCTGTATCGAATGGATCTTTTGACGTACACGAGACACTGTACTGAACAAGGTAACGAGTCGCCAAAATGACAAACAATAGAACAGTCTTATATTATAAGTATTAGAAATTATTACTCTAATTGATGGCTTCACTTCTTCCGGAAACGAAATCGTTTGAGCCAACAAAGACCATCAGCACTCCAACGATAGGCATCCATCAACTGACTATATATATATATATATATATATATATATATATATATATATATATATATATATAAAATATGAATAGCCTTTGAATTTGTCGATTTATTTATTGGCATCCTTACATTGTGAGCTCAACACTGACCGTTGCCATCAGCGAGCCGATTTCGCAGCAACATCACTAAGGTAAATGTCACGTAATGTTCCGCCAACTAAATCCAGCGAACGCAAGCTTCTCGAGCTCAATCTCTACAACAGCGTCAAACATAGCAGTCAACTTGAAAACAGAACCCTGTCCTCAAGGACAGTTTGGCACAGACATGCGGCCACAATGATCGAGATCATGATACATCTATACGCACCGACCAAGACACGGCTTGGCCTGTTTATCCATTTCTTCTCTGACGGCAAAGGAAGATTATGCAGCAAAAAACCCCGTTGCACTATGTGACGCCACGCGCTCGGTACCGCACATCGAGGACTCTTAATTCGTATCCGTACTCGGCTAGTTCTTTTGTGAATGCCATAAAAAAATGGCCTTGGCTAGTGATCATTAGCAGCGCAAATAGCTCAGCTCGTAGGAGCTCGTAGATCCACGGGTCGTCTGTTCAAGCGGATAACAAAGCGACACACCCACTGCAGTATGACGAGTCGTATAAGCATGAGACCCCCATTAAGTTCCATTGAGATGGTAATCAAAGTAGGTTCCATCGGGAACTTTCAAGAGTACCTTTGTTCGAGAGCAAACAGTTTCGCTTTAAACGCTTACTGTCGAAACGAGCTTATTACCATTCATGAATATGATATCACGGCCGGGCCATGCAAATGTGTGCCGGAGCGATCTCGAAATATTCGCAAACAACCACGAGAATACCATCTGATCGTTACGATTTTCAATGGTTTATCCAACTAGCAGGTCTATATATGTGATCGATGAGGGATTACATATCTATGGTAATCGTACAACACTGACAAAACGATTTAAACGTCCCTGAACATATCTTTGTCTACGTCTGACCACGTACGGCAAGAGCTCCCATGCATAGCGCATGGACGTGCCCATCATGTAATAATAGTAAAAAATATACCACGAATCGTTTCAACCCGATCGCTAAGTAGGTTGACTGGTTCGCCTTAATGCCGACCTTATTTCGTACTGGTCCAACAAAGATTGCGGTAGTACGATACCCAGGCAATGAACAAGGTGAACCTAATCTTAGGGACCAATGCAATAAACAGTTACGCTGAAAATTTTCCCGAATCGAAGATAATCAGTCACGAGCAGTTTTCGCGGCCTCCAGATGTACTATCACGTAGAATCTAGCTCCGTACCATCGACGATACGAACACCGGTTCGTACAGTAGAGTGATCTGTACGATGTAGGAGACTCGTTACGTGTTGAGCGTTACATAAACATGATAAGCGCAGTGATTCGATCGACTGTTCGACGGGAACGTGATACAATAGCGGCCGGGGATCCATGACGAAATCCGTCTGCGGACACCCTCAGCTGTGCTAAGACGGGTTCAGTGACGGTAGGCGTAAGCATTGTGACATGGTGTTCTATGATGTCGGCGACGTTGTTCGCCTCCTGCATGCTCCCTCAGGTGAAGTTCCATCCTAACGAAGGAAATAGCCATTGCGACGGATCGATAGATCGTTGATTAAACCAGCATTCTACACTGGACTAGCAGTCACAGGTGAGCGAGTATCGCCAAATTGCTGTCAGCATCGTTTGGCCCCACAGGGAATTCTGTAGGGAGCGCACTCGTGACGCAAAGCCCGCTTTCACCCTTTATCGAGACGGGAAACAATGACCCTCAGCGAGCGACGTCATCGATCATAAGGCCGCTCATCGCGCCGTTCTGGATGCTCGTTGCTGACAGATTGGCGCCTTAGGGTTCGAAGTGCATATGTCTAGCCAACAGGTAACCAGCCAGCAGCGATGCCAAACGGGGTTTTCCCGCTCGATTTACGCTGAGCCGTGTTATCTCCAACGTGGCTCTATCCACACATCCTGTTATTAGTAACATTTAGTGTTGGTAATGATGATGTTCGCTGATCAGAAATCGTCTTCCTTTATAACTATGGCAGTGCATGTATGGGCTATGATACCTAAGGTAGGTTGAGCTTCAGTGAGCGACCGTTTACTCAGTAGCGATCAGTGTCAGATCCGCTTGGTACTGCCCTTCTGCGATCCGTTCGTCGTCGCTCTCATATATATACATATATATATATATATATATATATATATATGTGTGTATGAGAGTGATGAATTATGGGAGTTGTCCAAACTCTAGCCAATGACTACGGAATCAGGGAAGTCCGCAGGTTGTGTCGACGCGAAGGCCTGCCAAATATTTATCGACATCAATTGGTATAAGTCACTGATACACGAACGAGTTCCGTTCTATTTGTGGAGTCTAACATCGCACGAACAATTCATAGGCAAAGAAAGAAAGAAAAAAAAAAGACACAAAATAACCGAGAACAAATAGCCAGTGTGGTCCCATGTGGCGCACATCTGAGTGAGCCGGCGAATCGGCAAATGGAATAAATCCCATCGAACACAACTCCCAGTTGTTTGTTGCATGCCTAGCGTTTGCCGTGTCCAAGGGGCCGCGATTTAGCTAAAGGCGCCTTGCCTTTTAGAAGATGCGGGAGGCGCAAGCGGAAACCATTCGAATTTTATGCAGCAACGCAAGCCAATCCAATAACGGTCACAAACCTGAATTCTCGAGTGCGGGTCTCGACCGGGATGAGTCTCCCAGGTGAAGCTTTTTGCATCGAATATCAAAGGGGGTCATTTCCTTCGGTCGGAATAGTTCTCATTTTCGTACGAACACTTCGGGATAAAACTCGTTCATTTCAGTCGAAGCTGTCGGGCGGAGAGATTTCAGACCATGTGATGATATTTCATTGTAGTATGGCGTACCACGTCACCCAGGTTTACGAGTCGGCTTCATCGTCGGCATGACGTCACAAGGAAATGTGCTCCGGTGACATCATTGCCAATATGAGGTGTCCCATTGTAATGCAGACCCGGTGGCTCGAAATAGCCACTCAAAGCTGACCATGTCACATTATTACTATTCAGATATTCCGTCCTACTAAGGGACACTGGTCCGAAGGTCAGGAAATGGGTGGAGAGCGATACAGCGTATAGGATCATCCTGTCCCTCTCTGGAGACAGAGCCGGAGAGGCGGGCCTGCCGAGAATTTCTACAATAATAATGACAATATTGTATTACTTCTGCCAGTTTGGCTAGTGCGATATGCGGCATACAAGAAAGTTCTTGTATCGAATAGGCTAGGTAAATACCTTGAACGACATATGCATTGTATCCGTTAATAGTAATCATAGCTTGCTCTGGCATCTGCTCGTACAGGACCGTATCGATTTGCATGTAGCCTGGGGGGATTCGGCCTGGACACTCTATGGGGATCATCCGGAGATTGTTATATGGCTCCGATGCTCGTAAGATGTAGTTACTAACACCTTGAATTACACCTCGTTCTGTCAATTTGCACAACAACGGATGGACTTGGTATATATGTGTCATATTTGCTGTATCTATAAAAGGGTAGTGTCGTTAGGGCAGTGTGTCCTGTCCGCGTAGGTGTCGATGGAACTTCCAAGTGTAGGCAGCATCCTGACATTTCCGTGAGGCTCACACGTTCGATGCAAATACTAACTTTGTGTCTATTATAACTAACCTGCGGCATTTGAGCTCACAGTAAACAAGCCATATCAGTTAACGATTTCATTAGCCTAATTAGCGAGCTGAAGTTAGGGAATGTCCGCTCAACTTGATCCCCAGTACAACAAACGAGGAAGACTGATCCAGTGAATAAGTGATACGTTGCAATAATTTTCAATTAACCTAACAACTAATTTGGCAAGGAAAGACATGAGAGATGAACGAAATTATTAATCAGTGCGCAACTCTGCAGTGTTTCAATTCACCGTTTACTAATTCCTGCTTATTAGACGCTTCCAGCCAAACTTCAGGCCAGTTCGTTACTATGCGCGAGAGTGCGCGCGGCAGTTCGCTGCTAAGCGACCCCGACCATGGTCACTATCGGCGTATAGTCCAAGTTATTATCGCCATATTCAATCCGATTATTATTATAATTTCAGTTAATTTGTTTTTATTCAATTATAAAAGCGGGCGACAATTGTACCAGCTGAATTATTATTGTTATTACACGAAGCTGTGGTTACACATGTGTGTGTGTGTGTGTTCTTGTTGGGTGAGCACATACCCTCTGACGGAGTCGCAAGATATATACTCGGCATATGCCCACATGGGAACAAAGGTTTTCTGGCTGACTCTCAGCCAACATGTAACGTGCACGATACTGCTTTTAACATTGCTTCGTAAGACGGACAACCCCTTTAAATGCAAATGTGCAACGGTGGGGATCGAACCCGTGCACCTACGTGTCTCCTCCCATTGCAAGGCGCACACGAATGCACCACCAGGCCACCGAAGTGCTCCACGTCCACATGGGAACAACGACACCAGAAACGCCATCTGTCGGTTGGCCGTACGCCCAACGTCGTGTTTCAGCAGACGAAGTGGTTGAGGCCATGGACAGCATCTCATGTGGCAACATGCTTTGCGATACTTTACTTACGACTTGGAGTTCTCTCATGAGATGTCCCCAAGTGCAATTTATTGGGTCGAGATCGGGCTTCGCCTTACCATGTGTCATCTCGAGTTGGTCATATCAGGGGTGCATGTGATGTGGTCCTTGGGTTCTCAAGAGAACCCTAGTCATTTCAGTATATTTTATCGATAGATTGCCGGGTAGCCACTGGAAAACAAATAAATCCATTACCGCTCAAGGGAATCTCGCTCAAGAAATCCCTTCTACTTTGCTCTTATCCGCTACGGGGTTTTGAGTCCACCGAACCAGTGTGCTACCACACAACGCAATGCCGAAAGCAGTTCCATGGATGCTAAATGCTGACTGTGCGTCTAGCCGGAAGATTTACTTTGCATACTATAGACCGATATGGTATAAGGTATTATCCTGATGCCACAAATTAGCTTCTTCAAACTTTAGCGTCATTAGGCGATAGGACGTCGGCCGCATTAATGGGGGAACGATTGCTGACGCATATTACAGGACCTAAAAATGCAACCCACATTTTTTGTCGATCTCGCAAGCCCAGATAGATAGACTGGGCTCAAACCTGCGCCACTCAATAGGTCTTGGGTTTGAGCCGAGAAAAAAGAAATACTCCTCGGCCCTAATAACGGCGTACTTCACTTGAATTGAATATTATCCATCTTTACTCGATATTCTAACGATGTCACGTGTTACGAGCAAATTGGACATTTCAAAGTATCTTACATAATCATTTAAAATCCGAACGTAGTTGTTCGCTATTATCTAATACGAGAATGACAGCATAATGAAATAAACACCTCAAAACTCCCTTAGCTAATTGTTCTACCTCGTTGAAGTGTCTGGTCGACGTCGGGGAGGTTGGCATAGCGAATCGTCTGAGCGAGAGATGAATAAATACTTATTCAACAGTTATTCTTTGCCTTTTTTATTCGTTCTATATATAAACATAACGAATATATCTTTATCACCATATATATATATATATATATATATATATATATATATATATAGTGCATCTTCGTTTATAATGACAACGAGAGCCTGCCCGAACTGTTATGTACAATTACATGTGTGTACAAAACACTGAATAATGAAAGTTTCCATGAATGCCAACTTACATTTTTTGTCAATTAACACAACAAACAAACACTCACTCTCATCTTCAATCACGCCAAATCTATAACACACACACACACACACGTGGACATTGCTTCGTCCATACAGACCCTGGCAGAGCGCAAGATCTCCACTTTGCTATTAATGGCCTTTGCGACGATGGTGCTGTCGGAAACTGAACTCTTATATCTTCTAGCTGTATCTGCATTGCGTCGGAAAAACCGTTAGGTATCGTAGGTTGAGTGCGTAAGCCGCGACAACTAATTTCAGGTAGCGGCGAACATTGAGTGGATCCGGCTGAGTTGGGCTGTCGTCTCGCTTTGGCTAAACTTCGCCTTGAGTAGGCACAACTGGAGAGTGGCCATCATCTGTAACAAGGCCCAAACGAAAGTCAGAGAGGAAAATAGCATAGGTACAATTTGTGAGGTTGTTTCGCAGAGCCGCCTACGATACGGCGAGTCGAGAACGTGGCCTGAAGCGGCCTTCTCTCGTGGCCTGTCGCATAGCGGAACTGAGTTGCGACTGGGTGGCCGCCAAGCGAAATGAAGACAAACTGTATAAGGGCTAAATTTGTTCCACTGCCACAGAGAGTGGAAGCGAGTTAGAAAGGATCGCGCTTGTACCTTGTCAAGATTGGTCCACTCGTTGTTGAAGTTCTCGGCAAGGGGAACTAGCTCTCCTTGAGCTCGCTCTCTCAGGCCACGAATCGTTTCCAGCACGACCTCAAGTGAGGGTCCCAGTCCATCGTCATCTCGGCGAACGATTTTCGGCTTTAGCGCGAATGGACAGTATTCGGCCGTCTGAGCGTGTTTTTCGACGACAAAGCACGTCATCCGCGTGTGTAGACGGTTCACCACCTGCACGGGGGCCACGCAGCATTGACATGTGATCGCATTGGAAATTTGCGTCGGGAAAAGTCTAATTCGAACTTAAGGTACAGTTTTGCGTAAGTACATACACGTTGCGCCGTACAATCAATTAGCTCGATACGACTTAGATTGAAGCAGGAGATAGTTTCAGTACAAATTAAATTGGGCGCTACCCATTTATAATAAATTAATGATAATAATAATAATAATCAACTCTTGGCCACACCGAATTTGGTGACCGAAATATGTGCAATCAAAATAATCCTCGTGGAGATCAACTACCGGATATAGCAAACGGGTACCTAAAACGCCAAAACGACTTAATGATTCTTGAATTCATTCAGATGCCATAAGGTCCCCTGGGAGCGTTCACCTTGTTCGAATCGTAATCTCCATATATATATATATATACGAGATTAAGTTCCAGCAGGATACAGCTCCGGGAAACGAGTTCAGCTTGCTAACATCAATAGTTAGATCATACACTATACTTTATTTGTCCTTACCCGGTCGGCCTGGTAGTAAGGACTGAAGATGAGTGCGACAAACGGCTGGCCCGCGCTCCCATCGAACATCTCCTGTAGGTCGACCTGTAATGTCAGATCTCTCATCGACGGCTGAGGTGCAAATGTCGGATGCGAATGGTACCATCCAACGACGTCCAATCCCCATCCTCGTATCGTCTCGGCTGCTTCACATTGGCTCACTGCAACAAACAACAGCGGCGCCGATATAAACCCTTACACATGTGGAGGCTTCGAAAGTTTCGACATGGCTCAAGGCGGACGCGTTGATGACGCCACTATCACCATCTCAGTACCTCTGACGTAGCGGATCAAACGATACTAACCAGGATCCATTTCGCATTCAGTTTCACTGACGCCGCTCGTCCGAGTAGGCACAGCAGCAACAACCCGTACGACACCCTGCTGGGCGACTCCCCCAACAAGACCGATCACCTCGGACCAGCTCTGATGTGAATGGGCCTCCGCCACGAGCAATGCGGACGTGCACAATTCCACACTGTAGAAATTCGAAATGTGTTCACGCTCATTTATGATGATTGGTGATTGCGACAAAAACGGAAATACGCATATTCTCATTTTTTATCATATTTTATAATTGTGTTATCATATGATATTGTTCTATCTATAACGGGCCCTGTGCGCCGGCTAGATCATATGACGTATGCACGCCGTGAGACCTTCAGTTGCTGTCAACGATACTTCGTTGCAGCGATTTGGCTCACGTTAAACAATAATCGGAGTCGACGACCTCTCGTCGCGAGGAACGAGACCTCCTGTGACGCGAGGTCTCACTCGATTGTTATTCACACGTTCGCACCTAACAAATATCTCCTCGTTGGTGACATCAAATAAAAACAATACTAGTAATTAATAATAACAATCATCAAAGGTAGATAAGCCTACACCGAGTAAACTACTCCGAGGTTGATTTCGAACCAAAAAACGAATTAAGAACAACAACGAACGGCAACAACGAAATCTCGGCAAATATATTTCGCTGTACACAGTCGACCACTCAACATGTTAAAGCATCATACTTGAACGTGAAGACAATCAACGATCAAGTATGATATAAAGACATATTCAAAAACTAGATTCCAGACTGGATTTCAGGGTGTATCAGCTGTATTTGGCGGTGGCGGCGGCGGCGTCACCCAACGCAAGCGGGATATTTAGATTGGATCAATCAATCAATCATTTGTCCACCCACCTGAACGGCTGGCAGCCGGCGTCATACTTAAGGCAGTGGACCAGCTTGAAAGGATTCGTCGCTCGTGACGGCCGCACCGTAGGCGCTGTCGTTGGCTTTTCGTTGGCGGCGTTCCCGTCCGGCTTAATAAGTGTTGTCGCAATTACCTCGCCAGTGACACTGTCGTGTTCCATTGTGCATCCGCCCCGCTCAATATCAGCCTGACTCACGAACGATTGATGAGGATTGACTTTTCTTCGCGGCCGGGGCACCTGATAAAAAAGATGGCAATTAAATGAGGCTTATTCAGTGGTTCAATCTGGTACTAACGGATATCATGCAGGTCCCATGAGGAATGAGTCAGGACTAGTAAAGATGAAAGGCTTTATTATTGCTTTTTCAAAACAACTGTAATTTGTACAATGCAGTAATTGGTTCGCTTGTATGCCCTCATCACCAGGTCGTGGGACTCGAAGCTGCGGCCTCTGGCCTTTTGCAGCCAGACACTTACCCACCGTTCAAGCGAGTCAAAATATAATTAGGTACTACCCTTCAATAAACCAATGAATGTTTGCCTTACCCATTTTTTTTTATACCTACCTTTACTTACTTTTGCCTTACCCATTTATAATAACTTAGGAATAATAATAATAATAAATTGATGTTAACAAGTTACTGAAGGACGCTTGAAGTCTAATATATTTCTACCTTGTTGTGGATATTCATTTTCCGCTCGCATGCTAACAATCGATTGGCCTTAATTGGCCTTAGCATGTACAATATTCCTTACTGACAAATGTCTCCTAGCTACCCGAAACGATTTGAATGATGTTATTTCGCGAACGAAATTGGAACCACAACAACTACGAAGTGTCGCTTGTCGAATAGTGAAAATTATTTTTGTGTGGACAGCCAACAGTTATAGGCTGGTGTTGAATAGCAATTACACTCGGAATTAACTCTATTGGGCTTATTTTCACGCAAAATTAGAGCACTTTCATTAGTGCCAGTTATCAGCGGATGACATTGAATTACCAATATAGTAATTGAATTAAAAATCACACAGTCCCCCAGGAACTCAAAATGAACTGACCTTTGC
This sequence comes from Stratiolaelaps scimitus, assembly GCA_019614645.1. Classification (NCBI taxonomy): domain Eukaryota; kingdom Metazoa; phylum Arthropoda; class Arachnida; order Mesostigmata; family Laelapidae; genus Stratiolaelaps; species Stratiolaelaps scimitus. Next base: position 389,222 of record JABWDB010000090.1, on the reverse strand, counting down.
CGATGGAGGTGGATCGTGTATGCTACTACGTTCCTTCTTTGCGCTTGTCTGGGGGCAGCCAAAGTTGATGGCACCGATTCTTTCAAGGTGGTCGTGAATTAGTCCGATGCAGTTCACGTCACCGCAGTTCTTAAGTCCCACCCTCGACGACGTTTTGTTGAGGTATCGAGGTCGCTGCTTACGCCAGAGTCCAATAATGTGATTTCGTATGCGTAAATATCGCTCCGGTGTCTTCTGACCGCTTCTCCCGCTAAAGTACTCGGCGTGTGCTTCCTCCTCGAAGGGTAGAATTCGATAGGGGTCCAACTGGAGCTCGCTCCTTGGGGCATCGTCCCCCGAACGATTGCTCGCTGTACTTGAGGACGCCTCAGGTTGCAAACCATCCCACGATGCCGGTTTCTATAAAATATAGTTATTACGAGACAAAACATATTTCGTATTTAGCTGGACGATATAATCCCCATCAAGCTTCAGAGAGAGAAACAGAGAGAGAAAGAGAGCGAGAGAGAAGAGTGGAACGTGAAAATGGACAATCTCTCCTGAGTAAATCTTAGCAAAAGGTTAAGTTTTCCCATTGTCCATTTTGTCTTATATACAATGAGCCTGCACATAGAGCGTTCATATCAACCACAACAACAATAGAAACTAATGCCAGCACTAATTACCTTCTTGAACAAGTTGACATTCACAGCAACGAGACGTTCGGTTTGTTTATCTGCGCGCTGTTTGGCGCGTTTCGAAGAGCCCATGGGCTCCGTTGACAAAAGAGAGCTTCCGGAGGCCTCGTCCGGAGCTGCTTGATGAAGGGGACTCTCATCGTCACTGATTTGGATCTCCTCATCGGATGCCTCGGTGTCCTTGGTCAACGTCACGACCTCACCTTCATGGTGGGACGAGGAAAAACTCAACTCAGCAAACATGCACGTATACGGGTATAACAGAGTTTCTTCATAACTTGAGACCTTTACAGGATTTCTGCCTAACGTTAGACTCGAACTTGGCTTTTGTCAACTTGAGACCCTAATTGGCTAATTGTTTCCTAACTTGAGATTAATACGTCTGACCCTACTGTGACACTACTTTTGACCGTCGCCACCCCGTCTGCGCATTTCACGGGCCTTAATCAGGCCCCGGGGAGCGATATGTCCTTGTAAATCTCACAGTTCGCGTGATGCGTGCAACCCATGTTAGTAACCGCGTAATAAGATCCATATTCCATGTGTGGCCCGTACCGGCGTTAAGAAGGGCCTTCTTCACCGGCCGTTTACTCGAAGACGGTTCCTCGTCGTCAAACGACAATGCTGCCACAGGGTTTCCACGACGCATCCTTCGTCCTCTGGAATCCAGCCTCACGAAGCCGCCGCCGCCGCCGGCACCTCCACTTCTCAAGGCATCACCATAAAGGTGGCCCGTTTTCACAGGAAGCGATCGCTTGTCTAGGGCCGCACGTTGTTGAGTCGTCCTCTGCTGCTGCTGATGGTATGGCTGCTGTTCCTCAGTTCTCGGCGACACCAGGAACAGTTTTCTGGCATGCATTTTCACCTCGAACGCGGTCCGGTTGAGACGTTTGCCAATTCTGTCCCACTCGTTGCCGCTCTTCTCACGTAACAGTCGAGCAAGGGTGTCCTCCTCATCCTGTGTCCACTGGCCACGAGGTGATGGCGAATCTGGAAACGAAGCGGCGAAGTGTGAGGACGCCGTGTCCTCAGCGAGGATCCGCTCGATCTCGTTGCGCTGCGATTCCGCCGACTACACATCGAGCACCGATGGACAAACAGTAAACATACGTCTGTTATATAAACTGAACTGTACGTATAACGAATAGTGAATGTGGGTTTTCACAATTGGAGACAACAGAACCTGACGAATTTAGCACGATTTAGTACGTACGTTGAACCTGCGGCTATTTATAATGTTCGCAAAAGTATCTGTGCATGCATAGGTAATTCTCTGTCGATGCCTAGATCCGAATGTCGATCACTCTTGGAAATTTTTTTTTATTTAAGCTTTGAGCAAGGTAGCAACGAATTAAGGCTTTGTTCATTGTGGCATCTATCATGAGACCTCGCGTGCTGATGAGACCGGGATGACCACGTTTAATTAAAAGTAGCGGTAGTAGTAGTTTTTACTATTAAAAAGTAGTTATTCTTAATAATAGTTATTATTATTATTCATCCAACGGCCGCCGCCAAATAGTCACGTGGCTACACATATTTAGACAAATAGAACTAGTTGATGTTTTTCACCCTGATTAAGAACTGTCGCTACGAAATTAGAAATTAAAGAACAACAGAACAACGTGCAACACAGAAACCAACTCATTCCATGTCAACCACAACGACAACTCGGATAAATGCTGGAGTCGCCGAACTCCAGACTCGACAATATTTCGTTCAAGTTAATGCGCTTGGCAGTGAATATAACCCCCCCCCCCTTGACACCTGTGCGTGCTCACTGGCGTAGATACAACTTAGATAGCTTACCAAACCGGCGTCCGGGCTGGCCCACAGCGGCTTGAATTCATCTTGCAGAATCGTCGAACTCTCGCTCAGAGCACTGAAACGAAACGAAGTAAAAAGGGGAAATCCATCACAAAGGTGATCACTAAACCTGGCCCAGTCTATCACATCTCATATATATGTATATATTGTTCCTTGAGGTTCGTGTGAGTTTTACCGCCTTGTTCGTACTTCGAATCAAGCGAGAAATCGCCTTCGATGTCAATGTTGTCTTCAGCAGCCATTATTTTTGTTTACGATCACCTACACCCGTTCATGCCCGCCATTGTGTTCGTATGGGCGCCGCCATCTTGAATCCGCCGCTGAGCAGTCAGCTGATCGGCGCGCAACAAGAACAACAACAATACCGACCACCACCGATTCGTTCGTTGTGTCTGTACGCCACCTGGTGATGAATCACTGCCAGTGGGTGGATTTTCTTTAGTAGAATATTTGCTCTCCCCCGCTGACGCTCTTGGCGGGCCGTGATCTTGGTGACCTCCATAGTGGAGCCAGCATGGAGGACCAATAGAATAATAGTGTGGACCGAGCTAGCGAGCCACTCGACGCACACGAGACGCACTTTAACCTCGGCGCGGCGTGGTGAGTCCACAGGAGAGCGACCACATTACACTGTCATGCTGAGAGAGAGACACACTACAACAACTTTTTGTGTCGAACACGAAACGAATTTGTTAGCAAATAATCACCCTTGCTATCGAATCGCCTTTAATAATAATAACAACAACAACAACAACAAATAAAATCATGGTGGGTGGTAATCATTATTATTGGGGACACGAGAGGAGTATCGGGACATGATTTGCAGATCTCGTAAGCATCGATTAGCTCGCCTTGGCTAGATGCTGCTCGCTCGGTGTAGATACGACGTCGTCGCCGCCGCTTGAAATCGAAATCTCCCTCTAGCGCCATTTTATCCTTCCGTGTCCACGGTGACGATGACTTTTGACAGGGTCAATCGACGCGCAGTTCTTACTGGTTTTACACTGTTCATTTATGTCATCGAGCGGCTATACCGGCGTTTCGATATGAGCCAATGTATGTTATGTGTTGACTATAACGATAGGTTGCCGTGTGTTCGAGAGACGAATGGAAACGAGAAGAAAGACGGCTAATTTTCATATGAGATCATTTCGACGACATGTTCATGCCAGATCCCTTTCTCTCATGCGCGTACACACACACAAACACACACAGATAGACTCTCACAGAGACATGCAGGGACGGGCTGCGCCGACTCTGCCAGTGGTGACTGACAGGCGGCGCTGAAGCGTTCGTCGCCGCCGCCGACGATCGACGGCGCTAGGTTCTCCCTTCATGCTAGTTCGATCTATCCGCTGTGTTCTTTGGCGGATCGACTGCTGACGACGACGGCGACAACCACAACGAGAACAGCCGACCTGTTGCTGCTCGAGTTCGCGTTTCTCGTGCCCTACGACAACCGACGGGGCCCCATTCGCCAGAGGCTTCCACGTTCGATCTCTCCATCTCAATCTCTGTCTCTCTCTCCCTCTCGTCTCCCTGTCCCCTGACTCTCGCCCGTAGCAGTCAGCGTGCCACAGGTGACAAAGTTTCGGCGCGGCTGAAATTTTCGCCTGTCTCAATTCTCGACCCCGATCTCGAATCATCGTGATCACGGTGGCATATCAACGCGTTAGTTCTGCTGTTGCTGCTGCTGCTGCATTCGCAGGTTCCAGCAAAGATTTACCTCTCTGTTCGGTTCGCTGCAACGTGGCGAATGTAACGCAGACAGGTCGGTGTTGATCCGTCGGCCGGCATAGTTCGGTGGGCGCCCTCCGCAAAGTGGACGGGCCACTGCTGCTGTTTGTTGTTGTCATTGATCTAGTCGCTGTGATTGCTGCTGCTGCTGGTACCACCATTGTTTTCGGCAGTTTCGCGCGTATGAAATGATACTCTCTCTCCGCTTCTCTTCAGCTTTGGCAACGACAAGAACGTTATCGTGGCCACACCTGGCGCCGCAGGCAGCGTTGCTGATCGTTGTCGTTGTTCGTTCCAATAGCTCTGCGCATTCTGCTCCTGCTGTTTCTCATCGCTCGCGAGAGAAGTTCGTGCTTGACTGGCTCGGGTGATACCCGCTACCAGACACCGTACCGCGCGGCGCTGCAGCACGCCGCAATCGCCAATGGAGCACACGCCATCATTGGCAGTTGTCCTTCTTTCCCAGGAGGAGGCGTCTACCGACCGTAGACCATCAATCCACCCATATCGGCTGTGTCCCATCGTCGGATAGGCAACGTACATCGACATCATACAGCACAATAACAACAACAACCTAAAAGGTAATACCTAAAAGGTTACGAACTGAGGCCTGTCAGATAGGGGAACAGCTGAGGGTCAGCTCGAAAAAAAAAACAGTAACAGCAACAGCAGCAGCATCATGATCACCGCCTGTGCTTTGCCTTGCAGCGGACAAACTACAGCATCCATCGGCGATAGTGGCAAATCCCTTGAAAACTGTGGAGCTCTAGCCGTGATTCTCGCGACGTGTTCATTTCTCAGCAAAAGCAACTGTGCCCTTCGAAGTAGTAACCGCAGTAGCAATAGCACAATTCGTGGCTGCTGTTCCTGCCTTGGCATCATCATTGTGTAGCGTTGTGTCGTCGTTATCGTCATCATCGTCGTCGTCGTATGCGTCAAAGGTGGTCTCTTTTCATTCGTCTTTCTTCGACGGCGTCATCGGTGGCCGACACGTCAACACAACAAACTCGAAGCTCCTCCAACGCTGTACTGACCACTACTGCTGCTGCTGCTGCTGCTGAGTAGGATCCCGGTGATGGTCGTGTTGATGGCGAGCGTGTGAGAACCAGCTCATTTACTCGAAAGAGTTTCGTTTGCGTGTTTGTTCGAGAGTTCGTCTCTGCGTCCATCGATCGATCGCCGTCCGCCTTTCATAAGTCTTTCTGCTGCTCCTAAGAGCTGCTAAGGCGACTGGCGGCTGATCCGAGTTGGTCACGTCTATGTGTCCTCTCTCTAGCGAGGCGCCCGCCAGCCAGTCAGCCAGCTACCGCCGTCGACTTTGCCGCTCGATCGCTACATTGAGTTGGTGGAGCGGGAGCACTTGGCCAGCCTACCAGGCAGCCAGCAAGCAAGCAAGCAACTCGAAAGCAAGCAACCTGCAGCAGCAGCAGCAGCAACAGCGGCGGTAACGAAAACAACCACTAGCAGTCGAGGTCTGCCTCGCCACGGCGCTGAACGCAGAGCGCTGCCATCTCTGTCAGTCTCTCCGCAGACGACTGCATGTGAGTGAGTCGTGGGTGGGTGTGTGTGTGTGTATTGATAGGAGTAACGAATTCTACCCCGTGAATGATTAGAGCCAAAATCCCATGTGAGATTAGCCGAGTTGACAGTGGTGTGCGGCCTGCTTAGCCGATGTAAAGCAGGGGGTGTTGCTGTAAAGCGGTGAAGGTGTACGACGACCCTGTGGCAAGACGCTTTCCACCGTCGGGGATCGTGGTGAACGGCACTCCAAGTAACGCTGTAGGCACGAGTGGCACTAGCAGGTGTGGCAAGCAAAGAGGTGAAGTGTGGCTCTGAGAGTTCGACTTGTGTGCGGGAGAAGGCGGCCGAAAAATATGGACGGGACAAATGGCAAGGTGCGGGCTGACACCGTCGATCTGAACGACTCGTCGCCCGCCCTCATGGTTGAGATATCGGACGCGCTAAGCGAACGAGACAAGGTAAAGTTCACCGTGCGCACACGAACGTCGCTCGCCCACTTCGAGAAGCCTGACGTGTCCGTCATACGACAACATGAGGAGTTCCTGTGGCTGCACCAGATGCTCGAGGAAAACGAGGAGTACGCCGGACACATTATCCCGCCAGCGCCTCCGAAGCCCGATTTTGACTCGTCCCGCGGCAAGCTTCAACAGTTGGGCGAATGTGAGAACACCATGACGAGTGAGGAGTTCAACAAGATGAAAGCAGAACTCGAAGCCGAGTACCTCGCCACGTTCAAGAAGACCGTCGCAATGCACGAGATCTTCTTGAAGCGGCTGGCGGAGCACTCGGTTTTCCGGGCTGACTCGAACCTGCGCGTATTCCTCTCCTACGATAAAGATCTGTCCGTTCGTGGCAAGAATCGAAAGGAACGCCTCACTGGCCTGTTCTCGTCGCTGACGAAAACAGCGGATAGTCTACTTCTGCAGACGACGCAGAAAGATATCGACGATTCGTTCATGGCTGAAAGGGTTTTTCTGATTAGGTACTTCGATCAACTGAAGGAGGTCACCTCGAAGGCTGACAAGATGAATCGCGCGCACAAGAATCTTGCGGACAGTTTCATCAAGGTGTCAGCCCAGTACACGGCGATGATGGACGTGGAGATGGACAACGACTTGGAGAACTTCTATCCCACAGTGAGCGAATGCCTGGAGAAGGTCCGGAAGGTCGAGGGTCGCATGAGCAGCGATGCCGACCTCAAGCTCACCGATGTGCTCCGGTACTACCAGCGCGAGTCAGGCGCGGCTAAGTCATTGCTGTATCGACGACTTCGAGCGCTGGCCAACTACGAAGCGGCCAATCGCAATCTCGAAAAAGCACGCATGAAGAACAAGGACGTTCCCACGGCTGAGGAGTATCAAAAGACGACTTGTGATAATTTCGAAGAGATCTCGTCGCAGGCCAAACAGGAGCTGCGCGATTTCCGTGCGAGGCGGGTGACAAGCCTCAAGAAGTCGTTTGTGGAGCTCGCAGACCTCGAACTTAAGCACTGCCGAGCTGAGGCGACTCTATTGAGGGAGACCATCGGGAAGCTCAAAATGGAGACTGTGAAGTAGACTAACGCCGTGCGAAGTCGAGCGGAACAAAAGCGAGCACATATCATTTATTGATTTGGCAGATATAGCCCACATGATACCGATATATATATATATATATATATATATATATATATATATATATATATATATACGATATTCGCTGCCAAGCTCAATAGGGCTTTAATGTGGGCTATGAATGAAGGCCTATTATGATCAGATGTGTATCTGTGTGTGCGAAGGAAAGAAAGCCGCTTCGTTGTTATTATTATTATAAGTTGCATGGAGTCTTTATACAAAGATGCTACAAGCGAGAATGTTACCAGTCATATATCAAGGTGGTTTCTACGAATGAGCTTAGGTTAGTCACGGAAGTTGAATGCACACCGTTGCAAAGTTATACTCGCGTCGCCTTGTAGCGAACTTGTCATGGGCAATTATACAAAAATATGCAAGTAAATTAATTCAAAGTTAACCCGCAGCAGAGTTTTATAAACGCATCTACGTACGTATATGCATAAATGTATAAGCGTCTATTCTATAAACTTATACAGTCGGCCACCTGCGTGCCCCATCGATCGAGGCTGGTGTCGTCATAGGCTAGGGCACTTTGTTGAATATACTCATCATCACCTGTTGTAGACACTGTACCCTCCGTTTAGTAGGTCGGGGACATAAGCGTCCTATTGTTGGAGGCACGCCCAATCAAGTACCATAAGAAGACTTTACCTGCCAGTAATAGATTTGTCGACGGTGACTATTGGACTATGTTGATTAGCCATTGATTAGCTTTGTTTCGTTTGCTGTCGTCAGGTTTCCTTTTTGGCTGACGATAGTTGTCAGAAGCTAGGCGATCAATCCACCGATGAACGGTGCGAAGCAGAGATTAAGCGCGAATCCGCGAGGAGGGCGGTGTCAAACAAAGTCGGCACATGACCAAAATCGACGCGGAGCTAAACAGGCTCAATGGTTTGACGCCGTCAAACGGCAGATTAGTGACCAGGCGAGTGTACATAATATTTTTCGACACACGAACACACGGCGCATGTTACCATGCTTTCCGGCAAATTATATAGAAACATGAGTGAGAGACATTGGTAACTTACCGATTGGGGTGTAACTAGTCCGAAGGGAACTGGGGCTACGGTTGAAGCTAACGAGCGAACGAGAACAGGACCCTGAATATGCTGCAGTCAAGCTTGTCCATGTGAATGTACCGCCGCAAAGTTTACTTTATAATATATATATATATATATATATATGAAAGTATGTGGAATTGATGCAACTGCCATTCAATGTACTTGTCTTTTACATAAGGATCACCCAGCAAAATGAAACAGTTACGTGTTGCGCTACTAAAATAAGATATATTTTTTCTATGAGGTGTTTTTTTAGCAGAAGCTATTTCCGATTGATTATGACCCTGTTGCCGTGAGTGAAATAAAGATGAGGAGTTTGCAATATTTATAGAAGATTGCGTGTTCTCGTTGAGTGTCGTCAATAAGTGGACAGAAAAAAAACCAGCGATATGGCCGATATGGGGGCTGAGGACGACAATGTCCCGAGGAAGGCGATGGCATTGCCCCTCTGCACAGCGAGGGACAGACGCTGCAGAAGGAAAGAACCTGCGCGCTTGTCCCCGGTTTCGCGGATCAACCTATGGTAGACCCCTTCGAGGAAGTTCGCAGTGAGAGGGCCGTGCCCGCCCAAGGTCTCAAAAGTTAATTTCATATAATGATGGATAGAGAACATATGACACAATTCTATGATTATATAATATAGTCGTATAACTGAGGCGTGGCTACTCAACTTGCTGTATTAGGTTGACCCAAAAGAACCGCACACATATAAATTTCGATATCGGCTAAACTAAGTGAGGTAGAACAAAGATTTTTTAGTGCGAGTTAGAGGTATACACCTCTTTTATTTATACATTGGTCCCAGAGTTCTGGCAGCCTTCTAACGGCTAGGTATTCACCATTTCTATTACCATTTATAACTTCGTTATTTAAGGCCTCTTGGAGCAAATCTATGTTTGCATACCTTTTGCCTCCTATAGCCCTCTTTAATCGATGGCAGCAACCATAGTCACACGGGCTTAAATCGGGAGAATTAACCGGGGGTAATGCCGTCGTTCAATCTTGTTGGCCTTAAGCCAGGACGTAATTTCATTGGTACGATGGGCCCTAGCATCATCATCGAGCAGCCACACTCGGTGCTTCCTATAGCCAAGCCAATGATTCATGAGTCCCTTCAAGAACTCGAGATATCGAGCCGAGTCGATTTTTTCTTTGGGCCCAAAATTTCGTAGTACCAAATTCCGTTGAAATACATGGCAAGTGCTACTATTACTTTAGGTTCGAATCTATTTGGTACTGCTACCGCCATTTCCTGTTCACCTGGTCGTAGCCACTGTTTAACTTGATCTCTTTCCGGTCCCCTATACAGGCTGACCCATGTCTCGTCCACTGCAACGGCATGCTCTAAGGGACACTTTTGCTGTCGATACATATTCAAATTGTCTCACGAACACTCCTCACGAATTGTCAGTTGTTCAGGACCGAGTTCATGAGGGACCCATTTTGCACATTTTTTTTCTGGTCATATTTTGTTGCAGTCCCGAAAAAACCCCTTCAAACTCATCTGAGTTGATTTTTCATTATTACACTAATTATCGAACGTAACGAGCAGCATAAGCATCTTCGAACAAAGTATGTCATATTATCATTAGGGTAATAATAAGCAGAATTTCCAACAGTTTTGTCCAGTATCTCTGTGTTTTTCCATGGGTGGGAGCAGCCATACATAACAATTAGTGGTATGACGTCTAGCGTGCGTGGGGTACTCAGTTACGTTCTGGGTGAATATTTTTTTGGTGGTCTTCCACCAGATATTTCGGTGCACATTCGAGCCCAATTTGACCCTTGCCAATAGGCTTCGTTAAATGAACGAGCGGTGTTGAGGTAAGCCGAATGGCTCAGCAAAGAGTTGCTGGCAACAATAGCAAATCCAGCACGAACAGAATCAGCAATTGCATTCTAGTCGAGTGAATCCTGCTGTGCTTGTTATCTCCATGAGTACTGCACACAGTCATATGTGTTTGCACAATGGGAACTGGAAGCGGCATCAGCGACTCCCGGAACGAACCACAAATAGACACTCGCACCTAGCGACACTTGTTGCACTGTCGGCGCGTAGCTGGATATTCGCACACCTAAGAGCATAGAATCGAGTCACAAATTATCGGCAGTATTATTATAATAACTTTTATCGTAGTTTCGTAGTCTAGCAAATTTCTATGCCGATGTGCGGTCTCTATGTGTCATTGTGCTTTTGGGGCCGAATGCTTTTGTTTATACTACTAGGTGGCGGCGATTCGTTTACGATATTCTTTGTTGGGGAGGGAGTGCCGAACTAAGATTATGATTATGAATTTCACAGCGAGCGTAACATACAAAGCCTACGCGGTTTGCACACACCGGGCGCCACCCCTAGCCTATAAGCGATGGTGTAACCGCCCGGCTGTTTACAATAGCGAAAAAAATGAACAAGCTAAAAATTATAAAAAAAACATAACAACAAAATCGAACGAGAAAAGCAATATTAATGATAATGTTGGAAAACCTGTTCTTTGGCTTGTTCATAATACGAACGCTTCGTTATAGCGTCAGCTTCGCCTATTTCCTCAGGCACGATTTCGGCTGTGATTGCTCTTTTATAAAGATCTGCATTCAAACCCATGTACCAGTAGTGTCTGCTAACGACCGGCGGATGAGAGCGATTGCTTTTGATGTATGTGTGTATGTCTATATGTATCTTCTTGTATGTTACACGTTTAAATGTGCCTTTTCATGATCCGCTGTAAATACCAGAGCCAGAACTGGACCCTACGTTCAGCTGCGTGCTACATGAAACGTTCATGATTAATTAGTAGACAGGAACAATTTGCAGCAGTATACAGGAATTAGGAGACAATGTTCTATCTCACACGCAGATCGTTCCCATTGTCAATCAACAGCTAGCGTAGCGGCCCCGGACTACGTCAAGGCCGTAGTCGTCGACTTCAAGCTAAACTTTCCCTATTCTATATTGGCTGTTTGTATCTATCCGTAGGATGTTGCTCCTATGAGTGGCTAGACCCTTCATAAACCTAGACAAGTTTCCTATGCAAGGTAATCGGCAATAACACACAGTGCGGATATTGTCAATATGGACACACCACTATAGCGCGATCTTTTCCCATTCTGTTAGCTCATCTGCCGTCTCGTTCACGTTTCTGAGCCACTGAGCGGATCGTAGCAACGATTTGCATGCATGAGGCTGCATAAGGGTGCTGGACAGCGTTCGTAGATCAACTTATGGTTGAAATGATCTACAATTGCGTTGCCTTTGCATGTTTTGAGCTTGATACCTCGTATTCGGGTACCTTGTAACGTCGACAAAATCGTCACGCTATATTTCAGATATGCTACACGATTCGGTCTGTTCGGAAAAAGTCAATCCGAACAAACCTGGCACAGAGAGAACATTCAGCTTCCAGCAGCAGTAGCAGCAAAAGTGCAAACGGTCCGATGCAGCCGCGCGTGGAGATGATGGTCAACGTGGATCACGCATTGCTGCCGAATCGGATCGCTCTACAGATGGATCGTCAGTGATGACACTTGGCTATCCGGTAGGGAGGTTTGCCATATTGCTGCAAATTTCTCTATACTGAGAATCGATTATAAATATACATATGTACGATATATGGGACGGTTCTTATAAAACGCAAAACATGACTCTATGCGGGTGCAACCATTTCAGGCTGTGATTAGCTCCGTACGTGGTAATATTATAACGAATTAAATAATCAGTCAAGCCGTGACTTGCATTGACAATTGCTTCAACGTAACTTTGTGCAGAGGGTGCAGGCAGCTGTCATTACAGAGTTCATCGGCCAGAAGTGAAGGTGAATGTATTATAACACTCGAATCCTTGCTAAAAATCTTTGTCGATCCACTCGACGCGCCCGCCTGCAACCGGCAACCACTCGGATATGACCAAGTATCTCGACAAACGGGTGATTTCGCCTATGAATTTGCTGATTGACCGGGTAGCCCGCCAACGTTCACGAACTTTGGTTCCAGCTCATTGTTCGACGATATTGTAAAGGCAAGAGGGGGCTAATCATCCTGATATCAATATACAGATGCAGATTCGCTACAAGGTGGCCACAGTGGTTTGTGCGATGCCTTTAGAGAGAGAGAGAGAAAATCTTAGGCGAGAGGGTGTGACTGTCTATGCATTTGTAAATGGCGCTTTCATCCGAGTCAATCTTTCGACAGTAAACGCCACTATAAGCACTTCAATGTCTGCAAGCGTGGTCGCACGGCGACGGGCGTACGACGTTGAGCGGATTCGATCCCAATCGAGCTGAGCGTGCCGCTAATTTGTTGACTCTGATAGAATTAAGTTGTTCTTGTATGGTGGCCATTAGGTAATGCGCCGGTTCACCACAAGCGATCGATAGTAAGTCTATATGTTTTTAATTACGATGAGCAGGGTGAGCGTAACTGCATCGTGTAGTGCGAACACGCACTAAATAATTTATTATTATTATTAGTTAGCTAGAGTTTTGATGGGTCAATGTTTGATTATAATAATCCATCATCTACATCATCGCAATTCTCTTCTACAACATAAATTACGACATGCCCAATTAGCTGAAGTAGGGTATAACGATCGATGAGTCACTATTGACATAAGCATCGTGTGTGAATCGGTGGATTCGTCATACTGAGCAAATATCTATATATTTATTCCTTCATCTGTCAGAAAATAACACCCTGTTAGCTTTCAGCCTAAGCGGTGTCTCTCTGAAACGCGCAGGAAACCGGGACGATACTTAGAGGATTGTTTGTGTTACTGGTCAGCCGTGAGCTAAATATATTTACATTGTCTGAAATAGATAATACACGAAATATCCATGAAAATGAGCAAAAATCGCCGTTCATAGGGCGATACAGGTGGAACTTGAAGCGAAATGCTGTATCCACCCGACTTGTTGCTTGCATGTCAAACCCATCAAATGTCAGACGCTACCGCCGTCATACGTTGTGTCAGGCTGGTATCGAAACCTTTTTCGCTATGGATGATGTCGCTGAGCGTGCCTATATCATCGGTGACATCTCGCTGGTGTAGGGTTGAGTGCACCATCTCATTCGCTGGATGCGATTCGCTTCCCAGAGCGGCGAGCGAGGCCGACAGTCTCCTGTACAGAAATGTCTCTTCATACTGTCTCGCGTGGTCTCATTGTTGGCGAATGACTCGTAATGCTACCATTCAGTCGGACCACCACAGGTTACGTTGGACGAGCGTGGGCGCTATCGGACTGAAACGCTTACTGCCCGTAAGTGTGCCACGTTCTCTAACGTATTTTCGTGCTGAAAGTCACACGAACGATTGCAACTGTTGGGAAGGTCGTCAGTTCAGCTACCTAGCTCAGCTCAAGAGTGAAGGGCACACGTCACTTTGGTTGGTAGATCAGAAAGGTGCTCACCTTAGAAGTCTTTTTTTCCGAGATCAGGCCACAGTCAATCTCCTCTTAGTTGTGTGTAGGTGAGTATTATGACATAAGCAGCGTCTGTTGTCACTGATTGATCAGTACAACAAGCGTCAGTATTCATATGCCTATACATATGAGTTCCTAAGAATTTGGTATAAATCACCCGGCGTTCTTGTCCCCCAAAGCATCCCTCGGACGTGAACGGGTCATAACCAGACGTGACCTCGCTTCCCCGCGATTGGTGACTCATCGGCAGTACCATGAACATATCCACAATCCCGTTTCTCAACAGCAACCAAGCCATGAATAGCAACAAGCGTCAAGCATGATCACATCGTTGAGTAGCTTAAAGTGACATCTAGATACAGACGTCCGGTGACCTGAGCGTTACCCCTCGACACGACAAGTGTTCATTGCTATGCTTGATATGCAGCTGCAAGACGACGTACGCGGAACTTCCCATCTCTCGTTAAACGCTTTCGGGGAACCCATGGGAGTGGCTAATTGAACGAATGCTATGTTTGATTGTAGCACCCGTGCAGTGTAGAACTTACGCTCATAAGTGTGAAGCATCGGTTCTTTTTTGAGTTGGCAAGTTGGTGTACACTGTTAAACGCTCCGGAGAATCTTTGGATTTCCTTATTATCGTTCTCTCTATCTTCGGACTCTTGCCAGGTATGACATGGTTAAAAGAAGAAGCAAAGGCGGCCCCGACATAACCTCGTAGTGATACCCAAAGGTATCGCTCAGATATGAGTCCTGTCACATAATCGAGAGGACAGCTGAGAGTCCCCTCAGTGAATGTGTTCAGTTGATAATCGGCCGGTCGACCACTGTGGACTCTATTAACATTGAACTATATTTTATTGGCAAATCTTCAAAACGATCTTATACATGATGGTGAAGCACTGTGGTGAGCAGACGTATTTGATGTATGATCAATGATGAATTTTCCGATGAAGTCACGTTCAATTAATGTTGCAGTGAGAACTGCAACTTTAATTGAACGTGAGAACTGCCGAGTAATTAGCTAGCGAGGCTGCTATCCTGCCATCTCTATTTGTATTGTCTATGATTCCATAATACGATGTGACTAGTAGCAGAGTAGATATTCGAGAATCTTGTGTTTGTGACGTCGTTCCAGAAGCTCCCGACATCCGTTTCGTGCCAATGCCGAGCGTGTCTTGCTGTCAATATTCCCGCGTCTACTCTGGTCACGCAATGCCTAACACGGACGGTGAGATCCATGTTCTTCTCGGCTTAACGGGAAGTGTAGCAGCGCTGAAGGCACCGATACTCGTTCCGAAACTCGAAGAGCTCGAGATTCCGGGACACACCATCAAGGTTCAGGTGGTGACAACGCAGAACGCCAAGCACTTCTACAATCTGCCCGAGGAAGTCGTTGGTAAATGATGAACGATGACGATGTGATACTGTCCAGTCTATATGGTCGAATTTTCATTGACGTTTCGCAGCACTACCCATCTATACGTTGGACTTATTCAGACATTCATAGAGAATTGAGCAGAGAGTTGAAAACGGTCGTAAAGTACGAATCAGTTTCGGTTACTGTGATGGACCTGGCCACGTTTGGCTCATTTACCCGCTGCAATTCACCTTAACTGAATTTTGGTTTTCTTTTTTTGTCGACGATGTTGCCAGTACACGACGATGAAAAGGAATGGAGCTCGTGGAAGAAACGATCAGATCCAGTGTTGCACATCGAGCTTCGCAAGTGGGCAGATATCCTGCTAATTGCCCCGCTTGATGCAAACACGATGGCAAAGGTATTTGAACCGCTCCTGATAATTGCAGGAGCACTTCCCCATCGGTAGAAATATTTATCCGATGTCGGATATTGACTATAATTGTTTGTCTTAAAATATACGATAATTCGAGAAGCAGTTGGGGACAGGCCGGGGGTGTCAGGCCGGGGGTGCCATCGCCTCCCTCGGACCACCCCCGAGGGAGGCGATGGCATTGCCTCTCTGCACAGCTCTGCCTCTCGGTGCCTATTACGCGAAATCATCTTGGTCGACATAAATCATTACGTACCGGCTATGTTCGATGACACTCGTAAGATCGAGGTGGTGTTGGTTTGCTTGGCAGTTATTGTTCAAGAGAGAAAAATCCCCTCATACAAATCGGTCTCTGGTCGTCACACGACTCAAATTCGCACAAGGTCGGATGTTAGTGGACTTTTTCTTCATTTGTATATATATATATTTACAAATGATCGCTGTAAATGTAAATTTTGAGGATCTAAATGTTGTAAATATCATGCGAAAGTACATTGTAACATATTTATAAACTACCACACTGTTTGTAAAATAGGTATATTATAATATTACACAACTCGTGTGAATAAAAAGAAAAGTTTATATATATATATATATATATATATATACAAATGAAGAAAAAAATATATAATATACTACGGTCCGGGGGGTCACAACCAAAGGAGATTGGCGATTCGGTCGCTTAACTCAAGCAGGGCGTCTTTATAAGCAGTGAAGAAGGCCATGAATGACTGATAGTACAGGATATGTGTACTTCCGTGAATGTACATATTGATGTAGACTTTGTATAATAGTACAAACCTTACAAGTCAAGCCTGTGTATAGTTATATTAGTCCACGTAATGGTAGTGTCATTGTGAATAGCGTGGTGGCAGACGTAGTGGCGACATACGACTATTATTCCTCATCGAATGTCTTGGCGAGGAATATGCCCCCTAGCCCTACCATTAGTACGATGAACCTTACCTAGATAATTATTCTTCACTATTCAGTATATTCCTTATCCGAGAACTTAAGTATTATAAAAACTGCAGCTCCATGAGTAAATCAACGTGCCGGGTGCCGTGTTTAATGAATGTAAATTTTCCTTGCAGATGTGCGGTGGAATATGCGACAATCTATTGACGTGCGTTGTTCGAGCGTGGGATCTTGATCGGCCGTTACTGTTTGCGCCGGCTATGAACACGTTCATGTATGAGCACCCGCTCACGCAGAAACAAATTAGCGACCTCAAGGCCCTCGGATATATCGAGCTACCAGCGATTTCGAAGAAACTCGCTTGTGGCGACACCGGTTTAGGAGCGATGGCAGAAGTTGATACGATTGTCGAGATCACCGAGAAACAGATCGCGGACAGGGTGATCGGTCGGACCTGGAAGAAGCTGCATTAGGATTGATCAACGATTCTCTATCTCAACTGTGAGCAGCACTGGGGTGTAGTGGCTTTCTCGTCGATCCGTATGTGGCTTGCGGGATTCGAACCGGTGACCCTGCAGTTTCAAATCCCCGGCTTTACCCCCCGTACGCCATTCTGGACGAGGACACATTGATTGAACATTTTCTCCACTACATCGCTATTGATTTTTGTACCCGATTTATTGATGCTGTTCATGCGAGAGAGAACGTCCCGAAGAACAACAATCAGTGTCTACCTCCCGTAAATGACCAGGAACGACACTCGATGTCATTACAAATCAGCTATCAGTCTTTTCGTCGAGTCATGGACGACCACCGCAATCACTTGTGACAGATGATGCAATCTCTCGGCGGGTATGAAATCGCCTCGCCTCAAGTAGAAACAATGTCACACAGTGACTGAACTTGACAATCCGACACTCTACAAAGAAGAGTGTCGGACAAAAACCTTCAACTAGCGAAGATCAACAAAAGTTAACTGTATCAGCTTCGTTGAAAGATTCGTCTGTTTTACCCCTCCCCCCCGCCCGCCCAACAGTGTGCATGCAGATAGAGCAGGACAAATATACAATTTACTTATTAGCAAACACGAACAACAAGCAGGTCTGTGATACTTCGCGTGAGTATGCGTCTGTATACACAAATATATATCTACGCTGAAATATCGTATATTTGGGGTGTGCACAAACACATTGAAACACTTGTTTATTGTTGAAAACACGCTTGTTCTTGTATAAGAAAACATATTATATGATATATATATATATATATATTTACAAGGATATTCAGAGACTGTTGTTTTCATTGACAAGCTTCATGGTTATACCCCATCGCAAGACCGGATCGGCCGGGTTTGAGCTCCGAGGGCGCCAGAGGCTGTCCATCTGTCGAGGCATCAAGCCCCCGCCACGATCGTTGGGATAGCATTTCGCCTGCAATACATATATATATAGATATAGGGATACTTTTTATTAAAGGTTCGAAAGTTCCTCGCCTTAGGTTACTACCATTGCAAGCTTCGGGACAGGTGATAATGACTCCGTGCTCTGTCCTGCCTGTGTATGCTACCTAATTGCTATTAAATGCTTAGCAATAGTCATGCTTATACCTGCTCGAACGGGGCCGGCGACAGCCACAATGCCGGGATCTCGAGTGACAAGAGCTCCGCCAGTTCCAGTAGGTTCGTCTATCGCGGACTCCTTCCCAAGTGTCCGCACTTTTCCCGAGATTAACGACATGTCATAACTGCACGTGCTCTCGAAGTCTTCTGGAACGGCGACATATGATGACCCTCCTAAAAACGTCATGAGAAAAGTGTCATATATTTTATGATCTATGACAGATGTCATATTGTTGCGCTGCTGGCGCAATCGGAACATCAGCGAACACTCAAGGTCGGAGTTAGGGGTTTGTGGAAATACAATATCGAATGTCTCATGACCTGCTGTCCGTGGTGAACTGTTCAACTGCTCACTACGTGACAACGCACTGTCCGTGAAGATAAACACGTGGTAGAATTTATCAATTTACATTGATTTGTGACGAAGATGTAATCGTAACGCAAAATAGGCTCTTTATCTTCTTCTTGCTCTACGTTTACTGCACGCGCGCGACTCTTCTTACTACTTTAATCACTATGAGTGCCCCGCCCTTGCCTTGCTAGGGGCTGCATGCATTGGCGCGGCTAGCTGGGCGACTCCTACAATATTAATTGATAATGCTCCATACAATATTAATTGATAAACATAGCTAAAACAGAACATCTCGAATGGCCGAACTTCGAACGGCGGTGGCACCTGGCAAGATATCGTTGAAATCCGTGGAGAAATTAGCTCCCCATTTCCTGTTGGGGTTAAGTGCGACCTCAAGTTCGTACGGTGTAACCACGGGTCTGTAAAACTCCTTCGAGTCAAAGAAGGCATTTTCGGGACAAGCGACGTATACATAGATGTCAATCTGTAAACAAGATTAGAACAACAACAAAAACAAGCGACATTCAAGGGCATTCATTTTTTCTATTTCAACTTACTCGCAGTTATGGAGAACAAGCGAGGCGTCATGAGTATATAGCGCCGAGTTCGTTTCAGAGAAGTTAACCATCAACCTCCGATGTCTCTCCTTAGCTGGGGACAATCGCTGACCGTGCGAGCGTGTACGCAATTATGATAGCAGTGTATTTAATGGTATTGAATTGTTTAGTGTTCTGCACTTTTCTGAATTTCTTAGTTCTCTCGGTGCCCTTATATCGCCACTTCAACTAAAATTCGTCTATGGGAAGTTTTGGCCTTCTGAAAGCTTGTGATTACCATTCACCGTTTGTTCTTTAATATATATATATATATATATATATATAGATATTAAAGAACAACGGGGTCGTTGGTAATACTCTCGTAATAAAAGTGTATAATGTGATAAACCGTGTAATTTAATACTCGGCCAATGTAATGACTTCGAGTGAACAGGACAGATATGTTCCCTTGTGAGTTGACAAATTAAAATACGTTTATCTACGGATGTTCCTAAAAAGCATAGCTCACAAGCTGATACATTGTCATGTCGCGCGTTCATGCGTAAAAAGAAAAGGACAGCGAGCTCAGGTCACTCGACACGTTACCTCTTGGAAGTTGGCAAGTTTAGCAGGATTCAGCTTGCCAACAGCGAGTGTATAGCTCTTTCGGCCCGCTTTTTGAATGAGTTCCCGAAGGTGGCTGATTGCTTGTAAATAGTTACGCACACCCAGCGTGCCGACTAGAATTCCGATGATTCGAGCGTCCCTTGCTTTTTCCACCAAGAAGTGTCGTCTCATCAGACTTCGTGATATTGTCAAACCTGGAACGACACAGCAAGATTTATAACGGGGACCTTGTCCAACGGTTCCTATAGAACGAACCGTTATTATTCGTGATGAAACCTTCACTCGATTTCGCACGCGCGAACTGGCACTTGTAGCAACTCCAACGACAATCTATGGGGACCAGTCTCAACCAGCAGAAAAAGGAAGTGAACTCTCCCAGCCGATCTATATCTAGAATAGCATGTCCGGCATTCGAGTGCCTCCAGAACTAATAGCAAAAGTAGCACGCTGCAAAATCCAGTATGCAAATGCCTACTAATGAAACACAACGGTATAGACCTTGTCGGAACAATATATATGGCTGCCGGTAAAGAAGACGTCAGTTAGACGTCGACTTGAGTTGGGTACCGAGTTGAATTCAGCGACCAACCGGAACACAGCTGAGTCGAATCTACCCGGAAAAATGATTATCATTTCCTCAACACCGCGACGAGGCTAGCTGGATGAGAACTACGTTATGGGACGACGCGAAATGATGAATCATTGGTTAAACAGCTAGGACAATCACGAGACCAGGGCGGCCGCCAATCCGGTGTACGGCTCTATTGTTCACGTAACAACCACGACGTCATCTGGACTGAGAGAAGCGTCAAGTCAACGCTTATCTATCGCGCGAGCTAGAGTGACAACACCATACAATTGAAAGTATATATCGCTATATTATTAAACGGAGTCACTTTTATACATAATGTGTGTCGTGATCACAATTACTTAAAATTGACTATGTCGTATATATATATATATATATATATATATATCGTTATTAAAAACAGAACGAACAAACTTATATTAATAGCAATCATAATAGTCAATATTATAATAAAATAATCATATTTGCGCGGCGGCTCTTCGGCAAACAAAAGCTTATCCACAGCTCTCCCTGTCAGGACCACCCATACACACACACACATACGTTTATTCTACTGTATTCGCCACATCACTTCCTATGATATTCATTCACTTATCTATACCTCTCTGCTCGTAATCCGACTCTGTAACCTTTCGGCGTTGAGATATGCAGCCTGACTGTGCGTTAGTGAAGATCGCTAATCGCTTCCGTTGGCCTCATGTCCCACCAAATTGCACGTCAGTCCTTACCAGCTCGTGGGCTCGAAACGATTTGTTTTTGAATTTCCCGCCAGCTCGACCATTCCCCAAAGTAAATTTAGCTCCACATATCGAAAACTGTTTTAATTCTTGGGTAATACAAAGAAGTCTTAGTATCTGCCAACTGCGCCAATCCTCTCCTCCCTTGATAAATGTTGTAGCTGCTTCGAAATTCCGACTATTCCTCTATCCCATTTACTCTCTCGATGCGATGTACTATCACTAGTAATTACTTCGATTTCGTTTTTCCTTTATTTAATCACTCGTGTTCATTAGATTGACTATTATTATTATTATTATTGTTACTCTGTTCAAATGACAATATTATCAACGGCACTATGGAGACGACCACTTCGTTCACTTCGCGCAGCCTATTCAATTCGATATATAATTCCTTTTTTTTTATATATTATATATCTCTCTGTGCTATTTCCATTTGTCTCACCCTCTGTTCGTCCTCATTAGTTTACTAGCCTTCCTTTGTCCTGTAATGTTCTAAAGATGTCAACAGATAACGCTCTTTACACATAATGTACAAAGATGAAAACTCAGTCCGCCTCATCGGACAGTCGGTGTGAGTCCAAGTTTGGTGATACATCTATATATTTTGCCTGTCCGTTTACGTTTCAGCTCGT
Source organism: Stratiolaelaps scimitus (assembly GCA_019614645.1). Classification (NCBI taxonomy): domain Eukaryota; kingdom Metazoa; phylum Arthropoda; class Arachnida; order Mesostigmata; family Laelapidae; genus Stratiolaelaps; species Stratiolaelaps scimitus. The sequence continues at coordinate 367,573 of JABWDB010000090.1, read as the reverse complement.
CCACCAGCTTTCCTATTGTAGTTTGCATTTGTTTGAGTACTATGAGAATTTTCTCTCTGTTTTTTCCTCTGTCCCCGCCGTTTTCATCGACCGCGCGGTTTCAGCAGTGTCTAGTCCGCTTGTATGCGATATACAATCAGCGCAATCGAGTTTCACAAGTCCTCCTCTTCGCCGCTTTCTTCATTGTAGTCTTCTCCATCATGGTGTCTCAGCTCGCTCGGGACCTCGAGTGAGTGAATCATCGACGGGCGTCCGCGATGACCTCAGCGTAGACCACGCCGCCGCTCATCATAGGCAAATGCACCGTCACGATGGACCGGCATTTTTTGTGTTACCCTGCCGATTCGGCCGATAAACAATACTGACTTTATTCATACATATTCTCACATTGGTGCTCCATTTGTCTTATATATATATATATATATAATATATATATATATATATATATATGATTAGACCGACTATGATGGTAAGCCTTGGAAAGCTACCACGAAACTAATTTTTCTGTCTTTTTGCGTACATCGGGATTTTTCAACAGAAAATAGCACGTACCCCTGACGTGTTCTCTCTCTCTCTCTTTTCCTTACTGTAGTTTCTCGATTTTTCATAGCACTGTCAGTCAGTCGATCAGTTACTCGTCTATAACCGTCTATCGTTTTGCTTCGAATCCCATTTCAATGTCGGCCTTTGTTTTTGCACACGGGGCGGAACAACATAGAAAATCATGGCAACACGCGATTGTTGTTGTTCATTGAGTTCAACCTCCTCGGTCCCTGGAGAGCTCAACTCACCGCTCATCATCAACTCGCGCATCTTGCACATGTACTATCCCATCAACTCTATAAACTCTCTCTCTCTCTCTCTCTCCATGTCTGTCCCCCTCGTTGTAATTGTGTATCTTATTTTAATCGGGTTTGCGATTTGGAGGTCTGCAAAAAATGAGTATATGATAAGATAACGTTGCTGACAACTGATGCAGACCCCCCACAGGATTTCTGGCGGGGGTGTCGCCCCCGTTGTCGACTTCTCTCCTCTACGCGCAATCCGTTCCTCGCTACGTATCACGCATTCGGTGTGGCGTTTATCTACAATGGGACCGACAAGAGTGGGTCTCGCTCGAGGTCGACGACAGTGACTTCTAACGGCGAAGGCGATTTCCACAAGGGATGCTGCTTTCGTGCTGCTAAATCTTGAGGTTCCGCTGACTCAGTGGCCTGTCCGCTGACATCTGCCAATGCGCCACTACCTTTCGAGACGCCGGCGGTGCCCCGAAATCCAAGCCCCGCCCTGCTGCTCACTGACCGAGCGCAGTCGCCGCTTAACGTCGAACAGTCGACATCGATTTTATAGTCACCAACAAACAAGAACAGCAAACAGAATGATACCTTCAAATTTTCACCGGGTTCAATCGTCTCGATCGGTATCCTCGATGGGCCATGAAAGCAGATGCTATCCGTCATCTTGGTCATGTTGTTCTGGTAATCCTGATAGACGTGCAGAGAAACGAGCAGCTGTCGAAGCGGACACAGTGATGTGTTGTGCGCCTCGACCTGGACACTCAGAGGCACCCCCATCTTGAGGATGAACTCGTCGTCAGAGTTGTATAGTCTCCCTTGCAAGTATACGTTACAGGACAGCGAGGCGGACAGTATCGTGTCCACTTGAGCCGGTGTCCATTTGCACTCGTTCAAATTGGCGTAGCCGTTGATCTCTTGACTAAGCGACCAGCGCAGCTTCACATGGCGTTGTATGTGCTGGCGGCACAGCTCCTCGAGCTGTTCATCGCCGCCCGATGGCTTACAGCGCGGGATCAGAACGGGAATCTTGCACACCTCTTCGATAGCGATCGATTTGCCGTCCTGGTAGTCTAGCTCCATCTCCTGAGAGGTTCGATTCTCGATGTCCAGCACGAGATAGCATTGTGTCGCGGAGTCTGCTAGGAGGACGTCCCATTGCGAAACGACCATCGATGGCAGGACAGTTAGCCGGGTCTTGAGTGAGCACTTGCGGGCGTAATTGTTCGCCATGCCCGCGCCGCCTGAGTACAGGATGTTTATCTGGGTGGAGACCGTGTCCAGCACGGCCTCGACACCGCCGGCCACTCGCAGCTGGTTGTGGGTTCGGTGGGGAGTATTTGGTGTTGACTGGAAACGTCGTTGTCGAGGTGTGTTGAGCGGCGAGGGTGCCGCGGACGAGCTCTTCGCTACGAGATCGGTCCGCTTTTGTGTAGCTAAAAAGTTCTCGCTTCCTGTCAGCGTCACATGGAAAGTTGCTGTCGCGTCCGGCCCAATTGGCAGCTGCTCCTTAAGCTCGGCTTCGTCCCACTCAACGAGGATGTTCACCGAACCTTCAATGGCAATCTCGATCGTCTCGACTGGCACCGAGCTCTTGTTGTGCAGTTTAACCCGGTAGCTTTTCTTCTGGCCGGCGTACACGGTGATGTTTGAGTCGATATGCAGATCGCCTAGAACCTCGAGAAGCGGAAGTTCTGGAACGCAGTCGATGATAAACTCGAAATTCTTTTCGCTTTCTTTAGGATCATCGTACGGCGAGTGTATAACCTTGCGGTGCATCCATGTTGCATCCCTAAATAAGCATAGCGTCTTGACGCCTAATACAACGCATTCATAGCCGAGTATGCGAACCTCGCCAGTAGAATGGGGTGTACCTTGAATTTTGACGGCAAGGACTGTTGCCACACCCTTCTCAGCGGGGCCGACCGTGATTGAGGTGGGGTAACAATCGAACGGGCCCTCGGTGACGAGCCGAAGATCCGTGATCTGAAGCGCAAAGGCCGCACCGTTTTGGATGATCACCTCAACGGAGGCGACCTCGCCCTTCACCCATTTCGACTCGAACACACCACCGTTCTCGATGCCGGGCTGTCGCGTGGCGTTCTTGTTGTTCTTCGATGGCGCCCAGATAAATGGCGTCCCACCGTCCGGCTGACTCGTCGCCGTCGGACTCCGCCATTTCACCGGTTCGGCGGCGAGCACCTGAGGTTTGGCCCGGGTCACCAGCGGGTAGTTGATCAGATGTATAGGCGGAAGCGGCTCTTCGAGCAGTTCGCTGGCCAGTGAGGTTAGCGCCAGCGGTCCCGTCTCGGCCGTTAGCTGATCCAGTTTCTTCGCACTCTGATGCGCCTCATGCGGCTCAAGAAATGGGAACATATAGCAAAGCATATAGACGCAATGGTGCGCTGCCAATCTCTTCCCATCAGGGAGCCGATCGGCGGTCAGTATGACATCGTTGAGCAGCGTCGTCTGCAGGCGGGACCATCCAATCACGGGTTCTGGCGTCGAAAAAGGATGCCAACGCCTGCCCTCGTAGGGGTTAGGCGCCGACAGGTCGACCTCGTAACCTTTAAGGCTTTTCACCATCAGCTGATAGCAGAGTGCATTGTTGGGCTTGATTCCGTCGTGTACTGTGGCCGCTTGCACAGCCCCAATCCGTGTGTAGAAGGCGGCCTTCCTATGACAGCCGATGTCTCGATATAGCTGAGATACAGCGTCATACCAGCCAAGCTTCCAAGAGGCTTCGTTCAGTCGACAGTTGATGACAATGGCGGTCTGCAGGTAATCAGCGGCCTGGAGACGTCGCTCGAACAAGGCAAGCAGTCGCGTTAGCTTCAGATTCACCTCGATATGCGGTCCGATCGCGTGACTGAAGCGCTCGTACGTGACGTTTGCCTCACGAACCTTATCCACGATCTCATCAAGCGTGAGCAGGTCCCGACCGAACTGCTTCGCCTCGATCGGGTCGACGTCAACCGGTAGACTCTTACAGCTTCCCGCGTGTGCCAGCGTAGGATTACTGAGCGAGACCGGAGTATTCCTACGCGACCGCATTGGGAAGCTCTGGTTTCGAACCAGTCCGCCTTTGCCCGGCGGCTGCAAGTGTCCTGCCGACGCGGCGCATTGCCCCTCGTAGACGGCCCCTAGCCACAGGAGGTCGCCCACTGCCCGGAACGTCTCCATCGCCTCGGTGTAAAGCGCCAGAGCTTCTTGCACATAGCCAAGCTGGAGTGAGATATCTGCCAGCATCTTCTTGTTTCTCGCCAACCATCGCTTTCGATATTGGCGACTGTCGACATCAATTCCAACGAATTCCCGTTTCTCCATCGGCGCGATGAGGATCTTGTCGTCGATTTTCTTGTTGTTCACATCCTGCTCCAATCGAACTTTCGTCGATCTGAGAACGATGACAATATTCGAAATGAAGTCAAGGATGTCGTTTTCAAGCTGTATCGTCTCATCGGGCGTGTAGAATAGGCACTGCTCACGCCGAAGGTTGTTAGGGCAGTCCGCGTCGTTGACCGGACTCTCGTTTGGATGACACGGCACATCTTTCCCTACGAAGATGCACCTCGTCTCGAGGACGGTTTTATCATACGGGTCGACCAGATCGCCGTGCTTGTTGAGGGAGGCCTGCACCGCTCTGGCGCGAAACTCGCCGACTGTGATCACTCCACGTATGGCGCGATGCGCCTGGAATTGCTGCCAGTCGTTTTTCTTCGAGGAGTACTCCGATACGAACTTGACACTCACGCCAGGCACCTCTGCGGAGCGAACAGCTCGCACCTTCTTGATTCGGCGTATGACATTTTGCACAGCTTCATTTCTCTGATCGTCCAGACGCTGGCACGTCACCAGGACAAGAACCGACGTATGGTCCTCGAAGGATGCCTGATAATCCGCAACGGCACTCGTGGTCATTGTGGGTGATATCGATGGTCACGTCGGTGATAGTGTAATCGAAGCAACAGCGGTGATAGCCTTTGCTGCTGCTGCTGTTGTTGTTTTTGTTGTTGTTGTGCTAGTAGATGATAGCGGTGTAGTGTATAGCGTATCTGGTGCTGGCAGTGGTGGTGCAGCTGCTGCGGCTGCTGCTGATGATGTCTAAGGGCCTGGCGATGCACCTGCCGCCATTCGTTCATATGGACCTGAACGATCATATGCACTTGCGGCGACTCACGTTGAAGCATCGAGCTGTCGACACCTCTGCCTCTGCTGCTGCCGTTGTTGTTGCCACCACCAGCGATCACGAACTCGACAGGTGAAGACGCAGCCACCGAGGTGGTTCCGGGACAAAGCGCCCTTCGTATCGCTGCAACGTCACTCGTGTCCGCTTACGAGACCATCTCGACTCTCGACGGGTTCGACGAGTTTAACATGAAGTCGTCTCGCTTGTTGCTCGGTCATCTGTTACATTCTGTCTCATTTTAGTCAACGACTACAAAACGGAAAATGCCATGAACACATATAACAACAACGAACCGTAACAAGACAGACAGGCTAGTTAGTGACGGCCGATAGCTGCAACTACAACGGTGACAACGGCTATATGTAGAAGCGTTGGCTCCTTTAAGGTTGCTGTTTTTTATCACTATATTTCGCCTTCCTCTCGTTCAGCCCGTGCTGCTCGTTGCTGCTCACTGCTGCTGATCTCGTTCGATGGTAGGGGCTAGTTGCTGCAATCGATCTATGCGTTTGTTGCTACAACGTTATCCGCCCAAATGAAACTCCCCCCCACGATGGAACATTAGGGCATGGCCCCTTCAGAGGGGAGCGGGGCCCCTGTGCACCGTTCACTAGCATTCACTTTTCTATCGGTCAGCGCACCACACTCGGCCGTCGGCAGCATCCGCGAAACTCAGCCTTCGTAACTCGGGGTGTTATAATTTGTTTTTCCCCGACAGGCTCGCACTGAGAAGGTCCGCAAACTAGCCGATACACACAGAGCGGGGCTCCCGATCAGCTGACCGACAAACTCGACGGCGCGTTAGCTAACAGCCGCTCAACGAGATCCCGATATTGCTGTTTCGGCCGCCCGCGAGCTTGCGAAATATTCACGACACTAAATCAGCTTCGATCAGTAACGCTGACGTCTCCGAATGATTTTGATGCCGGCTCCGGCAAAACAAAGATGGCGCCACTCGATGTGTTCGAATATCCAGCGTTTCGACTTCAGCGTACGGCGAAATAGTGAAATCGTGCTTGTGTGCTGCCGATCGTTGTCCGACACATTGTCACAACACAATCCATCTTCTACTTTGTGGTGAATTAGGTGGTGCTGGGCCGGCGGAATGTCGCTGAATTAACGTCTACCACTGACAAATGTAAGGAGTTCACTAAAGATTCGTTTGTTTATTGCTTCTCTGTGGAGCTCGAAAATTAATGATGTGTCTCCCGGTGTCTATCGGTACCAGTCGGACGAAAAATGGTTTCGAATAACGAACGACTTTTTTTTTTGGTTAAGGGCTCTGCCGCTTTGGCAATCACAGAGTACGCGGGTCAATCACTTAGCTGATTCTCACTATATATATACATATATGTTCATGTAATTAGATGAACACGATCGAAAAAACTGACTCGGATGATAGAGATACGGGGTCCAACCGTACATGTTACTTTACGCGACGCTTTGTTCATATTTTCTGGCGACACTCTTTCCTTCAAACACACACATTTTCTTTTTAAATATACGTTAAAATGTATCCCCTCAAATCCTGTCGTGCTGTCCTGTTTGTTTTTACATTTGCCTCTAATTAATTCGAACTCATTACAGAAACAGCCCTTATTATCATGGCATCCTTATCGTCATATTCATCGTCGTCGAATTATGGTGCTAGGGATGCTGGAACCAGCGGTGGTGGCGGAGGAGGAGGTGGTTTCGGAAGTCGTTATGTGCGTGACGGCCGCGACCGTGGCGATCAGAGCGCCGAGTTCGCATCGTTCCGTAGAATCGAACGTGAACGCATAGGTGAACGCGGTGTCAGAGAGATCTGGGCAGCCTCACCGGAACCCCCAGGACATGGCGATGATGACGAGGACGATATTGTGATGAACAAGCATGGTATTTATCATCGTTGTTATCAGCCCTTTTTATTGTACACCATCTTTCATTGGCGGGCCCCGGTGCCATTTCAAGTTACGCGTTCGTGTTTTTGAGGAAAATTTGTTAGGGTATAGAAGGGTATCGTCTAAAGTGACGTCGTTGGCATAAACGTTCTGTTAAAAATGTTGCCAGTATGTTTATTTCTGGTGAATTGGCCGCCTCATTGTCAATGTATAATACTGCAAGAGGTCTTCAATCAATGGATCGTCGCGACTACGAAGAACAAATAGACAGGGTTATTTTCATACAACGTCTAGGTTTCTATTTGAACGTGCGAACCGGGGGAATGCAATTCGAGTTTCAGATACTGAGTCCAGTGTCCCAGTTCCAGATAGGATGGGCTATGAGAAGGCTAGTGGTGATGGCTGTTTACAATGTATACTGTTTCTCTGTCGCAGGAAACGATGGTGATAAGTCGAAGCGCAAGAAGAAGGACAGCCGGAAGGCGAAGAAAAGTAAAAAGTCCAAGAAGAGTAAGCGCAAAAGGGACAAGCAACACTCGAAGAGGCCCGATGGCGAGAGCGGTGGTTCGGACAGTGATGAGAATGCCGCGGACTCCGACGACGAAAGGAGCCGTCGTGGCAAGAAGCATAAAAAGTCGAAAAAGGCAAGTCGAAGTGGCAGTAGCAAGAAGAAATCAAAGAAACGAAAACATCATGCAAGTGAGTCCGAGGACGAGGACTCGGAAAGTGTCTCAGAGTCCGAGGATTCCGACAACAATGGACGGAGGGCGAGCAGGAAAAGCAAGACACATTCGAAGACGTCGAAAAAGGTTCGACCGTAACCATATTTGACGAGAAATAACGAATATATAATGTTGTGTCATGTGTCAGGATTTGTCGGGTGGCTTCTTTTGTCGGTTAATCTCGGTGAATTTGTCGAACAGTTAGGGCACAAACAATTTTCGAATGAAACTGAAACAGACAGAGTACTAGTAATGATTATCGCTATCGAAATAAAGCGGTGTGGCGTTTCGTGCCACTGTCCCTTCGCACTGAGTCGCCATAATGATGCTGTACCACTAACAATTTTCCCTGTTGTATCTGTTCGTTTGAATTCGCGTGTATGTGTGTGGTTTTTTTTAGGCAAAAAAGTCCAAGTCGAGTTCACGGTCTAACACCAGCAGCACAACTAGTGCTAAAAAGAAGAAGCAAAAACGCTCCCGAAGCAGTTCGTCATCTTCAGATAAGGTTGATGACAGCGACGGATCGGCCGGTGACTCCTCTGACCAATGGCAAGAAGCCGAAAAGCCAGCAGCAATTCTTCAGCAACAACCGCAGCAGCCGCAGCAGCAGCAGCTACAGCAACAGAGCCAAGCTGCTAGTCTGATGCCACCACCTGCGGCGATCCCGCCGTTAACTGGCACCAGTGGCAGCACGGAGGGCGGCGGCGGTGGTAGCAGCAGCAGCAGTAAAGAAGAGGCAGCCCCACTCTCAGCTATGGAGAAGGAGCAGCGAGAATGGATTGAAGAACATCGCCGAAAACAGGAAGCCAAAGCTGATCGGGGTGACGAAGACGACGAAATCGGGCCTCTGCCCCACAAAGTCATGATGCTTACACACAAGGAAATGGGACGGGCCCTCCTGCCCGGCGAAGGTGCGTGTGATCGTATAGGGAAACACAAGCAACCGCCTACATGTTGATGTGTTCTCACAGAGAGCACTGATACAGGGCACAGCACAAAAACACATAGTTACATGTATTAATCAGCAGTGTGTGTGTGGTGTTTCCGTTGCTCTGCGCGTTTGTTGCGACTTGATTTGTTACTGCGTTCTTATGGTCGTATACATAGCGCGATTTGGTTCAAGATGTCCCCCGTTTCATTTGTTTCCTTCAACGATTTCAACAATGAATCAATCAATCTCATTCCTGTTCTCTCTGTCCTGTTCTCTAATATCCCGGTAGGTGCTGCAATGGCCGCGTTTATCGCTGACGGTAAGCGTATCCCACGTCGTGGTGAGATCGGCCTCACCTCGGAGGAGATCGATCAGTTCGAGCAGGTCGGCTACGTCATGTCCGGATCAAGGCATCGTCGCATGGAGGCTGTCCGACTCAGAAAAGAGTCACAGCTGTACTCAGCCGATGAGAAGCGCGCATTGGCAATGTTCAATAAGGAGGAGCGTCAGAAGCGTGAAGCAACGATCCTCAGCCAATTCAAACAGGTCATCGATGAGAAACTTAACAAGTAACAACGGAACGACTCGTCAGCAAGGCCGATGTAGATATCGTATCAGAGCGAGTCGATCTGATCTATAAAAGCCTGTGACAATCGGTCAACGAGCGGACGCCACCTCCGAATGTAGGGGGTCGGCGACAATACGTTACGCCACGAAGAGCTGTTATCCTACTTTTCATAGTCTTGGACGTTAATCCGAACGTGTATACATTCGTAAATATAGAACATTGAGTAGATACGAACAGCTAGAAGTGGCTTGTGTGTAAAAACAGTCGGCAAACGCAACTAAATCATTGATTGATTGACTAGCACGAAATCGAAGCAGCACTATTATATATATATATATATATATATATGTAGACGTACATAGAATATACTTTATAAAACTACATATACAGATTTCGTCATGTACATAAATACATCAATGAATAAATACATTTCCCAATGGTATAGTGGATGATGTGGTGTCGTTACTCTAGCGTGAGATAGGCATTTATGACGCCGTATCTCTAATTGTGGGCTTCCGTTTGCTCGTCGATTGGTCGACGTTTTCATAATGCCTCCTAATCATTGTCAAGTAAGCACGACATTACGCCGCTATCGCTGAGACCCCGGACGGGTAGCGATATGTGCTTGAATAAACGGTGCAGTCGTAACAATGCTATTATGAACGGCATATTATATGCAACCGTGTATTGTCACTGGCATTTGGCAAAACAGATACTCACGAGATGTGATGTCTTTGGAAGCGACGAACAGCAGCGAACATACCTGAGCAAACGATTCTCAGATTGTAGCGTCACATGGCACGCTACTGATTGTATGTCCGCCCGAATAAAGTCTGTCACTAAACTATGTTATCTATAGTATGTAACGAGTGAACTCGCAACGTTCTCTTTACACAGAGGAGTACGACATTTCGAATCTAGGCACACCTCTGCAAAAACTCACATTAAACAAATACGCTACTGTCTATGCAACTGCTAAACAAAAAGGGTGCTACTGTGAGCAACTAGTAAAGATAGCTTACCTTGCCTTTGCAGTGTGCCTTGTTCAGGATCATACGCCCAAATAGTAGCAGAGCTGAAACGCAGAAGGACATTAACCAGGGCCTGGCCATCCCCGCCTATCCAGAGCACCAGGCCGAACTCGTCCAACGGTCGAGATGTCGGAAACAGCCGTTGATGGGCCGTCTGGCCGGCGATTTCAGGCTGTTCGCCACCGGGAATTAACGGGACTCCGATAACGGCACTCGGAGGGAGCTGGGCCTGAATCGCATCTGTGACCAGTATTTGAGAGCGTTAGAAAAAAAACATCGACGATGATGGCACCAACGACAACACTATGTGGGTGGTGATTGCTGAATTGCAAACATACTGAATACTGCTATCGTCGTTAGATGGATTAAAGAAATTACGCAATGACAAGCAATTGAATGAGTCGGGATGAATACATTTACAAGTTTAGTGGGTGCCACCTCATCGATGCGGTTATCGTTATTTTCGCTGGAGAATTTCACAGGCACATGCGTATTTATTTCACCAACCTAGTTGTGAGCAGTACACGGTGTCGACGATGACGAGAAACTGTTCATCCGTGTGACCGTCCTGAGAGCTTTGTCGTGTCGAGGTGACCGGATCGTCTGACATTTCCGACTTGATCAGGGAAGCTTGCGACTTCAGATGATCCCACTGTTTGGTGTAGACTCCTAATATGAAAAGAGTTTGTAACCTCGATGGCGATGAGAGACAGGAGTGACCGAAATGGATAAGGCCTTCACAAGCAGCATGCTCGGCTGCCACCTCGTCGACACAGCAGCTACAAGAGACACACGAAAGGGGCAAGATACGAACAGGGGACAGTGCTAGCCACGATTAGAGATCGAGAGAGACTAGATGTGTACGTATACCACACGAGAACATATGTGCTATATGAAACGATACGATACGCACACATATATATATATATACAGAGATACAAGGAAGTCATACATGTGATCACAAATTCGGTCATACTAAATGTCATCATGAATTAGACCTATCATTACTATTATGTCTTGTTTGCTTTAGCTATTATTATTATTATTATTATTATTATAATTCGTATTATAGTGGATAAAACTGCGCACTCCCGAGTTTGCACGGGAAAATCACAATTCGTCTAAATATAGATTTGTCTATGAGTTTCGTTAAGTTACAAAGTGGCCAATAACAGACTGAAAAGTCTCACCTGCCAAAACTCGTGTCACCGAGAATGTACAATTTACTATCGGGCACCATCATTCCCAGCTTTTGCGCGACCTGCCCTGCCAGCGACAGTTGCTCGTCAGGGAACTGCAGTGCCACACGACAGAACGAGTGATCACTGATCCACTTCGCACAGCGTTCGAGCTCGAAGCACTGATCGATATTAGCGGCAGCCTGCTCGTTCAATGTCTGTTTCGACGACAGGTCCACAGTTCTCTGCAGGACCTCTTCAGCGGACGTGGAGAAGGCCACTGCCATTTTGAAACCTGGAACAGCGATGAACTGAACTGTAAAACGGTTGAAATGCTTCGACAGGCGAAGTTCAATCATTGCCTCATTTTAGAATACATTGAAATTTGTATAGCAATTTCTCGAATACAGGTGTGTGTGTGTATATATGTTTTACCACCCTGTACGCTAGTTGGTCGAAGGCGGAACGAAAACTGTAATTTGAGCAAGAACAACTGCCCTTTAGGTGGGGAGTACTTGGCTACTTGGTTAATAATACTATATGCAGGTGAATATATTCTGTAGAAAGTAATCGGATACCGAGTTATTAACTGCTATTTGGGAGTAATGGTTTGGTTAAACGTTTTCAAGATCGAGCATAGACGATATTCATTATTACAAAAACACGTAGTAACAGCTCTGCAGTTGTTCATATATACACAATGATCCTTCCTGTGGGAATTGTAAGGTGGCATGCCATAAAAAAGGTAGCTTCCCCACCAAACGATTATGGCATCGCAATGTTTTCGGCCATCCGTGTATCGCTCAAAACGTAGACTAGGTGTTTAACGGGTGCGCGCACTACCGAATCGTAATGCTATAAATTTCAAGTAAGTTCTATAATCATTAAAGGAAGGCTATTTAGTAGCGTGGGCTTGGTGCAGTCGTGCACCTGTATATCATCAGTAGGAAACTTTATTTCTGAAATTGTAACGTCATTGCGTGCTCTAAGCTAAAACGGCAAGTTGATACTAGGCTGAACCATAGTTGTTCGTCGCGACTGGGTGGACTATTTTAAAATCTACGTAACCCCAGCTCTTGAGGGAAGTACGCGGGCAGGCAAGCTTTAACAAAACCCTTCGCTCAAGGGACATTATGAGTCTACGTATTCGTCAGAGGTTATGCGATTGCTCGTAGATTCATCGAGACTTTATACGTGCAAAAATGTCACGGTTAAGCACCGGCATGGTACGTTGACATGCCGGCTAAATAGCTCACTCAATTAATAAGATTGAGTCCGCTGACAAGTTTAGTCCGTTTAAAAACGAAAAACTCAGCGGTAGTTTTTCAGTCCAATTAAGTCAACCGGGTGATCCGATCTAACTTGGGGGGGGGAGGTACAGAACGATACAAGGATATAAGTTGAAGTTAGCCAACCGCCGTTTGCTGTCTGCTCAGAGTAGCATGGAGGAGACATCCGTCACACCAAACTTTTTCTGGGAGTACTAAACACTAGAAGACTACGTGCCGTTGAGGACAAAAACACTTAAACAAAAGCGGGTTTGTAGAAACGCACCCGCTCTGGTCTGTAGTTGTGTAGCTAACTCGATAATGACACTGAGTTTGTTAATATTCTGTAGTGTCTATCACGATTCGTTGGGGCGCGACGTTCAAAATGGAACGCCGAATCACCAGAATACATGTGCGTTCCAGGTGATTTTGTTTTGATGGTGAAACGCGCCAAAATTTAAACAGTGCGTCAATTTCAATCCCCACACATCGGTGGCTGATTAGCTGGAATGCTGACAACTCCGAATAGTCAGGTCCACCAGAGGCTGTGATTTAATTACAAACGCGAACCACTCCGTGGAAAAGGCGTTTGGTTAATTCACATATCGATTCATGCATAGCTCAAAAGCTGCGTACGTGGCAAGTTGTCAGGATGGCCGAGCGGTCTAAGGCGCTGCGTTCAGGTCGCAGTCCGGTCTTCCGGGCGTGGGTTCGAATCCCACTTCTGACACATTCGTTTTTAAATACAAAACTAGAATTTTTTTTTAATAATAATAATAATAATAAGCTGGACCTGTGAAATCGTCGGAACCATTTTTGTGATTTCAATTCGAAAATGATATCAAAAAACTTATTTTTAAACAGTTATGTTGAGGATGGAATATATTATACTATAGGTAGACATTTAAGAGGTCCGTCTGATGAAGCAGTACGAAAGCAGTTGCCTGAAATCAGCCCCCTTATATAAGAAATGGAAATTATGGAAATTCAAACAATTATAGGGAGAAGTTTCAAAATGCGTTCAGGACATTCGAGACGGTTTGGTATTAAATCTGAACATAACGAATAGGTGGCTATTAATAATTAATTGAGTGTGCTCGAAGAGAGTGGGCAAAGCTATTTTTTGAAGTCTCGTCTCGCCAAAACATATCCAATAGATAGTAATCGTACACGCTCAGATTTGCTCAAATTGTGTATATAGCCTATATTTTGTTCATATGCTAGGCACGGATACTGGTATCTTGGAACCAAAGATCACTGAGGAACAATCGACTATCAAGCAAGCAAGGCAAGTTGAGTGGAGTCACTGTCCTGCACGTGAGACCCGCACGCCAAAAGGGGTAAATCATAACTAATTTTGTTAGATACGAAAAATATGTGTTTCATTTGTCTACGCCACTGTGCGAATATACACACACGTTGTCGTTGCCAGCTATGCGTGTGATTGTGTGCTCGTGACACACAGAGCGCTTTACTAACAACGACAGAGTTTGTCGTTGACTATAATATGGCAAATGAAATATTATGAGCCACAACATAGTAATTCACTATGTTTAGATAGACAAGTTAAATAGTATAATTAGCATTTGAAAATTTTGCGTGCACAACGCGAGTTATAGTTGTGCGGTAAGGAACAAAAAGAAAGGCAATAAAAACACTTCTTTCACAAGTGCGAAAATTTTGGCTTGTACAAGCTGGGATTCGAACTAGGGACATCAAGGTTGGCAGTCCGAGTCGCAATCCAATTCTCTACTCGACGATCGCGTTGACACGCCATAAACTGCTATTAGACGATCAGCTTCGGGCTAACGGCATGAGAGCGTCCGTCTGAGAGGGCAACATCCCTGATCATCTCGCCATTGATCCTATCCGCCGTTGATGGTGAGATAGTATGCGAACTGTTTTATTCACTAACAAATCAAATATCTCATGGGCCTGATTTCATTTTAATGGTGTGTGTTACACAAACCACGCGACGAGCCGAGCGACTCGATTAATGACCTCATGATGAGTCATGTATTCGAACGACTATATATATAAGAGAAAATGTTCCGTAGAGGACCATGTATACAAGTGTGTATATATATATATATATATATATCGTATACACACTCACGTCTATTTAGCATTAATGGATGTTGGCATTCTGTCGTCATTAACTTCGCTGCGTGCGTGAGTCAAGACTCAATTTGACAGGTTTTGGCACGTACAACAAAAGTATGTTTGAGGCAAATATATTATTTCCTCCTTAGCATGCCGCAAGTGTTAAGTGGACTCTATTAAATCTGACATTATATAATATTATATATCCACATCCCAACGTTTACTGGGAGACTCTTTTCTACAGCTATTTAAATGCATTTAAGTTGTGAATAAAAAAATAAAAAAAACTTCGACCTTATTTACCAGTAATGAATCTCTGTAATTCGCGATTTTACTCTCTGCGCTCGATTTTACCATTAGATATTCGCGAAATGCCAAACCTAATATAAGACGCTGTCTCTAAGAGGGGACCCTGTTTGGGGCACGTTATGAAACGCTGCTATTATCAGCCTGATTGTTATCAGCCCATTGAAAAACAGGTACAATGGTGGCACTAGAATATTGTATAATCATTAAAACGCGTGGCAGGTTAAACAGAAGCTTCCCTGGAGTAATGAGTTGGCTGAATTTATCATTTGAATTAAATAGCCACGAGAACGACATCGTGCCGCGGGTGTTCTCGAATACGCTCAATCATTTCCACGCAAAAGTAGAATTGTCATTGGTTATACACATATACACGAACAAAAAATTTATCCTAGGGGATTCATTAATGATATTATATGATTAGTATGAGGGTGCGCAGGCCAAAGCAATACGTGTCTCAAATAGCAACACAGTAAAACTGGGCGGTTTGAAATTTTCAATCCGAGTGGCGCTAAATGTGGAGCAGTCTGAAGCGGTTATGTCATTCGATGGAAATCGTTGGGTGTGGTGGTTGAATGTCGTTCAGTACCTTCACGATCGAGAGGAAATATCGCCTGTAGTTCTCCATTTGGCTGGGGATAGTCAACGAGCTGAAACATCTCTGAGTGAATACGGTGTTCCTGTATTGGACGATGAGAAGTGGGATGCAGGTAAATTGGCCGCATCCGTTGCAGGTCATGGCCGTTCCGCAGAAAAACGGACGACAAACCTCGACAAAGCGTTGGAAACCTATCGAAAAACTTGAGCATTTCAGAGGGCAGTGTTCCGAGTGGCACTGCATCGTGATCTTCGTAGTAGAAATGGGCTAGACGTAGCAGTAGTTTTATTGCCCTACAGCGAAACAAAAATAGCACCGCTATTATAGAGAAAAACTGCTTTTTACCGGCGGAAGGATGGCGAACAGATTAATTCTTTGTTCAGTGAAGGAACAAAATTTACGGTGGTATAAGCGGCCAACAAACAAAACGATCCTGTATAGCTAGAGGGCTCGAGCCAGGGCGATAACTTGGATCAATTAGGAGTCACTTATAGTCAGTACTGTTTGTCACCCAAGAGACAGCAATGAATGGCGGTCTTTACCAGTTAATTCGTTTTGCAGGATTGCCTGAGGCCCCGTGCACTTTTCAACAGGACTATCCACGTCTGTCCACAAAGCGAAGGGGGCATTCGGCTGACCTCACCCGCTGAATCTCTTTATCTGGGGCATTTTGGGAGTCTAGGGTGTCCTGAAAAAGTACAACACCTTGGAATTCCTGAAGGCCGCTGTTACAAAAGAGCGGGCGAGAAGCCTGGACCATATCGTTTCCGGCGCCACTGAAAGCTTCGATAACCGACTGAAACCCATCGTCAAGACCAAACGAACAAGCATTGCTGATACGGCAAAACGTTTACCAACATTCACTTTGTATTTATGGAAATGCCCTAAGGCGGAGATGTACGTAGTAGTTACTAAAAAAAAATCATAATACCATATTGGCAGCAGTTTACCGAGATCCGTTTTACCGAGCGTTACAAATATACCATACACACACCTACCTAGCCTTCCCAACTGTCGAATACTTTACTTACACCAGGGTAAAGAATAGTCCGAGATGTGTCCAGTTGGAATCCATTTTTATATAGTAAAATCATTCATCGGTAGTGACAAGCGTAAAGTTGTATATATACAGAAAGAAGGATATGTACAACACATTTACGAGACGTCAATTTACAATGTTTCAAGAAACGTTCCGTGTGCGCGAAACCGGTGGGTGCTGTGTGGGCGTATTATCATTTGTATGTCTGTTATATATATATATATATCGAATTATTGTTTGTATCAGTTTTTGTTTGTTCGCTGTTGTGTCGTCCGCGATTTTTCTCTCTAATAGGCGAAATTTTATTCCAAGTTCACGAATTCACCTTGAACGAATGTTGTGTATTGTTTGTGTGTTACTGTTAGTTATTATTAAATATTCTTATTATTATTATTATTATCATCATCATTGTGTATTTCTGTTGTTCTTAATCATCTTGAAACAAGGCGTGAATAGGCGTCAACGGCGACATGGGCCAAATTTTCGCTTCGAATCGAGTAAATAATAAGCTTCTGTCGTTACCGGTTACGTCGAACTGTCCAAGCTATTCCCAAGCTAGAACTGCCATCGAATGAATCAGCTGAACAGTATAGTCAAGTACAATCGAATTGTTGAAATCCCTTTTTAATTTCAAACTTTGCTTTAAATCCCAATTCGTATCTGCCATATCGCAATGAAACGAACCTGCTCCAACGAGGGATAGATAGTATCCGCCCTGTACGCACCTAGCGGCAGTATCGATGATCGATTCAAGGGAGCGAGAGAGAAAGATAAGCTGATACAACTCAAAAGAGCTCGCGATCCGACACGTTTTACAGCTAAAAGCTTAATCATGAGAATTAAGCATCAATCTACACTCAAAGTTAAGCCGAGTATTACTTTACGGCGTCCACTAAATGTCAATTAGTTTACTGGTGTTAATCGACCGCCTGCTATGGTTTCCTAACGACTGCTCTTCTGTGCTAATTCGGCTCGCGTTCGGCAGAGTCCCTATATTCGACGAGAGTCTATTCCTTAAGGGAGATTTCAATGGACACCACCGTTGTTGAAGATGAAATTCGACTCAATGCGTTTTCCGTGGTCAATGCACAACAAGGACGGTGTTGCACGAAACGGTAGACTACTTCAGAGCAACAGCACGTCCCGGTTAGCGGAGCCGTTTACTCATAGCCACAACACACACACAGACTATATATATATATATATATATATACATCGCGATAAAAGAATAGCCCACTGTTTCAGATTTTTTTTCTCAACCGTAAGTAGCACTGCAGTTTCGCTTTCAGTCATTCAAATATGTCATATTCTACGAATATTTGGCTATCTAACTCAGATGCAGACATTTGATATCGCAAATTGTCGTTTTGTATGTGATTTAAAAGGATAGCCCACTTAGTGTTTGTCGTGTGGGACGACAGTTGACACTCAACGAAGTTGTAAGATCGTTCTCGTACAGATTTTCTGGATCCTTTGCCAGCCGAATTTTCTCAAAGATCCTCAACAGTACGGGACCACGAAGTCGTCAGGACGACCCGAGGCAGTAAGTGCGTGTGAAAGACCCTTCCCTCCTCCAAACAGCCTCTAACAGCTCATTGACTCGCCGGGAAATTGCAGTCGAGGCTGGAGTAAAAACGAACGTCCGAAACGTACTAAGATACTTTCAGGCATCAGAACAGCTGGTTCTTAGCAAACTCATGCGAAAACCCCCCTTTGATATTGAAACACCAAGACGCAAGATTCAATCTCGACGGTCCTCATGGACATTCTTATTACTTCCATGACATTAGGAAAGAAGAGAAGAAGCTCGTAAGTCGACGACAGGCGGGAGGTGCTGGTGTGATGATTTTAGCCGGTATTGGCTACAACGGGAAGACCGATTTGGTCTTCGTAGACAGGCGAATGAATAGTTGGGCCTACGTTTCTATGTTGGAGGATCAACTCAGCAATCACAGATTTGAATAGATATCCTGTGGAGTCTCTTATCTAGGGCTGTTTAAAAGGTGGCAAGCAGTATCAAATGCTACACGAGCTAAAAAAGAAGCTTTGGTAGCCTAAGGGCACGTTCTTGATTAAAAGCTCATACGTAACTTTTATGAATCTATGCCCAGTCGATTAAATTCTGTTCTGGAGAACGACGGCGGCCCGACAAATTACAAAATTTGTAAAACCAATTGCAAGAGAACGATGTTAGAACTGAGTTGTGTTCGACAAACCCGATCGAGGGCTATCCTCTTGTCGCACCCTCAAAACGACAATTTCCGATAGCAAATGTTTACATCTGGGTTAGGTAGCCAACTATTCGAGGAATGTTCTTGACATGTGACATCTTTGAATGACTGAAAGCGAAACTGTTACGCCACTTACGGTTGACAAGAAAATCAGGAACATGGGGGTGGGTTATCCTTTTGACGCCGTGTATACATTATATATATATATATATATTCTGTGCGTGAGTGTGTAGCTACAGCGTTGCGTTGGACAGAAGCATGACAATCGCTACAAATCCACCACCACTTTACGGATACAGTAATAGTTAGCGTTCACTCAATGTTGTCTATCGCCACGAAGCCAAGCAGTGCAGCAGATAGTTTACAGCCAAATTGGGGCTGGACAATCGAGAGCAGGTTCTTGATAGAGGTTCCTCCTCTTTTTCCTCGTCATCATTATCAGCATCAACGTATATCATTAATACAATCTATGATTTTCTGATTATTGTCAGTGACAACATGACAGTTAAACTTTGCCGCGGCCAGTAATACACGGACCGGGACCGAGGGTCAGGCGGTGGACAGGCGGATGACTCTTAGATGCGTGCACATTCGTCCATTCGAAGTTTGGCTGTCCACCCAATCACCCAGACGCACACACGAAGACAAAGAGCTACTTATAGACAAGTCCACAATCGGCAGATAATGCTTAATGACAACCATCAATAATAACGTTCACGTTAGCCATTAATAACCCTTCGTGTTGCTCTAGTCGTTGGCAGCTCGTTATTATCGTCATAGGTCCTCGTCATAGATCGCTATAATTCTCGGGCGTAGCTATTGGGGCAGTGTCATCCACGATTACCTTCCCTTCTAGTTATTACTATTAGTAATTATCAAGGTTTCAATAGTATCATCCCTTGATAATTCTCTAGCTACATATGTGGGTTCATCAATCACTTACGTCTACCCCACCCTCCCACAATCGTGGGACAGCAATATCCGTTACGATACAAATCGTCCTGGTACCGTATGTCACCAAGGTCAAGCTTTTCTCTATCGCTGTCGATCTCGTTCTCGAACAGCGAATAGTTGCCACAAAGGTACCTTCGAGAACTGGTAAGCACACGTTACCCCAGCCAGCAAACACACTTTGCAGAACCCGGCAAAAGAGAACTTCCCTTGCTGCTGCATCCGGCAACGCTACCGTTGTCAATTCGCTGCACTAGGCGGTCAGCGGGCGCAAGAAAAAAACGCGTTCAGGATATCCCCACAGTGCTCACGAAAAATCAATTTATAGTATATTTATATATATATATAAATGTTGTTTGTTAATGAATGCCTCTATATATATATATATATATATGTAGCGTTTATCAGTAGTGTTGATTGGCAGTGATGGGTCTATATTTGGTGCTCCTCCTTTCCAACTCTTGTTGTTGCTGTTGTTGCTAAACGGGGGCGAATAATCCTACTTGAACGTTTGACGATGCGTTCCGAGTCTGTCTGTATGTCCCTTTGTCAAGCATGTTGATTTATACTGTTTGCTGTATTCGTGGCCTGTTTCGCTATTGTTGTTGCCTCTGGAACGAGTCGACACGCGGGTTTCTCATCTCGAACCTTGAATTTCTCCGTCTCGTTCGATCGCAGCCACGGCGTACGACGTCATTAGCGAGCGTCACCTATTACACCACCGGTCTTCACATGCTGATTCGCGATAATTTTCCACGCTCTTGAAACGATCTTCCGACCTTCGCTGCTTCGTCATCGACGATTCCCAGCGTCATCATTTACTTGATCTGCCCTTTTATTGATTAGCTCCGCCGACAATACTTGCCCTACAATTGTTGCAATTGTAAGTTTTCGATCACTTTACCGGTGTCAGAATTCGACGCGATTTCGTTCCACTGCACAGCTCCCGCGAATGATCCCTCGCATTACTCATTCTCGTTACTACCCATCAGTATCATTAGTACTATTATAATTATTATTATTATGATTATTATTGAATACGATTGCTGCTAACACCGTCGACACTAAACTCGGCTCCCATTTACCCGTCCGTGTTCACCAGCAACGCCCACCTCTTATCGACTCTCATCAGGCCTCGCCGCTTCCTCCCGGCCATAATCGTTGTTATTGTTGTGGTTATCTCTCGATCTTCATTGTCATGTTGACACGACGGCCGCACATCTGCGCATCAGAAATGACCCTCCTTCCCCGCCGACGAAAAGGAAAGTACAATAAACGCAGACTGAAAACAATAACGACGATGAACTCACGCACGCACACATAGACATTTTGCCTCTACAATGGACTCGAGTCGGGTGAGTGCTGTCTCGAAACATCAAGTTCTTGTCAGCATTAGGCATCCCATGATGTTGGCAAATGTGCGCCCTTAGGACCAGATCGATGGCAGACCTACTGAAGCCATTACGTTCTCGAACCAATCTCACCATACGCCAGACGCTTGAGTCCGTATGATTCGCACTGAAATCTGCACCGGGATTGAAATATTTTTGTAGCTCTTGTTTTTTGTAGCAGTAGTCGTTGGATGGCTGGGTGGGAGTTTGATTACTTGTCCTAATCGGCGAGTGCTCGCTGGTCCAATTTACTCTGGCCCTAGTGATTTACAGTGATTTCGGTCAGTATTAGCGAGCAGCATGATTTTTTAGCGACGTCAGCTAGCGATTAAGTAGAATGTATATATATATATATATATATATATATATATATATATATATATATGAATCACAACAAGGGGCTCGTACACCGCGACGTAAGCGGCAGCAGTGTTAAGGCTGCAGGAGACACCTCGAGAATCGCATTTGAGCGCGAGTGACGATACCAATATATCAGGATTACCAGATCGGTGTCGAATCGGATCGTCCAGTCGAGCTCGAAAAATGTCCGTTCACAAACGTACTTCATCAATCAAGTAGGACAACAAGCGTCTGCGAAGGAGAAGCGTCGCCCCTTGTCATTTTTTCTTGTCCTCTCTCGTCCTTCCTCATCGCTATTCCTCGTCTAGGACCAAACTCGCTAAGGTGATGCCTTGGCCGCAATGGCCGTAGTGGCGTGACTTTCTCGCGGTGTCGGATCGAATTCGTCGTCTGATTGCTGTGCCGTCGTTCCGCCACCTTCGCTGCTACCATTCGAGTTTTCGCTCACCGTCCGTTTTCGCGTTGAGGCCTTCGGTTTAAATTCTGAAATGGGCAAAATGAGGGTGCGGGCCAACAAACGTGGAAGACAAAGCAAACAGTGAATCGAATTAGTATCGTTAGTTAGTTAATCGGGCATCTCGCCAGTGGCTCATTATTGACTTGTTTCACGTATTGGCATCAGCTGTGCTCGGTATACACTGTTGTAAATACGTAACGTAAAGGGATTCGTTCATGCTCTCGGCCTTCTTCATCCACCCCAGTGATAAAATTTTAGATACTAATTGCTACTGCTAAGACGAGCAAGGATCTGTGCCAGTCATTCACGGTCTGCCCATCTTCAAGCAGGTCATGTTGCTGCAAAGAGTTGCATCTTACGGTGTGGACTTCATCTGGGAGGATCTGCTTGTGGAGAACCTTGAAATTCTCTACCGTATCAAGGCAACGTTCCTCAAAAAGAGTGCTAGGGCTCCACATCTCTACAAGAAGTCGCTGGGTGTACTTGCTCGCAGACACCTATATATAGTTTGTATATCTCATATACATAGTACGAATATTATAAACGCTGATCATATATAATACATATTTAGGCGCACATACAAACCTGTGATACTTGTGAGTTTCTACCTACCACCTATGGTAACATATTGATGTTATATTTATACATGTCGTTATATTGCCGTTGAATAAATTAATGAATTGTATTTTTGTCGCAAAGAGATGAAGAGAATACGTAACTAGCTTTGAACGACGCGAATTGACGATGCAAAAAAATAACCAGGAATAGGTCTGCAGGGCGGCTGAGGAAATGCGCATGTGGCCAAGCCCCTCATCAAGAACTACAGCGATGATGCTGCGTACTTCGACACCTTCGGCGCCTCCAACGTTCGCTCTGAATTGTGAGACTGGAATGAAGGCTAGCAAATGTTTCTGTTTTCTCGAAGACACTACACTCGCACTGCTTCGTCATAGCCTATGTAGCAATATATCACCTGTTATCACGACAGTGATGCCATTCACGGTGATCGCGGTCTGAATATCGGAGTTTCGGTCCATGTTCTTTAGTTTTTTCCCTTGAGCACCAGGTTCTCGCCTCCGTTTCGCGCGCGGTTGTTGCTGCTGCGCCTGCGCAACCTGTGCTACCTGTTGCGCGACCACGAGCTGGGCAGGGTTGATCCGCGGCTTCCGTGTCGACGTGCCTTTGCGAGCGTCACACATGCCGCACTTGAACGCCTCGGCCTTATTCCTGTTACAATGTTGCGTGTTCGGTAAGCGCCACAAGCAGACATGTGTAGGGAGACACGTTAGCACAGCAGACAAGAGATGATAATACCTATCGTTGCCGTTCGTGCTGATAACGACTATGGGTGGGTAAGAGCTTCATGGTTCGCTACACTTGTCTCGGCATGCACCCCGATCAAGTCGCATCCACAGATTTCGTCACTGCAGACATTCAATGAATGTGACCACTCTTCCTGAAGAAATCCATTACCTCCCAACTACCAATATAGATTTCTGGCTAGTAAGTTTAAATCAAATAAATCCGCCTCACAGCGGATCCTACTGTGTCTACTATTGCCTAGCTAGCTTACAGCAGCGAAGTAGATCTTAGCACGAATAGCGCTGAACATTGTATCGGCCCCGCGATGGCGGTCCACCCGCACCTACCTGTAAGTGCAAATGGAGCAGTCCCAGAAGTCCTCGATGAACATTTTGTTCCTCTGATTACCTCCGCTACTGGTGCTCCCGTCCCGGTCGCGATGATGTCCAGCTCCCGTAGCTCCGTCTCGATGATCGCGGCCTTTGCTCTCACTCTGCTGCTGTGAATCTTCACCTCCACCAGTACCACCCCGATGTTGCTGTTGCCGCTGCGTGCCCCGTTCCTTGCTATCGTGCTGATGCTGCTGTTGCTGCTGCTGTTGGTGCTGCTGCTGCTGCTGCTGCTGGCGTCTCTTGGCTCCTTTTCCGCCTCCGGACGCGTGAGCTTTTTCCCGGGCTCCGACGCTGCTGCCGGCAGCCCCTCCGGCGCCGTGCGACTCCTTCGCGGAGTTCGAGCCGGCGCTATTCTCACGGCACCCTAAGCTGTCCCTGCCGTTGACGGCAGCCGACGAGGCTCCGGCTGTCGCAGCACGCGAGCCGATCGCCGCCGCCCCACCACCGGCCGCACTTCCTCCGGCAACAATCGACAAATTCGATGGACCGTTCCCGTTGCTGCCGCCGCTGCTGCTGCTGTTGTTGTTGTTGTTGTTAATTGTACCGTTGTTACTGTTGTTGCTACTATTCGTCCCGATGCCGCCGCTGCCGCCACCGCCGCCGCCGCCGCTCAGCGAATTGTCGGAGTCCCTCGCGTGGATGCCGTTACCGCAGATCGCGTTACCGCTGTTGTTAGTTGAAGATGCACTGCCACTGTTGTTTCCGCCGCCTGCGCCACTGTTTCCGATCCTATGCTGCTCCTTCGAGTCCCCGCCGGGAGCTCTGCTCGGCCCCCCGCCAGCAACGCCTCCGCCACTGCCTCCGCCACTACTGAAAGCAGAATCCAGATATGGGGGGAGGGGGGAGAGTAGTGACAAGAACAGTCGAACACGGACGAAATACAAAAATAAGAACAGACAGACAAAATAGCACTCGTTGGGTTAAACATCTACACAGGTCATTATATAAGGGACCAGTTGTGGGACATATTTTTGTGGGACCAGTTGTTTTACATATTTTTGCACATCTGATGAGCGGACGAATGAATTCCGTCCAGCATTATAAGACATGGAGTAGACAATGATTAAGGAAAAGAGGAAAAAAACTGGTTTGATGAATGAATCCGATAATAATAATAAAAATAATGATAATGATAATTTTTATTATTATTGTTATTAATTTATTATTGTTATTATTATTGCTACCATCCAAATATACGTTTAGGCAGCATGTTAATTAAGGCAAGCGTAATTGTTAACACTTTGCGGCAGTAATAATAATAATACTTATCATACCAATATGCTTGTTATTATTATTATTATTATTATCGTAATATTGAATGGGCCTGGCGAAGTGCGTTTCGACTTCTCCGACTGAGCGGCCTTGCGTACATCTTCATACATTATTCATCCGAGGCTCATATCAGCTCCTCGGTAAAGTGGCAAACCAACGAGTCTTAATGTTCAGCGCAAAACACAGAATGAGATAAAGTGAGCGATAAATAGCAAGCGAACGTGAACCAGTCGTGTCTCAAGCGAAATCTTATCGAACGCCTTGAAATCGTTTGAATTCCTTCGTGTCAGAATACTCAGGGCTGAAATTCGCCCTTAGAAACAGCGCTGTCGTCATTATGTGTTCCGCACGCCTATCAACGAGTCGATCTGCTTGCGGTAACAGAACCGTCTAGCCGTTGAAGTACGCACAGTGCTAAGCGATGGTCTCGAGCCCTCTATAAGTCACGGCTTTCCACCTGGGTAGAGCGAGGCGAAAAATGCTGCTCTACCGCTCGGAGCACCACTCGGAGACTTGTAGACAGCGTCCGGAGGCCGAAACTTGACAGGTTGACTTATGATTTAGGGGAGGGTAGTGGAGAATTCGATCTGTTTAGCATTTGCAATTTAGGAGATAGCCCCCTTCGATTGCGTCAGACGTCGAGCGGTCTGAAACAATGTATTTGTCAGCCAGTTAGCAAAGGATAGATATCCATGCACATTCATCATGTACCGCTCTCAGTTTCGCCGCTCGTCAGCGAGGCATAGGCTCAGATGAATGACGTATGCTGCTGGTGCTGCTTCTGCCAATGTTTATTCTAATGATCTATCGATCAGATCTCGGATCTTCGCTGGGTGCGGCGCAATGCATCGCTGCCTACCGAATATCTTGTCACCACCATCTTGACTTTCAAATGCTCAGCTGACGGAATATGCTGGCACGTTCAGAGGTGGGAGATTTCACCTGCACGTGCATACATGTGTCGAGAGGTGCGGCAAAGATTGAATATACATGCATCACACATCGGTCGAGTACATAATAATGTGCGTGATCTACATTTTAACACATTTACCCGCGTGTGATTATGGAGGAGCTCATGATGATGGCCGTGGCGGCGACCTACTTATGGTTGTTCCGCACATGTGACCACAGTGGGCGAAATAAGCAACAGTGTCAAACACTATGCTTTCGTTTGAAAGCATGGAACGCAGATGGGGCCATCTGATGATCCAGACGGGAATATTCGGCAGCCAGACGACTCCGAGGTCACAATACACCTCACGTGCTGTCGAACATAAATGAACACGTTCGACACCGACACTATAACGATCTCGAGATGCAGCTAAATAAATTGATTCTGATTGTTTCGAATCGAGACGAGCGAACTGGCAGGTGGACGCTGCCGACTGCCAAGAGCAGGCAGGATCTACGAGTAATTAAGTAGCGTTAATCAGCAATACGCCTTTACAAAATGATTAGATTTCAATGAAAACAAATATATTTTACATCAAATCACGAAATTAACAATGGAGCAAATAACATCTATACGATAAGGTTGATCAGTCACTATTTACACTAACAAAAAATGCGTGGCTACAATGTTGCAATGGCTTGGGGCGAGCTTCGCGGACGAACGCGTTGACGTTCTGTTGTTGCTGTTTTAACGGATACCCTGAGAGATAGATTTTTTATCAGTGTACTATTTTGAGAATGTTTTCTTAGTTCGATAAACATCAGTGTCGCATACGAATACGCGAGGATTCATGCTCGAGTTCGGCGAGTCCTATTAGCGAGTGCATCCCCCCATATTGAGCGGTGTTCTCCTGAACCGACGATCAGCATGGCAACCACGGGAGAACCACTGGCCGTTCCAGTTGACGCCGCTCAATATTACAATCAAGTGCGTGCGAGCCAACTGGACCCTGATATCAGACAGCGGCAGGGTGTGGCCAGTTCAACATTGGAAAAATTTTCATCCTTGCCCTTCCAGAAACGAAATGTTCTCCTCCGCTCGAAACGACAAAAAAAACAAACACTGTTAGGTAAATGCAAATGCGCTTACAGCGTTAGGTTTCATTGACTCAACTCTGGACAGTGCATCGACTTTTCAGTGGATGACGCCCTGCGGAGGCTGCTCGGTTCACTGTCCGCCACAACGACAAATGAATAATTTTACCGCTTACCATATATATATATATATAATATATATAAATATATAATGTTGCGTTTCCATCGAATGCGTGGTGTTTATCATGACTATGTACTTGTATCATAGCACTTCCATTTTTACCTATCGAACCCAGTATAGTTACGACATGACGGCCGGCTACCCGCCTATGACATCTGTCAGTGCGATAACTACGTGACGAGAAACCGATTCACGCTTAGATTTACCGCTATATTGCCTATAGGCGTTCAGACGCACTCAGCGAAACGCGGTTGAAACAACAAGAAAACAATAGATCTAGTTGCTGCAATCAAAGGTCACGTTCCTGTGATTAGCTAGAACGACTTAGGTCTATTGCGGCAGTTACCTCAGGACTAAGTTGTTTCGTAACGACGCTTGGACAGGATGAAGCAACGAGCTCATGAGCAAATGGACGGTCATGTGTGTTCTCTAACCATTATCAATATATATATATATATATGTATATTATGTATACTTGTCCATACCTGGTGCGCTTTGACAAGCGCGGCTTAATCAGGGTGTAGCTTTTAAGACAACAGAACGTATCAAAATCAAATCCTACCTTCGATCGGAATCAAGAACATAGAAGCTCGAGCTCAATTATTGATTTCAATGGTAAAATCAGCGCCTTAATAAAAATTAATATGCTTGCTGCAGAATCCCCGTTCATAGTTAATGGCGTGCCCTAGGGTAGAGCTGGGATTGAGAGCGAGCGCAGTTTCGCAGAACGCTTCGGCAGAAAATGTCTACGTTGAAACGTCTGAATTAATGCAATCACTCATCAAAAACTCCGTTTGTCGACTTGCGGAACTATCGGTAAGGTGTACTTGTTATAAACCTCTACGGGACTCGACTAGCTCCACGACTAGCGTCATAAATAATACCGTCATAGATTTACCACATGTGGCGAACAATCTCCATCTGCTCGACACATATCCATACTCTGCTGCCGTTACTGTCAATGCAATACTTCAACGTAACAACGTCACCATCGTCGTCTTACCATAAAACACACCTAAACCGAACAAGCGTTCCGGTCATCCCATTACGATTCGGTGTCATGCGAGCCGCAGCCTGGGCATGGCCAAACAGCCGTGGGCCAGTAGCATTCCCCGACACCGTGACAACGACAACAACAACAGCGTTCACTCACGGTTCCATTGCCGAGATGGCGAAACCACCGTGTAGCCAACCAACGGCGAGATTGGCATTAAGAGCCAAGTCCATTCCACAGTATCATGAGATAGGGTGGGACCAAGGAGCAAATAACGGCGGCGGCGGCGACGGTAGCAACAACAACAACAACCTGTGAGACGACAACGCAACAGCAAATCTGTTTCTCTCAAGCGTTCGGTTCGTGACCGGCTCTCGCCTCATAACACAGCTAACAGAACATATGCTAGGAACTGCAGCGGTTAGTCTCGGCCAGGCTGGAAAGCAAACAGGAACGCGGATACTGCGCACGCGAGCGAGCGAGATAGAGAGAGAAAAATAGAGAGAGATAGAGAGAGAATCTAACCTATCGCTCGCTGCTGTAGATGGTTAGATTCGCCTTCACATATTGTAGCTATCTTTTCCATTCCCTGTATTCTCTGTCTTTCTATATATTAAGGAGGACGAACGACGCATCTCTTCAAAATCGCGCAGAGGTCGAAGGGGTTCGTTCGGCAGACGAGCGATAATCAGTCGGATCGAGGGCGATGGTGGTGTCTGGCGAGCCAGTGATCAACGGCATGGGTAACTAAATTGAACGCGCGCGCGCGCGAGAGAGAGAGAGAGGACACACATACACAGACAGATTGCGTGGATCACTTGTGCTCATTGCATTAAGATAGGGAGGCGCCGCGCGGCGCCACAAGTGGAGATGGGAGCTGAGCTCTAGGTAGAGGAAGTGACGCGTGGTCGGACGTGCATAGGAGGCTCTCATAGAATCTAAACAAAGCCAGCAACAATAGAGGAACTCGTCCATTATCGTCTTTACGCACAATGTCATCGTTGGGGGCTGACGCTCGCTGAGCTGTCAGATGACAAGGGGTGAGAGTCTATTATCGTCACCATCAGCGTCGTCATTCGGTGTACTATGCAACCGCCTATGAAGATGGCGGGGAGGCGAACATTAACGGCACATGCCGTCCATCGTTATGCGGTAAACGCTCGATGGAGACGGACACTTCGTGGTGACAAGCAAGCGAGCGACCAACCAGCCAGCCAGCAGCTATGTTTTATAGCCGCGAGTCACACAGAGAGAGAGAGAGAGAGAGCGCAGACAGTGCAACTACAGGAAAGAAACGACGATAACAATAAAAAATGTGTATATATGTATTACACTTGCATATATATATATATATATATGTGTGTGTGTGTATATGGGTGAAACCAACCATGTGCATGGCCGAATCAGATTTGTCAATGCACAACTTGCTGGCTGCGTAGCTAGGATTAGCTATGAACGGCAAATGCAATTGCAGACTATCTACTACTATGGGCCAACGCCGCTCCTTCTGACCCAAATCTAGAAAGCAATACGCAAACATTAGATATATTCTGAAATAACACGATGATCATTGTGCACTGGAATACTGCTCGGCTCGTCTCCGTTGTCTGGATCAGGTAATATTGCTCAAGAGGCAGTCTCTCGTATTTGTTGTAGCCAAATGATTATTTTTTGCCCAACACACACACACACACATATACTGTATATTGCGAACTATCCCCTATCTGCTATCTGGCCTATCAGCGAAAGAACTCTCTCACATGACGAAGGGGACCAGCTGACAATCAACGCCTCTGTGGTAGAATCCATTTCGAGTTACCGATGCAGCACGCCTTACGACGAATACGAAGAGCTTCCTTGCTAGCATGTTGCCCTATAGACTCTTTCGTATTACACGCACACACACACACACACAATCAAAAGTGATGCACTCTGCGAATACGGCGGCAGTGAGCGCCGTAGCATCGAAGTGAATTGTGAGAGGACATTTAAGGCCAAATCTCGAATGTCATCAGATAGCAGATACGTTGATTTGCCGAGTATGACAATATCCCTGTGCTAGGTACCACAGAGGTTGCCGACGGATCGATATAGAGATACAAACTCCGACAGGGTGATAACAGGAACGACAACGATGAGACGAGGCCCAGTTTTGGGGTTGAACGTATCGGGAAATAAGGCCGAGAGTCGATGGCCTTCCCCCCCACGGTATATAGGCACAAACCGTAACAAAAAACAAATACATTTTTGTTCGTATTGGAGTATATGTATATGACACAGAGCGAATGCACACGGCGATCATTTCTCTATCCAAGACGACTGCCCAGCTTGGTGTAACTGCTGCTGCTTCTGCAGATAGTCAATGTTTCGCTGTTGGTATACATAGTATTTATTCAAACATACAGTAGTAGGAATTAGTTCTAGGGATTATGGGGGGGGGGCAGAGGTCGACAATGTCCCGAGCTGTTGTTATTCTACCGCTGTTCTCGTGGGCCACTATTTCTCAAGTATGAATGCTCAAAATGGACTTCAGTCTTATTCATTGCTACCTAGTTATTCATGTTCTGCGAAGCAGAGTGTCTTCAGCGTGTACCGTCGCACGATACAACTTTGAAACTCTCGATCTTACCTCTGGGGACTCCTTTTGGGCTCGCTCATCAGGCCAGACGTGTGACGGCCATCTCGTCCGCGACTGACTCCAATCGAACTTCGAGCAACCAGCGTTCTCGCTGGATGAACACTCGGCTCTTTTCCAACTTTGTGCTTAACAGCGATTCCTGAATTGATTAGAGATCACAAGCACGGTCTGCCTTCGTTGCAGTGGCTGGATGTCTATTGATGGGCGATAAATCTCTGGGGCCTTCTGTATAGCAGAACTCGCCTTTTCGGGGCCCCCCCCCACACACACACATACACATACACACGCCCGCACTGAGGAACCACCCAATTGTAGCCACAATGAAACGCTTCCAGGCTGCTCTTCGTCACGGGTCGCCACTGAACACTGTCACGGGCGCATGGGCAGAAAGCCTTCCAGCAACAGCTTCGACGATAGATTAACAGACGTCCCGAACGACGACGCTAGACAGCAGCTGAATTACCACGGACGGTCCCAAGCGAAAACAAGTGATGGCCACTCGCACACATGCACTCACACAGACACAACGACAGAGAAAGATGGACAGGGAGGCGACCTGCATCCGATTTTTTTTTATGAACAAACATACATTTTTCCACGTTACGCTTGCTCGCTGATTGCTCACTAGGGGGCTAGGAGGTGGGTGGGGGTGGGTCTTAGAACTATTCAGGTCGTAGAAAAGAGGAATATCTGAGATCGCAGACGCCTCGGCACGGCAGATCTGCTGCTGCTATATTGTTGGTTGTACGGAAACCTATATGAGAGAGAGAGGCATGGCAGATATCCCCCAGCTCTGGTTTCTCTGGCTCCAGAGCCGACTCCCTATTGCTTCGTCGTAAGATCACGGTACTCGTGTAGGCAGGTATTGTTAGCCCTGCTTGCTCGGTCCAATCACCGGGCCAGGGGGTATCTGTCCGCCTCTTTGCTGGCCTCTAGCGACAATGGTACCTGACAGTCATTCACACACGACATGCAACAGACCCATACACACGGAAGAGATTCCGGGTGTGTACTCTGCACCGTGGCCGCTACCCTCATTGCCAGCTATGAGGAACACTGGACGCCATAGCGTTTACCATTCAGGACCACCACCACCACCAACGACGGACTCCCTCCCTGACTGACTGACTGAGCGTACGATCGAGTGACCGGACCAGCTACAGTCGGCCGGGCAGTTCGAGGTAGTGCAATACTACGCTAACCAAGAAGAGCCGCACACATAACACAGAGCACAGCAGCAGTGCTTCCACTGAGGCGGACCACAGCTCTTTGACTTGGGGGGGGTGAGTGAGGTTAGGCCCCTATTGCGGCGGCTGCTGCTGTCTCGGCTGCTATCAGAACGGGACGACCACGGCGACTGCAGAATAACCCCATCCGCGGCTGCTGTTGGCCGTACCGAACAGCAGTGTACAAGCAGCGGCAGCGCTAGCGACAATAGTCAGCCAGCAGGCGTTCATTTGCACACACACACAAAAAACCAAGATGGTTGCCGTAGCGATTTGCTCCGTGCTGCGGCGAGAAGCTTCGGTCGGGGCGGCTGGCGGGCCGAGACGAGCGCAAGTTTCGGCGTTCGGAGGAGAAGCTCTTCGTTCCGGGCGCCCACACAAGACGGGAGTGTACGTCTCGACGCTTACATGGGTGAGGGTATTGGGACGCGCATTTATTCGCCGTCTGTGTAATCGACTTAACTCTCACTTGTCTCCACTGAAGCCCGCCACAGCGAATCATCAGCTGATAATCATCAGAACCGTTTGTGATTCTGGTTAACGTCAGCGTCGACGCTGAAGTGATGGTACGGTACGGGCGTACGAAGTCGCTCGCAAGTGACAACATTGACTGTGGTCGTCCTTACCAATAACTACGCCAGGGGGCAAGCTTTCTTTGCCCTCGGGGATCAGCCGGGGCAGGTGACAGTTGTTTGAACGAGAAGCTTGTGTTTGTTGCCTGAATAACCCATGTATGTTCTAGGTGTTGGAAGCGCGCCAAAAATACAGTATAGAGTTGGGTCGGCGTGTGTGTCAGTTATCTCTTTCGTGGCCAACACGATTTGAATTAGATACAGTACACTAATTAATACGCTGCACCTGTCGTAAGTACACTCGAGTGAATAACGCGCGAGGGAGTGAGCGAGCGGATAATGAGGGGGAGTTTAACAGTTAACAGGTGAGTTGTTGCATTATCACGTGTGTAAAGTTTAACTGGGGGTTGTCTCGGGAGAAGTTTCTGAAGTTTATGCGGGCAAAGTCACCGCAACTTAACTTCGAGTGACACTACAATGCTAACATATGCATGTGAACTTTGTCACAATTTTGAAGTATAAGGTCGATCTAGGCGGATCTCTCCCGCCAAGCCGTTCGAAGGTGCTTCCGGCTCTGTTCACTTTGGGAGTTTTTAGTTTGAATATAAGGTTCAAATCCTCTTAGACGCGGAGAATCTTTAGAGCTCTTCTTTATCTGAAGATTCTTGCCAGGTACGAGTGAGGTACAGAATGAGCACAGGTGGCCCGACAGGTCCTCATAGTAATACCTAAAACGGTTAAGAGCTGAGCCCTGTCAGATAGGGGCAGAACAGCTGAGGGTCAGCTCGAAAACCAGTTTATTTAGTTTGAATATAAGCGGTAGGAACGTGTCTGCTTTCGCCGCATATGAAATGTGACCCTGATTGCGGAAATTGTTCTCGCTCTAGAACAACCCGCACTTTATTTCAAAGATATATTATTGCATAGACTCGGTGCTCTCTTTTTTCTCATCGTACACAACATTTCCTACACTCCTATTCATCTCTATTCGTAGAGTAAACGTTATACTCTCCCGAGGGGAAGATATCATTATTGCACTTTTTTTTGCCCATATATGAATTTTCGTTGCACGCTCATTTTTGCATCTGGCCGTGTTTACTATATTGAACATCTTTTCGACCATGGACGGCAGACGGCGGTCGTAGGTGCACCCCACCGTCGATCTCCACCGTTACACATTTGCATTTCAATTTTTCACATTTGCATTTCAATGGGTTGTCCGTCTTATGAAGCTGTAATACTGAAAGCAGTTGTACCGTGGACACTGTGAACTGTTGGCTGTGTGTCAGCCCGAAAAATTGATTTAGATACGTCGCCGGCTATGCTCGTATGGTGCGACGATAAAGTCTTAACCGAGACCGCGCCAGCACGGATTACTAAAAAAAAAAATTCCGGGCTGACCCACAGCCAACATTTAACGTCCACGTTACTGCTACACCACCGTTTATTATTAGTCGCACAAGCGAAGTTGGACAACGCAAATGAGAGATCACAGTGTATTTTACAAGGTCGTATTTCGTCGAATTTTTAATTACTGATGCATGAAAATGATGTTCGTTCGGCATGTCGTCATTTGTGTTTGTCGTGTATTCTAGTATTAATTATTATTTTTTTTCTAAGCTGACTCTCAGCTGTTCCCTTGTTTGACAGGCCTCAGCTCTTAACCTTTAGGTATTACTATGAGGATCTGTCGGGGCCATCTTTCCTTATTCTCTGCCTTACTCGTACCTGACAAGAATCTTCAGATAGAGAAAGATGATAAAGAACTCCGAAGATTCTCCGTATTAAGTATTAATTATTGTAGAGATAAAAATCGATATATATTACAGATAAATATTCATTGGTGGTATGCATTCGATCCTACAAGCGTTTATATAGGGCCGTACGCCTCATCTGATCCTCTATAATGAAGCGTAGAAAAAGCGATACTTGTGCCTGCAACGATATGTCATCTGAGTGTTATGCTGCAATATCGTGCAATATTTACTAACTCGTCTAACACTAATTAAGTCAAAGGTACAGTTATGAGCCACTCCCTTGGCTTAATAAAGTCGTATTTGACTTCACTATACATCAATAGCGTGAGGCTCGTATGTGACGACTTTCATTGGCTCAACGTTGTATGGTCACACAAATTTGCGAGCGATTACGTGAGTCAGTTCATCCCAATGTGAATATATTTAGAGAACTGTGAAATCACGTCAAAATCATCACGGATTTAGCGTCGCTCATAATGTGACTTCTCCCTGCGAATGCCCATTGTTTCATGTTGGCAGCTCGTTCAAACGTAAACTCTACGGCGGTTATACGTGCAGTTTCCTTTTCTTCCACCTACAATATTAAATAGATTCTATACGGATATAGTGGCACTGTACTATTGCAGTGACAAAGCACTGTTCTATTAATTTCAACTATAGTAGAAACAGCACCAATCGATACCGCGACGCCACTCGAACACTAGAGGTAAAGGTTTACATTGGTTTATTAAAGGAGCTGCAATTTCGCAATGCTTACGCTCTCATATACATCACCCAGTTGATACCCACGTAGATTTTGGTTTATGATTTTATTACGCTGTGATTGCACTGCGCATCCTCCTACCACTCCGCCGTGTTTGTCCATTTTCGTTATCTGCACAACGGCGGGCAATTTCGCCACCCGAAAACATCCCTCTGACACAGTTCATTTTGTTGCAGATAATCATGGCTAACGTGAAACAGCGGCAGGTATCGCGGTCGCTAACACAAGTCCTGCTCGACAGGAAGTTCATGCCGACGAGCGAATTACGCGATGTAATGCGCAAACTGAACGCGAAGTTCGATTATGATCTCGATATTGAGAGTGACAGAGATCTCGATGAGTTCATTGGTATGCATGGATAAGAATAAGAATAATTATGCTACTACTACTAATAATAATAACAATAATAATAACTGTTACGCTTTGATGAGCTCAACCTCTATTTCGTATTTGATCAAAGCTGTTTCGCTGTTTGAAATTAAATCAGCGTTGAGTGAATAGATTTAGAATGTATTTATTTGTTAGAACAACCCCAATGAAAGGTACATCTTGATTTTGAAAATTATTTGAAATTTATTCAAAATCATTGATCACATAACACTGATCTATGGTAGCACAAAGAGAAATAATTTAGCGCATTTTATCTCTTTCGATACTCGAGTGGTTGCGCATACTGTGAGATTTCTTCTGCTCCGAGAGAATTATACTTGATTTGACATTGCTGGCCTCGTCGCTTATGGCGAATCTTCCAGGAAACCTGAACAGTAATTCCCTAGTACCGGTTCACTTGAAAATCGCTCAGACTCGGGACGAATCGACGGGCGAGCGTCTCGTTGTGTTGTACAACACGCTCGCGTCAGATATCTCCTTGCATCCGGAGTTTAGCGAGCAGCAGATGGCACTGTTTCGTCACCTGGTGGAGCGAATTGCCACCGCCTCGGAGGGGCATATTGCTCAACATGAGGCGCTCTACACCGTGTCAGAGATTCCAAACTATACAATCAGCGATGCGCAGACGAAGCAGACGATTGAGGAGCTAGTCAAGTGAGTACGATATTGAGCTGATATAAGCCGATAGTCTACTGTATCCGCTTAATGTTTCCGTAAAACAAACGACATATGAAGTAGTTAAGATAAAAGCTGGCAGGCAACTCGGAGAGGGTGACCTAATGACCCTAACTCCAGTTCGCGTCCACCGTCAACATCGTTTGACACTGCCGCCTTGGTTAACTTCAAAGGCGTGACACCTTGTTATCTGATACTGAATGCATGGTAAAGAATATGTTTTTCTATAAATACTTGCGTGCTCTCCTTTTGTTACGTGAATGTTTTCAGGCAAAAGTATTTGAACAGCGATCCAGAGGAACGGCTGTCGCTTAGCCCGGTGGCGCTGGTTGAATTAGGGCCGTATATCGTGGCACTCCTAGAGGATAGGGTATTTACCGTCAAAAATCTATGCTGGAACTCATTATGGAATATACAAATTCTCGTTCGCCCGAAACTGTTGCAGGTGTTTCAAACGCGGCTGGGGACACTAATTACTTCCGTTCCTGGGTAGTGTTACCTGCTCATTTGATTTAACCAGCCACGACGCGTACTAACTGCCCGTTTGTGTTCGGGATATTCCGGACATGGGAGACCGAGCAACGAAGCAGGCGATTTGCGTGGATTTCATTTTGATTATTTGCTCTATGCCCGACATCGATTCCAATTGGAAACTCAATTCGGGCTCCCGCTCAAGTCTCTCTCGAGATAGAAGGATTCGAAATCTCCTCTTTCATTACTGTATATATTCTTGAGCTCAGTAGGCTGCGCTCGACCCACGGTGTATTGAATTTTTCATTTGAAAAAGCCAACTAATTACTTGGCCTTACAAGGAAGTGTATGTGTAAGGGTTCTTTTCGACAAGTGGTGATCACCTCGAAATCAGCTTGTATCATGGACTTTCCTTAACAGTCGTTATTGAGCTGGTTGACTGACGAACAATGAAGGCCTTTTTGCTGGCTAGTAAGAGCACCCTCATACCCGTATACCTTCTTACGATTTCGCGTACCTTCACGCTTTCACAGGTTGTCAAATGTGCGGCATGCTCCAGCCTCTGCCTTCAGGGTGTCTATTGCTCGACGGTCGACTGTCCCGCAAAGCTGCATCGAGCCTGCGCGGAAACCCTAGCTGTATGCAGGCTATGCAAGAAGAGATGGAGATAACTTAACATGCGCGTTGGCGTGCCCCTTCCGTTGCAGTGCAGCCGCGCCAACACGATACCATGGGCCGCCACTACAATTTTGACGCACAACGGAACAACGCCGAAAATCTGCCTCTGTTCGCCGAACGAAGTCAGCCGGAAGCGTCAGCCCGTCTGTGTGATTCAATACATACAAAACATTTAACTCGCTGATGTGATGCTACCCCATGCCACAGCGCCGTACCACAACTATGACAAGAGTCGTTCAGGCCGATTGCGTTTGAACAGTGTCCGACTGCTAGATCTCTTATGACTGCGAATCGTTGATGTATGTCTACGACGCCTGAAACTTATCGTATACGGTGGTACCGACAGTAGAATGTAGGTATGTATGTACGTAAGTGAAGCTTAGTAAAATAATTCCATGTTTGTCGCGTGTAATAACGATACAATTTTTATTGTTATCTGTGATATAAATAAACTGACCAAGATTTTCTAATCAATCAGTATTTGTCCAGCATATTATATTAGTCTACTGGTACACGTATGTGGTGTGTTTCATTGTGATCGGCGGTCGGCCTCTGTAAAGGAGAGATCGACGCTAGGCTCAGCTGTTTGATGGTACTTTTGGTGAACTAGGTGGTGGTTGTTAGGAAAACTGATGTTTCAGGAGAGACTATTGCTTGGATAAAAATACTGCAATTCGAGTGCTATCCATGTGGTGAAACATGTTTTTCAGGCCTCGAAATAAAGGCGGTTTCACCGCAGCATGATACCGTGAGGGTGGGTGCCTTGCTAGACCACTACGAAGTTCTTATGAACCTGCTATGAGATCCGCATAAGATATCGTCTTCAGCTCTTTTCCAGTGAAGGCCAAACTCAGCATTGCTGATCATACACAAATCTTTACATTGAGGTTTACGAAAGGCTACTTGTTCTAAACGCTGAGTTGATCCATTAAAAGAACAATAACCATGTTATTTCTATGCACGAAGATATAACAAATAAATGAATAAATATCAAATGGCTCACTGTGAGTGAGGCAGACATTACGGAACAATGGGAAGCGCAAATCACATGAGATGTGTATTATGAGCCTTCATGTGTATATCTGCCTTTCAAATTTGTTCATAAAACTAATAATACTAATAGTATTGTGAGCTTGCAGTAGATTTGGCTGTACCCATACGGGTAAGTCTTGCGCAAACAATTATGACTCTAGCTTTGCTAATTCTCACCTTAGCAAATAAAGACAAAAGCTTGACATTTGCGGTGGTCAGCTTGTCAAAGCATGTCTTGATTCCGCCAAGCTCAGACGTAGCTCCCTCCAAGGGGAGGACGACGACGACGACGAATAATAGCCAATAGTATGTGGGTGACTGCGCTTCTTGCTGCCATAGGAAATTAATGACTAGTTAATTAATAAGCCGTCAGTTGACACAGCGCAGTGGTTACCTTCAAAAGTGTCAAAGGTTTCTTATAACATAGATAGGTCCGTTACTCTATAAATAGACAGATATCAATACTTGTGCTTGCTGTTAATAGCACACGTGACAACTTGTGGCACAACGACAGCGATTGCGACAGATGTCTCAATATAGTGATCAGGCAGGCAGGTTGGTCAAATAAAAAAAAAAGTAATAAAACCGAGAATTTCCATAACACTAACAAGCCAGTGAGTAGCTGATACCGAGAAGTGGGGATCACCACAAACAATATGTATTAGTTCGTTCAAACGAAATCGAAGTATCTCACAGAAATAAAGGTTCCCAGGCCTGTCCTTCTCCCGTCAGATATTTCTCGGACCTTATCAGATATTTGGCAGCCGTGCCAACTACGAAACATGGGTCAATCGGTGGGAAATCCACAACTACCTGAGGCCACTGCAGGACTTGAACCTGCGATCTAGGACATATCCGACTACCGGTCTTCATATCGAAACTGTGTCCCTAGGAACTATGACGTTGTTATTTCAGTCTTCCACGAGGATGAATCAAAGTAATATATAGACATCATCGGAACCTTGGGCCGTCCATTCATGGATGCCAGTGATGGGAAATGAAATGAGAGCATAACCAGACCATACTGTACATACAGTTACTGCCAGCACGTACACACTCGCATCCATGAATGGATGCTGCGTTGTCACAAATCTCGTGTTTGAGAAACCTCAATATATAATGCATGTCTGTGTAATCGTCTACTATTTTTTTAATTATTTGGTCATTATAACATTTTTGTTAGATACATAGTGATAAAGGTTACATATATATATATATATATATATATATATATATATATATATATATATATATATATATGCATAGGACTAACGTATCCAGGGAACGTACGCAATCATCCAGTCTGTTCCGTTATCTAATAACGTTTTCATCTATGGTAATTAATTATTACGTTTCTGTTCTCAAGGTTCGTAATATCGTTGACCCTATATGCATCGTGGTACCCGCCAGAGCAGTTTCCAGAGATTTCAAATACGCACAGTGCTTTTTGTTTACTCAAGAGCTCAAGAATTGGTTTATGACAACGCTATGATTTTCTCTCCGACTCGACAAATGAATCAGTTCACATTGCGGCATACACACTATTCGCAAGGTGCTTAACAAACGTCAAACGACCTAATCCGAATCGCGTCTCACATATCGAAATCGAGGCGGGTCCAGCTCTCTTCCGTCAGACGATCGCGCATAAAAATGGTGCAGCTCAATTCGTCTGCTATCTTAATTGACGGAACATATCATCAACAAGGAAAAATGAAAACACCAACACAGGGCCGACCACCCATAGACTCATCAGCGCCAACAAAATCCCGGATGACTGCGGGCAGGCAGCCAGCCAGCCAACGACTCGACAACAGAACGATCCGTTCCTAATCGTCTCGCTCCGGTGAAAATTGGAAGCTAGGTGGACTACGGAACTTGTCGGAGTTTGGTGTCATGAGAGAGCATAGTTCGGTGAAGTTGCAGTGAGCGAACTTGAACGCTTCGAGCTTAGTTACAAAGGGATCGTTTGCCGGTGATCTTTTCCACCGGTGGGAACGTCTGTCAGCCGGAAAAGTCTCGTCACGAACTCCCCCCCCCCCCCCC
This sequence comes from Stratiolaelaps scimitus, assembly GCA_019614645.1. Taxonomy (NCBI): domain Eukaryota; kingdom Metazoa; phylum Arthropoda; class Arachnida; order Mesostigmata; family Laelapidae; genus Stratiolaelaps; species Stratiolaelaps scimitus. Next base: position 327,207 of record JABWDB010000090.1, on the reverse strand, counting down.
CCGTAAACTAAGGCCAGCTAGCAGTGACCAGGATGGGGTTGACTCCGTTTATGGTCCCACTGGGAATTCTTGCCCTGGTCGGAATCTCGCATACTCAGGAGATCGCACCTGTGTTGGTGGTGTTCCACGCACTCGAGTACAATGGAGCCGAACCTGTCTGGAGTCCTCGAGCGAAAATATCCATCAACTCACTCTCCCAGGTGGGTGGCATGCAGGTTACTCGCTGAGGTGATTTGTAGGAGGTATACGACAAGCAGAAGAATTACTGCCAATAATCGAGCAGCTCGGCTCCTGCACGAGACCACAACCAAAACCATAACCAATTCATGTATTAGTATACTTCTGTTGACGATACTGAGATGAGGTTTGATACACACATACATACATATCTTTTGGGGCAATCATTTATCTATACCGAGTATAAGAATTATACAGCGTGCCAATAATAGCAATGATGTGTGCTAATAGTAACGAATTGTGTGACGAGGTAACGACTAGGTGCTAATTAAACGTTTTTGTTATGATATTCCGTTTGTTTTTTCGGCGATAATGACAAATAATAATGTTAATGATACATCGCGCCCTGTCGCAAAAAGGCTGGACGCGCGTGTTGGCAAGATTATTATGAATTGAAATTGGAAATGCCTGAATGACATATCAATTAATTGAGAGAATTAGATCTTACGTTGCAATGGCACAGTGTATATGTATAATATGTGTATAGACACATTCAGATTTATGGAACACGTTCCTCACGCATGACAACCATCGAATCTTAACATATATAAATACTAATGAGCTTGTTTTCGAACAAAATGATAAATCTCTATGTCATACATAGCTCAGTTGGTTCGTTTTACGATTATAGCACAACATGAATTTTTTTTTCTCCGCTTGTGTTAACGTAATGAAGTTTATGGACATTGCAGCATACCGCGATGGCTGAGACAAACTTAATGACCCCAGAAGAGGAAGCCAAACTCGAGCGCGTTCTAGAGGGTGGCCGATACCAATTAAAGGTCGTTGATACGGCCACCAATCACCATGTGATAGCATGGAGCCCTCACCACAATCCTCTTTCACAGGCACTTAAGGTATATTGAATACGTTGTTGATCTTTGTCTTTTGAAACACCTGCATATTGTGTATCCGATGACAGTCTCTCGCAACGTGATGTTAGGTATAATTTATATTATTTCAGTTCTTTACCACAAACGTTGTCATTAAGCTAATACCGTTAGGACATTTCATAGTGAAAGGGTTTTTTTTGTTACCGAGGATGATCCAATTAACGATGGAAAAACGAAAAACGGGATTCTCCACTCTGTCAGAGTGGCGAAACCTTCACCTGGCGATTTCGAGGCGAGTTACCCACTTCGATGTGAACATCATAGAGTTCGGTCAAAACATTATATCGAGAAACGTGCTTGTGTCACAGGCGAAATTAGAGAGCTGGCTGTCTTTTACGAATTACGAATTCTAACAGAGACATTACCTATGGCTGCTGTTTCATGTGCCTCATCTGCCGGGAATATCCGCAAAGGTATCTCTGGATCCATCGGGATTCCTCGAGGGCGTGTCATTCCTTCCACCTCGTGTCACTTCGTCGAGATCAGATAAACTAAACAAAGATCAATTCCTGAGCGTCCTAATCGACGTCATGAAGATCGCACCGGCACCGGAGACCGCCACGTACATTCAACGATTAGAGATGGAACGCCGTGAGAAGGAGAAGTCTCAAGGCCAAGACAATAGGAGTTTCCTGTCCAAATATTGGATATACATTGTGCCCATCGTGATATTTATGCTTATTTCGGGAGCGTCGAACCCTGAAGGGCAATAGTCTCTAGACGAATAGGCGGTGTGTGACCGACCGAATGACAGGATGGACATGTAGGAAAAGAAGGTCGTGAAAAATGTGGAAAAAAATCGATATATGTACATATATATATAGGTACAGACTAAGGTGGTGTGGCTCAGGTGGTAATTTTGCGATGCCCCGTTCGCTGGGGCTGATTAACCAGCCTGGTGGAATGATGACCTAGTCAAATTACTGTTGAACAGCAAGTATACACATACATACATTATGGCATCTCTTAGTGAGCGGAGGATGGCTATAGATTGCATGAACGGTGTTGGTTTCTAATGATGAAATTGCATTATTTCCTATCGATTACTATTATTAGTAATAATATTTGTATTATTTCTACCGATATTTATGCTGATGCAGTCGGGTTATTGAATTATATATATATATATATATATATCTAGCAAACTAAATGACTATATCGCTGGTGTATCGTCTCCACTGTAACCAACCCATGAAAATGTGAATGGAGAGAGGCGGTGTGAATGTGATCGATGAAAATACATGTGTTTACATGAACTCGTAACATCTTGTATTATCTGCTTATATTTTGATACCTCTGAACATACAGTATTAGTGTCGCAATCTCAGAAGCGAGTTAAGTTTGTATTTAAAAAAAATATATATATATCTATATATATGGGATGGAGGAAGTTTACCTTGCAGTTGCAGCGGCGCTATGTTAAACTAGTAACTTACTTGTTGGCGTAAATTGGGGAGCCGATTTTTCCTATCTCTCAATATAGACTCAGATATATCTTTCACATGATCTCGTTATGTACATACATATGTCGACGATCTTGAAAACGGCTAAGCGATTCGGATCATTTTTCGTGCGTTGGATCGACAAAACAGGAAACATTGTGATGAAAGATTATGATACGTTTGAGATAAATTGGGTTTATTGTAACATATGATATATATATATATATATATATATATATATATATATATATATATATATATATATATATATAATCATAAACATCATCACAGAGTCTAATGTAAGGCCGGCAAATGTGGGACCTGTCCATCTGTCTCTATTAATTTTCGACCTCCGATTCATATACTAACTGTTTGATTTCAGTTGATTGAGGCATATTTCAATAGCGAGCCTCTTCATCGTCGTATCTGCTTTGGCTGTCGAGGTCGATCACACGTTGCCAGCTGACTTTATTATCGTCTGGTTCGATCACAAATCAACTTCGTGCGGGCTCTAGGAGTACGCTACGCTAGTCACAAATACCAATAGGGAATTACATTAAATACAGACTTTGCTTCTGTATACTTCACTATAATCACATGCGTTGTTTTTTTTTCGCAGTTTTTAACGCTTGGCCAATTGGCGGCTTTTTTTCATGCTCGTGGATAGCTTTGTAGCCGCACGAGATGACTTGAGTTTGAGGTCGATGACAGAAATTACATCAGCGACATGAGAAATTAGGTGACATGCAAAATTTCCATGAACGGCATTACGTACGTTGTATGCTCTAAGAATCGCTGAATTTCGCGATTCTTGTCTTGGAACTAAAAGTCTATATTTGCTGCAATGAAATTGTTCCAAAAACAAGCATGCCAGTCGGACCTCAAAGCGCTGTCGGTTGAGGGCGTCAAAATTGGTGGGTACATGTAGCCTTTGAGGAAGTATGTCGAATATATGTATCAATTCTGTAATCGAAAGGATACGTCTTCGATGAGTTAACCAATAGCAAGATCTGAGGTCGCCGAGAAGATGCCTCGTAGAACAAGGTGGATACCGAGGCGACGTTTGTGGCTATTGTTTTTACCGGGTTCGTTATAGAACAATAAATTAAACACAATGAAGCTTTGTCGTCATGGACAACGTTTAACATTTCATAACTTTGTGTGTGTCGCTAGAATAATTGTATGATACATGCATATGAGATAATGGACAGACAGATACATTGACGGATGGTCGTGTTCGATGACGATTGCGATCGATGGGTGCAGCAGCGATATCTCAGCGAATCCTCATTCGAGATGAAAGTGTAGTCGAGTCGCCTGTGTTCGCTTCAATTATTATACTAGTCACCAGCTAACGAGACGTCGGTAGTATCGACGGACACCGATTGGATAAATAGACCGGGTATCGCAGGTTCAAATCCTGCCCTGACCTCAGTGGGGGTATGAATTTCCTTCAAGACATTCACACGTTGTAATGCGATCGGAGGGATTAGTGTCGAGAAGGGTGAGTAACTCTTTAACCGTCAATGGAAAATCACTGTTTCAGTTACTAGCGATTGTTGCCGAGGTAGAATCTAGAAGTGGTTGTGGTTATTGGCCGCCCATCAGCGTCTGTCAGTACGACTCCCGAAGGCTATTTCAGCCCACAACACATGACTCCCCCCTAATCTTCAGCCGCTTGATAGTTCTACAGCGTTCGTCCAGGAATGGACTAATGGCATACATGAATCTCCTTCAATGTCGTCCAACGACTTCGAATTACGTTTAATCCACCGGTTATTGTCCTTAAGCCATTTCCAGCACAGGAGTCAACTACTCCATCACAAGTGCACAAACGTCGTCTTTTACTGTTTGTTTGTTAGACCTTATCGGGATTGGGCACTGCGAGACTGTGGCTAAAGCCTTCTTCTTAATGTACAAGCTTTGACAACAGTTGAACGTGGGAAGCTGTCGCAGACATTTTAACACGACCACACAATAGTGTCACAATCACGTCCGCACACGTGGAAGAGACTTTGCATGAGTTTCTAGCTAGGGCAGAGTCGATATGTTTTAACTAGAAGACTTCTTTCGGAAACTCTGAACGAGACTGGATACAATTCACTCACATTCCATATATATATATATATATATATATATATATATTGAACTATATTATGAGAAGAACTGTGGCCATTTGCACCTCAAAAAACAAGCTATCCAACATGTACATAACATGAATGGCAAAGTCACTCTCATCTAAAGGGTCTCTGTATCATCGTTATCGCTTTTGTAATTATCCTTGTCGTCCTTCTCGCGAGCTTCACGTTCGGTAGCCGAACTCAAGTCATGATGCTGATGGCGTAGAATCTCCTTCACGATAGATATGTCGAGCGGTAGTAACGCAATCTGTAAATGGACGCCATCAAGGGACATTTATGAATATTGTTATCATCTTCGATTTGGAGATCGAACGAGGCGAATAATCTTGTTTTCGATAAACATGTCTATGTCACTCGATTCATTATCCAGATATGATTATTTCTTGATACAGATGGCTTTCACCAACCTAGTGATTATAGCAGCTATTCATGCTGATGCCAAACTATCGCTTTGGCACGAATGCTTAAACCATTGCGTTGGCATTCGCGCTTCAACTACTAAAACAGTTTACGAAATTCTATGATGGGTAGAGAAAATAGACTGACTGATTGATTTGTGTGAAACAAAAGAGTCAGCAGGTTTGCTGATCAAACCCATTGAAAGGGGCATCATTATACGCGATTATTGCACTTTAGAAGAAGCGGAAGAGAAATTTCGCTACTTTGGCGTATCGATTCAATGCATTGATGTATCAGATGTGAGATTATTTACACTGTTTTGTCCGGCGTGGCAAATCTCGGGCAAACTCAGCGCGATGCACTGATCTTTGAGACCTCGAAGCGCCGGGTCCAATTGAGAGTCGCGTCGGATCGCGGGGTTGCCCTCGAAACCCGAGAGGTCGGCCTCACGAAGCACTCGTACACGATATAAGGCTTGAGGTAAAAAAAATGATGAACTTTTGTTAGACTAGCACGCCTTGACGATCGAATACACGCCTTCCTATTCAATTCGGCTCAATTCAAAAACGCCTTTGAATCTGAGAATATAGATGGGCGTTCAGTTATGATGGAAATACACGTAAAAGTTTAACATCACATTGAACGTGAGCTAGTTATGATGTTTGAAAAAACGAGACGTCCTCCGCTACAGTACGTACCATCTTCGAATGTGGTTTCTGTGCTGACAGTGAGCATATCGAGATACCTCTTGAAGCTCTTGGTTAATGAACTCTTGTGTAGTCGCAGCTGAATTTCTTGCTTCGTCCTAGGAATTCGGTATCTCAGACACTTGAGCATGCAGCACATGGTAAAAGCTAAAACGATTACAATGAAAATATGTGTAGATACATTGAATTTCTTTGTTGTTTGCACACGATAATAATCAAGGTTGGAGGCTCTAAGGCTCTGACCTTGGTTGTTTTCGCAATTTGCAAGTGATTAGTATTTTGCTAACGATATCCGCGATAGCCGTTTGTGGTTCATGTCTTACCGGTTATGGATTCAGTTCCCCGAACTCTATGTGGGGTGATTCCCCGTGTCCCAATGGGCAGTGTCGATGATTGAATTGATTGCCTGAATATTTTATTAGAAAAAACAGCTTTCTGGTCCTGTGAAATTCGGCAGCATGGTCTTTCATTTTAACACTAAAGTGTACCGCTAAACATTTGATGTTCCCTGTATGTCAATGGTGTATTCTGTAAGAGCCGCTGTTCAGGATGTCTTTGAATACAAACCTTTAAAACTACCGCCGTTGTGGAATCAAAAAATCTTCAGAAGTTCTATTGTACATTATTTTAATAAGTTGAAAGTGTGAACTGTGAGAAGTATCACTTTGCGAAAATCACGCCCACAGACCCTCAACATTTTTGAAACATACCAATGCTGAAGTTCTCTAAAATTTTTGCGAAAGATTTCTTTCAGAGGATGTAATGTGTAATTGACAGAGACCTCTCTTTATAAATAAAGGAGAATAAATACCTCTTAATTTATTTTAATAAATTTCCGGGGGGGGGGAGATTACACTAGAAACAAAAATTAGAAAAATCCTTTGTTTAATGCATGGCTTAATCTTCAAAGAGACGCAGCCACCCTATCTGTGGCAAGGGTTGAAATGCTTTGGTGGGAGACGTAGTTTTTCAACACGCATTTTCTTTTCATAAAATTAGCTTATTCATGCAGTCAAACTCTTTTCAAAGTGTTCATTACCGGTTGATAGAGTGATCCTGGCAGAGTATATCTCAAGTCGCTAACATTAATACAGCTCACGCTGTTTTTGGAAGGCTAGGCCTATTTTGGGGTACATTTCCAAATGTGAACCTCTACACTTTTTCTACTCAAAGAAACCTACGTTTTTAAGCTGAAAACCCTTCAACGCTCTACAAAGTCAATGTGTCCCGTTCGATCTGCTATCACATTGGGGATCAGCTAAGGGTTATCTCGTTGGTTCGAAGTGTGTTTCATCTATTGGCAGCAGTGTTGATCAAGACATCGATCCGCCTCCGTTCGAACGTTATCACTCTTCAGTGTTCGTGTTCCTCGTGGACTTCACATCGGCCGGTTCCTCCTCGGGATGAGGTAGCCTTTGCGCTGTACGGGGTTGGAATTGTGGTTTCGCGTTTAGTAACATCTCGATCGCTGTGCACGGCTTAGCATCGCATCGACATCAGTATGGCCGGGGTATACAGGGTGTTCAGAACGTTACGCAACGGGATGTTATGGGATCACATTACCCAAACTTTGACGATTTGAAAGGATTGAAATAGCTTCTATGCATTATATTGGCTTTAGGGGTTTTTTCCTCAGAAATCATATCTAGATTGCAGCTCATATTTCAAAACGAAGAAGGTTCAAACAAAGTTATGGCCTGGAAAAATCGTCTCAGAGGACAGGTAAATTTGCGCAAAATCCCACCAGGGATTCAAGATTTTAACCAAAGTTTGACATTCTCTGAGATAACTATTTTGTGGATATTTTCTCTAATTTTTGTCAAATATAAAGTAATATTTATGCACAGAGAAATAGACGAGTGCTACGCTACCGTCGAAACTATCAAGCTTTGCTTGGTATCCTATATGATTTCGCAACCTTCCGAATACCCTGTAAATAAACTATGGAGTGATTCAAACCTTTTTTTATTCGTTTTTTTTCTTTATTAATCTGAGAACCTGAGGCCTCCTGCTTTTTCGTACAGGAAGAGACCTAGACTTTGGTTTGTGTCCTCCTATATTTAATACCTGGGGATTTTAACCTGCGTATACTGGATTGGGTTAAAGGTTTTCGGGCTGACGCTCAGCCAACATTTAACGTCCACGGTACAACTGCTTCTAGCATTGCTTCGCTAGACGGACCCGTAAATGGCATAATAACGCCATAATAAAAATGTTGGCCTTTTCCAACAAAAAACCGTTGTCATCCTTGTTCATTCTAATTGTAGCCGTCGAATTCCACTAACGTGGAGCTTTGGGATTCCTCCAATGATTTGCAAGCAGCTCACTCCTGCCCTAGCAGAACTCGTCGAATTATTTTCTTTGTTATTTATTTATGGGCGAGATTACCTTTTGAAGGTGGTTCCTTATCTAGACGTATTAGACACCACGCACTCGTCACGCCGATACATGAAAAGATCTCTAAATCTCTGACATTGAAAATGATATGCATAGATCTCAAGATCCTGTTCAGCCCATGCATCCGTTTAGAAGGCTGGCCACATCGCTAGCTAACTCTCGTTGTGATGATCAACACGGTTTCTGAAGGGGCGAAGCCTATTACGCATACCTAGTTAAGTACACAATATTATACAGGACTAAGCGATATATGCGTTAACTGTTGGTCTCTTTTGTTCCGGCTAATGTTGCTATTGTGTATTGTGCTTTCGCTTTAGGATTGATAAGTAAATCGACATTCTGTGTCCGTAGCTAATGTATGCATGTAACAAACGGACAACAATTCCGAGTTAGAGTGAACGTATAGATGAGTTCACTGGGTGATTGGTCGTCAGCGACTGCGCTTTATGATTGTACATATATATATATATATATATATATATCACAGAACTCAAACATGCGCTTCTAGTCAACATTGCTAATGAATTGTACATTGATTCTCTGCAATTGTGTGGACCTTGTGATTAAAATCGTCATCAGAATGAGCTATCGTTGTGATCGACTGATATTCGTTGCAAACTGTTACCGCTTGTTATCACAATGTTACGAGCAAGGCTCAGTCAGCACCGGAGTGCCTCAGTGCACACGGGATCCAGGTGCTCTCGCTTAGACGTTCTCATGGGGTGAGGATGTCGTCATTCGGATGGATTACAGCATTTCATTGCTTTGTAGTTGGGCATGCTGATTTCTAGCATGTTAGGCCAGTTCCTAGACAATGCTCAGGCATATAAGGCAACCTCACTAGTATCAGAGTGTTTCATCGGCTATGTCAAGCAATCAAATATGGTGCATAGATTCATTTTTTACTCATTCGAAATCATTGTCTCCAGAGTGGGAGAGACCCATACAAGTGAATGGAACTCACTAATCACATTGACTGGAGGGGGCCGCGCGCGTTTGTTGAGATACATTATAATGTTACAATTAATTGCTAACATTGTATTTTATGTCGTGTTCCATGTTTTGCCTGTCCCTATTTTTGTCGACTGACAATAAAGGTGTATTTGTATTACCAAAAATGTATTGCAATTTATTAAAAGTATGTGTTGAGATTTATTTTTTATTGTACGTCAATGGCTGTTCTTGGGCGTCGCTTTAGGCTTTTCATGTGTCAGAGAATACCGGGATCATTCAGCATGCTTATCTGTTGCGAGAGTCATACCGAGGCTTATGTTTGAGCTCGACGCAAAACGCTCTATCGAAGAAGGATTTCGATTTTGCAAAGCTCAATTTTCGCTCACTGTCGTACTTACCGATTAGCACAGAGCCAGCGAGAAGAAGTAGAACAACTGAATCGCTGATAGTTCCATTACTATTGGTGACCATACTGGTGATCCATACGGGTACCCCCGCCATTGCCTCAGCCTGTTGTTTAGCGCGTTGGACGCAGTTTTTATGATCACGATCGACGTTGAGACACCACTGTCGGACCTGGCCCGAGCTCGAGTCGTTTCTACTCTGCGATAATTGTGGTTATACGATAACGATTTTGTGTGAAACGCCCTCGGGAGCAGCAGAATGTATCAAAAGCTACAATGCACTAGGCTACGAGGATGTTCCTACACGGCCCTCTGCAGAGGCTTCAGCGCAGCTTTAGCCGTTGAAACGTTTGCCTCCAGCTAGAAACAGCACACTAATAAACGTCGATTTTATTGACTCCTCCTCGGCAGTTCTCTGTATTTAGCAGCAACTAATTAACTATCTAACCAATGTTCGTGGATTGCCTAACTTCCACTGAGCGTTCGCCACGATGACAACAGGTGTGCCGTAGAGGAAACAAGGTTTCGAATTTGCGGAGCCAAGTGGCTCCGGAGGAGGGCTGCGAATTCACTAGGAGGCGCGGTTCGCCCAGCGGTCAGTGGTCTCTCGCGAACGACGACTCTCCTTCCCGGGTCGAGTGCTAGTTGACAAAATGTTTCTGTATGTATATATGAGTGTGTGTGTGTGTGTAAGTGAGGGAGCTCTGATCCAGGCAGAGTTTACTCGACAGGGCGTCTCAGTGTGGCGGATCAAATATTCATCAAGGGTTCATCTCATTCAGTCTCATTACAATCAGGCGTAGCGGTAAGAGCTAGCGATAGCACAGTGTGGGGGTTGGTTGAGTGGTGCGTGGGCTTTTTGGGCCCGCGAACGTTACGGCCCGGGGGGGGGGTTGCATGCCAAGAGAGAGAAATTTAGGACAACATACCTGGCCTGTCTTATCGTCGTAGGAACGGTCATTTCGACGTGAAGACCCACAGATGAGGCTGGACACTACCGATGGACCGGTAACCGTGGCGGCAGCACCAGCGACAATAGCCACAACAACAGTCGTAGGTGGATTAGCAGCCAGGTTTCGGATGGGTGGCATTGACAAGGAGGCAGCCGATAACGTAGATGTTTGGACACACAAATAAATAGAGAAGTTGAATCTCACAGTCAACAAAATGGTGGAAGACTCGACCTCTCTACTTGTATTCTGCCCGTCAGATGACGTCTGACCTCCTGTCCGATCGATCCTGACGGCTGGTTATTGCTCCGTGGGCGGGTACAACACCTCCTCATCTCTAGAGTATTAGAAGGTGACGCTTGACGCTGGGGTTCAGGGTCCCGTTGGTTGGGCTATTGGTCGGCGCTATCGTTGCGAGTGTTTCACATAAACACCTTCATCACCGTGGACCCGTATGTGGCTAGGCCCACGGGCGAGTGTATCTATGGCTACATGTGTGTGATGTGTGTATATAATTGAAGAATCTGAGCACCTGAACAACGATGAGATTGGAAATGAATTCACGGTGAAGCGGCTGCCCCAGCGAGCTGGAACGGGTAGATCTGACACTCATAAAGAAATCAATATGCCAGCGCTACACTCCAACTCGCCGAGGTCAGCTAGCTAACAAGCAAATGAAAGCAGTTGCGCGAACATTAACTTTTGGCCGAAAGTCAGCCCGAAGTAGAGTTTCGGCTGCGGGATGAAGGTCTTCGCTGTCCTTGATGTGTTACCACTTGCGAAGCGAAGTTTGTCAGCGGTTGAAGTTCTTGAGCAGCTTCACTCACATCAGGGCAACATTCAGAATCTGGACTCTACCGATCCGAACACGTCCAGAGGCTCATACGGCAGAAACGCACAGTACGTTTAGTATGCTTGATTCTTTTGTGAGTTGGGGTACTGTCATATTTCAGCAAGGTCCACAGTGAACACACATTTGTGACATTTCGGCGTCTCTCATTTCTCGCTCTTGACAAGCGTGGCAGCACATCCTGCCGAGTTCGTCAGTGCAGTTGTTGTCGGTCAATCAGACGAATGTGAACATAGCCTTTCAAGCATTCGGCAGGCTACGGCTCGGTTGTTGTTCTCTTCGAATCCACAGGTCGTGCGGGGTTCATCGGGAAGCGGGAATGACAGACAGGGTCGGCAGGCTCTGCCGGCCTAAGAGTCGTGGTGTCACCTCTGAACGAGACGCGGGACAGTGCCGATGCCGTTGAGCGTTCTGTTGCTTGTCGAAGAATGACAAGAAGAACTATAGTTGACGTCGTCCCAAACATTGTGGTTCGCTTTGGCGATAGGGCGCCTCGACCGCTCGGCCGGTTATCACCACCGCGTTCAAGTGTGCCCGCTCAAGGGTCAACGAGCGCCTGCTCTTAGCGACACAGACGCTCTTCGGGCGAGTCTTAAGAGGTGCGCGCTAAGGAAGTTCGACGCAAGTAGGACGATGACGATGACGATGACGACGCCGCTTGCAGCCAGCACAACCGTCATGGTACACAGTTCTAGCAGCAGCAGTCCGTCTAGACAACGAGCGCTCTCCCGATTCGTTGGGTGGCGTCCGCCGCCGCTCAACACCAACACGCTGCATCGGTCCATCAATTGTCAGCCGGCGGCAATGGTCACCGACGCGACTGGAGCCAAAATCGAGTCGATATGAACAACATAAAATGCACCGAAGAAGCATTGGACTAAATGCTCTGCTGCGGTAACGGAGGCGGCGGCGGTGGCGGCGACGGCGTTTACATGAAACCGCTGCATCGGCGTCGTTTCATATTGTAGCGGTTCGCGCAACGAACGCGAGGAGGCCGGTCGGCCAAACGACCAACCAATCGTCAGCCAATCGCATCGAGTCCACATCGAGACGTCGCGCCGGGACAAAATGACGACGATGTTCACATCACAAGGCTACGCCCATCTGGGTGGGCCCGCCGACTAGCACGCATGCATCCGAACATCCGTGGGAGGTTCCTATGTTAACGAATGGGACAGCGGTGACGGACACGGCGGGCACCGTGCCCGGGAGAGCATGCTCACACTGTCTTCGAATAGTCGAAGAGGCGTAGACAGATCAGCATAATGAATATACCAATGTTAGTAACCATGTTCAATCCGAGGAAATATCGCTGTGTGCGTGGCGCACGGCTTTAACGCACGTGTGTGTGTATAGCTGCTATATGCTGTCGATAACGCGTCACATTTGACGGCGCTGGCAATCGGTCAGAGGGCAATTTTCAGGTTGCAGCGGTTGAACGAAGCGAGTGACCGAGCCATAGACACTTCTGTTTGATGAGTTTTGCTTTTGTTCATGGACAGGATGTACTAGGGAGAAATGACATTCATTTAGCTTAAATTGTATGAGAATGCCAATACGGTGATGTATATCCGATGGATTTATAGAGGATGCTTGGTGATTAATGAAAATCGCCGAATGCAATAACATTAAAATAGCGGTTGGAAAATCGTGAAAAACACAAAAAGTTTTCCAGAGTTCGAACGAGTGCAAATAGGTAGCCCCTGCATAAATCGATGAATCGAACTGTTCGCTTAGGGCCTATGGAATAGATAACATAATTACGAAGTTCTCATCGAGATTTCATTATAATCGAATTAGTCGAACAGTAACGTGATCACTATGCTATAATTACTTGAATAATGAGTAGCGTCAAGTTGGTCAGTCAACTTCGTAATAACAAATGATATTAGCAGTTTGCTTCAAACTAAAAGCACGTATCGCAAACGCATGTTGACATATATCGAATTGAACCCATCGCTTCAAACGAGGATGTCAAATAGCTTGTGCCAGAGACACCTTCACGGTATCGGAATAATGCCAAGCGCAAAGCCGACTCCAGGGAAGAGATAGACTCTTAGCAGAGGATGGTGGTTTTAGCAGCAGGTAGAGGCGTTTTGTGTCCACCAAGTCAACCCCCCTTCCCTGCGCTGGATCGGCCCAGTTTTATGGGCATTCGAATGTCTCTGGTGGTGTCGGTGCGTTTGAGGAAAATGTCCTCCGCTCTCTCTCAAAAGAAAAGGTACATGGTACGGTACTCCACGGCATCTCTAAGTGTATAAGTGGCAACGTGCGTTCCTTGCCTTATTTCACACAGGGTGTGCAATGCGAAATAGCGCCGGTTGTTCAAGGGCACCACCATTGGAGAGATTTCATTGGAGTATCCTAGATAGACTGTGGGCGATATCGAAATATGAGATGATATCTAGCTTGCTATACCATTGATAATTGACTAATATAATTATTAATATATACGTAACAATAATAATAATAATTATCATTATTATATACTACCAATAACATGATTAGTATTACTATTGTAACAAGGTATTTCGTTTACTCAGATTTTGTTCGTACGCTTTATATGCCCTGATAATAAAGACGAATTCTGGCATTCAATTCATGACTGTCGCTGATTCTGGTGTCAGTACAGACCAGCAAAGCTTAATAACACAATGGCAGAGTGCACCGCGTTTGAATCGAAGTTACGATTTTTGCACCAGGAGAACAACGCAACGTGTACACGCTTATTCGCGAAAAAAATTCTCACCTTCTTAATCGTCAAAGCCTCAGCGTGTAGAAATAAAGCCAAATAAACCAGTAAACTAAAAAAAATGAGTTCTCTCGTCTTCGATATTAATAGTCATAAGAATAAGAGGGGGACGCACACAAAATTATGGGGCTAGCCTTCGATTCTAGTAGTTTTTACACCAGCTGGTTAATTCCCTTGGCGCAGATCGACTCTGCAGACATACACGCACGCACGTACACCGTCACCCGCTGCAGCGGCCTCAGCAGCAACAACAGCAATAAACGCCGAGCTAACGACGAGCATATCCTCCGCCTACCTGAGTTACATGTCGTCGTTCGCGGGTGCAAACTTCTTCTGCAACATGCCAGGGAACAATGTGAGACCAGTAAGAACACTGATAGCTAAATGTGTTCGTCTATTTGTTGAGAACTGTTCATGCCTGGTGTCGCCGACTCGTAGCAAAGCTTGTTTTCCCCCGGCGGTCGCTCTGTTTGGACATCGGGAGTGGCTGGTGCCGATCGAGCCAACGGAAAGTCGCCTTGGTTCGGCCGCTGTAGTTCTTTTGCTGTCGAGGCGTGAAACACCTCCCGTGCGGTGATGGCGGTTGTTCAATTTCGACGACGACGATGACTGCTCCAGGTGGGACAGGTTTACAGCCCTCGTGGTAAACGGTCCTGGGAAGGAATAGGTAAGGTCTCAAGATAAGATTATGTCTCGGGAAGCGAACGCGATCGATGTCAAAGCGAGCCCGGTTATACAGCGAGCACGGAAACAGAATGACGTTGTTACATTCTGGCCCGTCATCGCATTGCCCTGCCTATGCTGTTTGTATGTATAGATAGGCATTATACAATATATTGGCCGTTAGTTTCTAACCTTGCTCAAGCAACATCGTCTAAGCTCCCGTTATCGCTGCCTCGGCTGTAACCGCCTTTCGAGTATGTGCTGGCTATCTCAAGCAGGTCCGCCTGGTTGGGCCGGACCAGTCCTCGAAGTCAAGCTAGATTGGTAGCTATGCATAGAATGGGGCCAGAATTTTGCAACGATTCACTGAGCTGCTTCGAGCGGCGCTGTCATGGAGGCTGACTAACATAAAAGCCTCAACGATGCTTATAACTATTGCGGTGTGGGTGTGTGACTCATGCAATCACTGACGATTGAATGGACCACACGCTGATGGAGGCCGGACGCGTGTTGTGTGCAAGTGTGCACGCTGGGAGAGCAGGCGTATTTGTGTATGTTTATAGTGTTTATTATATATATGTATGTGTGAATGTATTCGCTGACGATTATCTTAACCTGCCGAGAGCATTTATAGTAAAGGAAATGACGACATTTCTTCACAAGGGCACGTCCTCTCGGATACGATGTGTTATTGTACATGCAATACTATACGAGTACCAGTATTAGCTCGAATAGCAAGCTAAAACTCTATGTATCCCTTCTCGATAAAACTAGAAGGTGTTTAGAAATTTATTTATAATAAATATCGCATTCATATGCAAGTATTTGAAAAGTACATGGATAACTGTAGTTAGGTGATAAGCCTATAAAACCTTCATCTGTATCCCCCTTTGCCGTTCACTGTTGCAGCCGATATCTAGCTAACCACTGGAGACGTAAAGAAGGAATTGGATTCGGACCTTTCCCTGTTCTTTTTGAGTTGTCTATAAGATCGCCATTTCCAGGTTACAAACGCGATAAGGTAAGGTTACTATGTGGTAACCGTAACGATCATGTCGTAATCTCTCTTCGTAATGCCATTATATGAATAGGCGGTACCAGTAA
Source organism: Stratiolaelaps scimitus (assembly GCA_019614645.1). Classification (NCBI taxonomy): domain Eukaryota; kingdom Metazoa; phylum Arthropoda; class Arachnida; order Mesostigmata; family Laelapidae; genus Stratiolaelaps; species Stratiolaelaps scimitus. Next base: position 311,314 of record JABWDB010000090.1, on the reverse strand, counting down.
ATATCCGGTGTGCGAAGGCTTGACAGGAGTCCTGTCGAGCTCCCGGCTGAGGTGGGCTGCGATTCGGTTGTGAGCCGGACTTTTCAACTGCGAGTGCAACACGTAGCTGTGCAACATACGGGTTCGATCCCCACCGTTGCACATTTAGGGGTCCGTCGAAATGAAGCAATGCAAAGGCAGTACCGAATGAACGTTTTGAAGATGCGTTGGCTGAGAGTCAGCCCGAAAAGTTTGACAGGGGCAATGCCGTCGATACAGGTCAATGTAGCGATGTCAATTAGCTGTAAAGCTCTTCGCATAGATCTCCTCAATGTCCACTACGGATTCAGGACAGGTACAAGCGAAAATCGATCGGCTGATGGACCAATAGGCTGATGCTGTACATATGACCAAGCAATAACTATGCATACGTCCTCCTTGCCTATGGCAAGACTCAGTGAGTAGCGCGCATAGTGTCTTTTAGCTGGCATGGGCTCGATCTGTGCTCAGAGCTGAAGGATTTCGGATTTCTGTAAAAACATTTCGCCTATATCGTACCCGAAGTGGTACGGTGGTCACAGCTCGCCACCTCAAGAGCAACTTCCCATTGGCATCGGTACGGAAAGGTTTCAACCATTGCAAAAAGATAAAAACTAGAGTTTACGACCGCTGTATCAAACGCACTTTGTCATTGACGTATTGCACGTTCAACGGGTACAATTGTCGTTGGGCTGGCTGAAATGATGGGTTGTAGTCAAACAACTGTCAGTGGACATCTTAAGTCGATGGGATTCACACAGAAACTTGGGGTTTGAGTGCCGCATGAGCTTAACGAGCATCAGAAGGAAATGAAACGTATCTCTGCCCAACATTTCGCCCGAGTGCACGCTACGCGCAACCATCATGACCGACTCCTGTACAGAATTGTTACTGGAGAAAAATGGAATTCATCAACTCATCGAAAGATGGGAGGAGGTCGTGAACAACAACGGGGAGTGCATAATAAATATCTGAATCGATCTAAATCCATCTGAGTGCTTCATTTTTCCATTGTTCATGAAACCGCGGGAACTTATGGCTCAACCTAATATATATATACGTTTTGTTTCCTAAGAATTACTCGAATCCATCCGCTGATCTGCTATTGATCGTACAATATGTGGCAGCGGGAGCCATATCTTCCCTTCGTATATCTTATGTTACTCTTACACCAAAGGGGTTCCTCTTTTGTCAACATGCCACAGTGTCAAGTGGAATCGTTGCAGAGACGGTAACGATTGACCTGGTCTATGAAGTGTTTATCACCAGCATCGATTTAAAATTGACGACAATAGAACCGGTACACTTCAGGTCCTGGCTGGGGATGAGCAGACGTTTGGCTGGAAGACGGCAGGAACCACTTGGGTAGAAATTAGAGAGTTGTTTTTATATTGCTTCCATTGCGGATGATCGCACATAGCATGCAGAAGATGTACGTGTGCGGGGGTCCGCGCGCTCAGAAATAATTATATCATTTCTCTGCATTATAGAGAGTGTTCAACGAGTTTCGCAAGCGTATGAATGAATTAGCAGATTTTGACAGATTCGAAGTTAGCGTTCGATTGAATCTCATTTCAAGGTTTGTTCTTTACGAAATGTTTAGATAGCCACGTTTCAGTTTAAATAAAACAAAGAGCATATATCCGCAGAAGGTTATCTCGGTACCAAGCATCATTTAAGATCGTCAAAAGCCGGTATGATTTTAACCGGAGTTAGCCAGAGACATCTAAAAGCAGGTGTTTGGGGAGTATTTCATTTAGCTTCTTATTTCGAAATCTACAGGATCATCTAAAAATATCTTTTGAGTAAAAGAAATCACGAAAAATTGCACGGAACGTGTTTTTGAGATCCTTCAAGCGTTGGCTAGTCTCCCGCATTGGCTGTATAACGAACTTTCTCAACACCCCGAACTTGCACGTACAATATATATACAAAGGGAGGGTGAAGTAGCTTAACATGTACACGCAACGCATATACGTTTACAAATAACAGGATAGATTCCGGCTAGCAAGCTCTAATTGTGAGTGTGTTCTCTATCTTCTAGTCATTCGTATGTCTTATTTATATATATATATATATACAGACCTACTGTAGACTTGGAATTTGGCGCACTCCCTGTATTCGCATCGAGAAGGGCTATGTGGCTATGTACACTCCACGCACAGGGTGAGTGTACTAAATATGAATATGTATTAAGTACATTCTATGTTGTTCAAGTTATTTGAACTGATTGACGACGATCAGGCGGCGGAAGAGTGACTGCGTCGAGTTGGAGGTCTCCCGCAGACTCGGCCACCCTTTGATCGGCTCCAATGCGAGACCGCACGGTGGCCAATCTCCTGTGAAACATCCTCGCCCCACCTACCTTCGAATGAGTCCTCATAAATTGTGGACTTCAAGGGTCACGGCGAGGCAAATAGACAGTTTATCGATGACGTTGTCGTTTCGAACTGGACGTTCCGTGCACCAATATTACATTGCCATACTCTGTGGCATGCAATGCTATGACGACAAATGAACATGAAATAGCAAATAAGACGCGACTGGCTGCCGATAGAACGAATTGTGTTGAATCTGCGCGGCAGGCTACGGCGAAGGTCGACTCGGCCAACACCCGTCGGCCAAAGAAGTACACGTCAGTATACTCTTCGAGCCTGTCGCATAGCAGCTGATAGCGGGAACAATGGAACCTTAAGAAAACTATATTTAAGTCATGTGTTGACTTACTCTTGAACAACAGCTACAATGGTGTGGCAGAGTCTGGCGGATGAAGGGGAATAACAAACTCAGGTTTACACGAAATGTATACGCCAACGATTTCAGTCGTGTGCCTGTTATATATATATATATATATATATATATCTAGAGAGTAGATAGCGACCTAAGTATAGTGAGTATGGAACGCAGGAGTCAAGGTTGCACACAAGATGATATGCCTCGCGTCCATAGTGTGCATAGTTCTCACATTAATCTACTCTGCATCTTCTAGTTTGATCCTCCAATATACTGTCATGGTGTCCTCTGTTTACCGCAAGACATAGCCTAAACGGGGAACAGTTGACTATTTACTATTTCATGTTAATTCTACGATATCCGTTTTGGAACGAATGGACACAGCGAGCGATTTATCAGGATCTTATGTTCATGTAGATGAGAAAATCGTCATAGGAGAGAGTTCCAAAACTACCGGCAAAGACACCAAAAGACCACCACCAATCTACCTTGTCACCAACCACAGCAGATTCCCAAAACAACACAGCTGGGGTGTGCTCCTTGTGGCTTTGCGGTCGTTTGAGGCCGTTTTAGAAGCTTATTCAATCGAAGATTCGACATGATTTCCAAAGCCGCTGGCGTCAGTCAACCGAGACGATAATAGTGAACAAATATGCCTTTTAGCCTTGAAAACCAATCACGTCTAGATCTCGAGCGCCACTCGACTACTGACAGGACAACGCACACGGATTATGATACCTTAAATAGGTGCAACCAATACCGGCTGGTCCCGATGGACACTTCTCTAAGAGGTGCTGCCCAGATTGCGTATTGCGATCTTAAAGGATTGTGCCTAAACTTGGTAAAGTGTATGAAAAAAAGGAACAATAGGTAATAGTCCAGTAGTCTCATAACATCTCGTAAAAAATCACGACTCACGACCCACCCGAATCAATTCTCTATGGAGCTTAAGCTTCGCCGCCAGGATACCGCGACCATTACACATTAATCAAAACAGAGGAAAGCAGCTCTTTCCATTGTTACATCAAGCCCTGCTACGCGCAGAGTCCACGTATTTATTAATGGCACGCCATGTATTGGCGAAACCGGCGCCGTGACGTGTATGCAATTCATCATTATATTAGGCATTGTTTAACTAGACAGATATTTGTGAGCAATCTTCCCTTTTGGCTCCTCTCATCTGGTAAGAACACCCGAGTCCGCCCTGGCCTGCATGTTATATTATTATTACTACTGTTCCTGTGAAATATAATCGCCGGGACTCTCCAACCAGACTCCAGAGCGGTTTCTCTCGTTCGTGGCTCGGTCCTCACAGAGAGCTCTCCCTCACGACGAGGCCTCAACCTTCACGATGCGTATCCTGGTCTCGTGTTCCTGTGGCTGCCACTACCGTTCGACCAGGACGCCCAGCCAGAACCCGATTAAGGGCAACATCGCCAACGCAGTTGGTACGAAAACCTCGATCCTTTCATCCGCTCTCCATCGCCGCAGTACCGATCTCGATGATACGAAGCCCTTCTTTTTCGTGTCGTTAGCGAAACGCGCCTCGATCCAAAGCAGGTCGCCATTATTGGTTTGCAGGGCCACAATCTGCAAATGTTCAATTAGGCAAATATAGGCCGAATTGAAGTGGTGCGAAATTATGATCAAATATTCAAATCATATTTAAATACGCCAGCATCAGTATAAAAGGCAAACACACACCCGTATTTCCCTTTATGCTCGAATTTACTCAATATATAAATACTGCTGCTGCTGCTCATCGTTTCGGGCTGACTCCCAGCCAACATTTAACGTCCACGGAATTGCTTTTCACGGAAACCTAGGAAATTATGTTGTATCCACGGGTCGCAAATCTGTCTTATCACTACCGGATTAATTGTAAACCACCACATTTACTGTTATAACTCTATAACGCATCGACATACAGAGGAGAAAAAGTTAACATGACAAAGCAGGTATTTCTTCTTCTTCAATGAAATCAATGAAATTAGTTAGAATCTCGAATCGAAATCCATCATTCAGAGGGTAGTGCCAAACCGAAAATACAAATGTACCACCAAGTGAACGATTATCTACGATCATCTATAGATAGATATGTATAGAAGAGTATTAAAACATTAAGAACAGAATAGATAGTATATATAATTAGTGAGGAAAAACACGCGCCAACGGCATCAACCCCTTCGCAGCTCGAGGGATCACGATATTGATTGCTTGCCGATCTTAAATGGGATATGCTTCAAAATGTCGTTCGTTAGGCGTATGATTTTTTCCGGGCATTTCTCGCTGCATTCGTTGTCAGGGAGCAAGCGTGTAATTCTCGTGGGGCGACTGTTCGCTATGGTATAGTACACGCAAAAAAAGAACTGGTATAAAATTTGCATCACTGTGTATGCTCAGCTAGCTCTATTGCCAATGGCCGCCTGTAAAGAGCCTCCGGCCAAACTGTGGTTAACTAGTTAACCCACGATGGTCTGAGGAGGTTCCATCGTTCTTATCAGCAACCCCGCGATAATTGAGTGTGTTACAACGATAGCATGTGCAATCTATATGTATAACTGAGCAGATTACGACTATGTGGTACAAGCTGGTTTCTTCGTGAAACGTCAATACTTTATCGACGACCACAGATAGATACATTTGTCACACGTTTACTATTTCAGCAGCTGAACACGGCACACTGCTTGTCGGTGGCACTGTAACAACAACGGTTGGATCATCTTTGTATTCGAGAGTCGGAGGTAGAATAGCCGTCGGGAACAAACCTCAGCATTACTGGCGTAGATTTTTCGGAGATGCTCCTCGGAGGCGTTGTTCTTTAGCAGAATGTTGAGCAGCACCGCGGCGTTGAGAAGATGAGGCCCGACGGTCGTGGTCGCATTTAGATCATCGATGTCGTCATCATCAATGCGCTCGTATCTGGTCCTGTTTCGTATGTAGCCGCCTTGCTATCAGATGAAAATGCAACAAAACAGAACAAACGGAACGGGGGTGGCACCCTGTGAGGAAAATCGCTAAAAAGAAGATCTTCCTTCGTAGCTCCTACGAAGACTTCGCGGCGCAGATACTTGGCGCAGATAGATATGTTTACACTTGACACTTAGTCGTGTCTGCGCAAGCACAGGTTTAGAATCATAGCGCCTACCGAGGCAAACCCGAATGTTTATAATCATAGCAACTCCGAATGAAAGCAAACCCATAGGTTCACTTAGCAATATTCAAAGTTCATATACCTCGTAATCTGAGCTGCACCAAAGGTTTTCTTTCTAAATGGATTCGGACGAAACGCGAAAGATTTGAACGATGTATCCATGCACGGCCTCTGTAGACCCAGGTCAAAGCCTAAGTCCAAATGTCGCGCGTACGCGTTGAGTCACGAAGACTAAGTTAACTAAGCTATATATTTTGCTAAAAATAAAAGAAGTACATTTATTGATAGATTCGATTCCCTTGACGATTTCCTCAGCAGGATGACAGCAGCGTTTGGTTCTTACGAAGAATGCTGCGTCATTGCTTGACTTCATTGCTTATATGAAACTCAAACTCATTTTGATTTGAATGCATTCATTCACTCATTGAATGGATGAGTAAATGCAACAGCCCGGTCAAACCTGTTCGGTGCCGCCGCCAGGGTGCACTGTGTTCGTTGAACGGCGACGCCTATATTGGTGCTCAGTCACATTTACCATTTGTAATCAACATGTAGATATACCATGCTATCTCATAGTGTTTGATTATCGTCCAACAACTTACGAGTTTACGTGGCATTGCAAGGTGAGCAACGCGCTGCTCAACAGGCACATCCCTTTGGCCTGAATCAAGCTTTCCCAGGCCATTAAGGACCTTCTGGGCGACGGTGTCGCCTAGACTCCTACCACGAGCCACAGCGGTTAATGCTGTGAGGATGATAATTGGTAGTGCTACTTTTGAAAGCAATGTTTTGATGTCGTAGCGATCTTTCATAATTTCTTTGTGCGTGCTAATCTAGTTGTAGAACATCCAATCGTTTTTGGGGCTTCGTTTTTGAGAACGTAGAATGCGATTCTGATCTGCTACAGCGCAAGGCAGCATTGCGGAGACGGAGAAAGTTTCTTCAGAATGTTTCTTTGCCAGTGCTAAAATCGCACATCGAACTAGTGTAGTATGGCCGGGGAGAGAGGTGTATCGGAGTAACTATTATTTCTATGATTGAGCAGACATAATTGGCAAAGAACTTCAATGACTAACTTAGCCTTCTTCGGACTTCGTGCTGGCGGCGGGAAATCACCCGGTAGTCCTGGAACTACCATTATATAAGATTACTTTGGTGGACGTTGCCTCGGTTCCGTCGACGTCAAATGTTGGCCGAGAGCCAGTCGGAATAAGTTTAGGTTGCGTGGGGATGCGATTTCAACCAGCGTTATCAACTCTCGATGACAGGATCAACGTCCTGGAACGAGCGCTTTTGCTCTGCTGCACCGTAGTTGTTTTTGCATGGTAGAAATTATCTTCAGCGGAATCTTGTTCTATTTTGTTTGCGTCGAATGCTAAATGTACCCCATCTATTTATCTCAATGATCTCTCAACGTCATTTTTGCCCTCGTTGTCGTCGACTCCCCGTGCACTTCGGAGGCGGCTGTTGTTCAGCCGCTGTTGGCCAGTTCCATGTTTGTCCCATTCGTCGTACGGCGGCCAGCACCGTAGTCTGTATCCCAAAAAACAACTATCTTGTCGTATTGAGTGAGTATCGAATTGGTCTCCTGATAATCGTAAGTGTTCATGTCGTCCGTCAAACGACTTGTGTCGCGCGGCAGACAATGTGAAGAAACACGGCGAATAGGAACAACGCAATAGCGGACGGCTACACGGGTCTGGACAGACGACGAGAATGAGTCAGTGTGCTCAATTTCAAAATCAAGCTCATTTTCGGAACTGCAATATACACATGCTTTAGTTCTTGATAGAATATAGAAATAAAAGGAGTTTATATATAATAAAAGGTTCACATCGATAATAAAAATATTAGAAGATATAAACATGTACGATATTCGAAATGAAATTACACAGTTGATGATATCGCAACAGATATACATATATACACAATATAATGTCATTCAAACATTACAGTGTCAACAACATGTGTAGCCGTCACACATATCACAGTTGGAAGCCGTATGCGTTCTAAAGCGGATGCTCACTGATGAACCCTGCACACTCGAGTGCAGCAATCGTATGGGTCATCTACCATCGACAATCAGCCGCGTCGAAGCGGGACCGTCGTCGACGTTCGGCGGAAAGTGGAACTACCAATAATCTACCCCGATACCCCGCCACCCTGGCCGTTGATAGCGCCGCAATGATAGGCTGTGATGCTAGAGCTTCTCTTTGGTGCTCGAACTCAAGGGTCCGCCGCTAAAGAGCGGCACCGTTAGTTCAGCAAGCTAACAGACATCTCGATGGGCTCGTCGACATCATACACACACATGCGGTACAATACGCCCGGTGACCGCTCCAGCTCCGTTATCTCCATCTTCGTCGAGTAGACGTTGCGCGCCTGTTCGAGGAGCGGTCGGCCCGCTTGCTATTGTGCCGAATAATTGAACAGCTGCACCTTCGCTTAGTCACTATCACAGTGGTATTAACAGGAGTGGAGTAGTACCCAATAACAGCGTCGCATCCCGTTCCCGGCGACGTCAAGCGGCAATACCAACACGAGCAGCAGCAGCAGTAGCGGCCACGACATGACCGTCGACGACAACCGGCGCTCAAATGTACCCACCCCGTTGAACATTCATTGGGGTGAGGGAAAGCCTATCAATTGTGCTGAGACGCGAAGATATCGGGGAATAGTTTCAGCCATTTTTTTTTTTGTGCCTGTGACGACCGCGCTCTCAGAAGAACCGCCGTCGCCCCCGCCGCCACCACCACCCCCCTCAGTTAGCTCTACCGCGTAGCGTTATCCCGAGGTAAACACACGCACGAGTGATATCAGCTCACTGGTACATATTGTATCGGCGGGAGAAAAACGCCACAAAGGTGTTCGCCTCATAAGGACACAGACGATAGAGGAACCGATCGAAGCAAAATGCCGAGCTGTAAATGGTGAAAACGCCGGCTGAAATGAAGCAATGCCTCCTCTCCGGCTCTTGGGGGGGCAAGTGCTGTTGGGTTCGGCAAATGATTCATGCTAGAGCAAGAACGAGATGAGAAACAGAGGCCTGAGAGAGATGGCATCGAGTGCTATATCGTGGCTGCACGAGATTTATACGAGAGTTGAAATGATGATGGGGAGAATTTATGGAAGGGATTTTGAGACGTTGCGTGTTGAGCCGTCGATGACGGGCAGTTAGGCATAGTGGGTGAGTGTCGCTGAATCCGTTACGAGACAGCGAATGGTCACTCGACCGATTCGTACAGAAGAGAATCATTTTCGAATGTTCCTCCTTATCCCACATAGTGTGACGAGTATATAAAGAACAGTGATAATAATGACAATCATAATAATAATTATTATTGTTATTATGGTAACAATAATAATAAAAATTAGAAGTAGAGCGTTGAAGGTGAATAATAAAAAATGAATCAAAACGAAATAAATTGGATCGTCGATTTGCTTTTGCGTTATCTTATTTTTTGTTGTCCCGATAAGAGTTGGCCAACAGGATCAGTATCAAGCAGCACCGATAATTGTTAACTCTCGATTGATGCAGCGATTATTGACGTACGCGCACCCCGACATCTTCAAAACTGCAATGATTTTCCTTCATTTTTTTTGTGCCATTCATGGCAGACAATCACTATTGGACGCGCGCGCTACACTTCACGATGATGTTCTCCTATTTCGACTTCAACGATTTTGTTGCACTGCGAGAAGCGTACCGAACGTCTAGACAGCTGAACGTCATCGGAACTACTTGCCGATCTCGCATCCGGTAAGTATAGTGTCCGGCGTCGCGGCCGACCTTAAACCGAGATAGCGCCGGAGACGGATCACTTTCGCTGCTCGTTATTATTTATAAAGTCAGCAGACGAAATCGGACGCTCCGATAGCCCCGTGACACCCGGGGCAAGCAGCGCGACAGTGGACGAATGTTTTGGAACAATTCTGTTATCTGTTCGCTGCCTTTTAGAATACCACACACACACACATATGCAGTCATTATGATTCTGGCTTACGGATACACGGATGGGCCCTGAGCTGCTTCCCGGCTCAGTGTCACGGGTCAACCCTCTATTTCTCGCGTCGTTTCGCCGAAACGCCCACATATATATGCATGGCATAACTTGACGGCTAAACGGTGATAAGTATATGACGTTGTGAAAGACCCACCATGAAATTGCGTAGGTTAGCTAGTGTAACAATTGAACATATTCGTTGCATCAAATATTCCGATAAACAATAAATATTCTGATATTGTGAAGTTTTTTTCTGATATATATATATCTATATATATATATACATATGTATATATATTCGCTCGTAAGCAAACTTTCCAACTGCATTGTTTCTGTATGAACCGCCATGTTTGCCAAAAAAACATGACGGAAAATAGTGCATCTATTGTAGCCTATGCAAGCATACGGCGAATCGTGTTTTTCGCTCTACGTCAGTCAGTGGCTTGAGTTGGATTGGGGGACGCTTCAGTTGTCGAACATTTCTGCAGCGATTCAATGTGTCATATGTCAATGACTTCGAATACAATTCTCGAACACAACAGTGCGCCTCAGTACTAACAGCTATAGAGACAGACCGCATGGACATAATCGCTCACCCCAAACACACCGGAAGTTGAATAAACAGCGAATGACTTAACAGAAGTCCACAGCTTTCGAGCGCCGCGTGGCTCCGCCGACGACATAACCCAAAGCAGCAGGACAAATCTAGAGCAGTCTGTTTAATCAGGGCGATTTTTGTCTATGGAGATCGCTCTAGAATACTCAAGTGTCAGCTACGAACGGTTCTTCCTTCGCTGTGAGACGAAATAGGCAGTGCCATCGTCGCCTCCCTCCTTGAGGTTGAGCATGATGGCCTCGGCCTGACACCCAACTGCCCCTAACCGCTTCTCTGAGTATTATATATATTCCGACACATATATATGTATATATATATATATATACATGTCTACAAGCGTGGAAATATATAATACAGTACCCTAGAGAGCTTAAGCATTGTAAAATTGCAGCTCCTTTAATAAACCAATAAACATTAAAAAAAAAAAATATATATATACCCCTCAAGTGTCTGATACGAAAGACCACTGAATTCACCATTGGTGAATTTGCGCTGGGGTGTGTATATATATATACATATATATATACAACACTATATATATATGGTAGGGTATATATACATATATGGTAGACACCATTGCCGAGCTATAACATTGTTTCTAAGTAAGCCGAAAAGGCTTCGCATAGTAGCTATGCATTAGAGGTAATTTCAGAAGACAGAAGACGACACCGTCAAGGGTAAATTAAAGCTAAACTTACACCGACATAAAGGGTTTCGATATGAGCACCAGCTCTTAATCTGAGCAACTTATGCGCTCACGTTCATATTTAAATGCGACAGCGCACCTTGAAATTCAACAACATCAACTACGAGCTTCGTGGGCTGCTACGCAGTGGACGGTGGCAATCCACTTCCAATGGACGAAATTCGTTACATTTGAGTAAAGCTTAGGTGACAAGCTTTGTGCAAACTAACTTGAATAATAATAGCTATCTCGTATTCGAGGTCAACTTCTATAAACAGCTATACGTGGTGTCATATAAAAACGTTCGCCTGCAAAATACGAACATGTAGCATATATGATGTTAACATACACGAGCGCGTTCTTCTACTTCAGCTTACCCCTCTACTGCCCGCAGCAGCAGCAACAACAACAGCAATAGGGCTAATAAGCCCGCGAATAGAAGGGCTTTTATCTACCGGGCTTGGGCTGAAAATCATCATCGCCTTTTTCCAACGGAATTTTGTAAGATAGACGTCCAACGTCACTTATCTATTCGGCGGACGAGGGCTGGCCTTGATGAACTTCTTCATAGCGGTACGCCAGAGCGCTGACAAAGTTGCGTTTCAGCACCAGAATTCTGCTCATATGTCCCTAGTGCGATGTCGATTGTTGTAATTGTCCTTTCGCCGTTCGCCGCCTGTGTGCCGTGGCGCTTCCATCAGGCTAAGCAGCCCGGTTCATCCGTATCGCGTTGGCGTTGTTTGTCACCGCCACCACGTCCACCAAACGATGTGACACTGCGGTGGGCACACGAAGTAACAAAATCGTCCATGTAGTGCATTGTCCACCACCATCGAGATGGTTAGCTTACGCTACCACAACTATATCGACACACTTCACCGTACGGGTGCAAATTTGTGCTGGGGGTCATGTGTAAGTTCAAACTTGACGATACTCACAGCAGCAGCAGCAGCAACAACAACAACAACAACGCGCGTCAGAAATGAGAATAATTACATGCTTTTACTCGTCTGCGACGCCAGCAGTATTCATTGCGGAATACACATGCCCGCGAACACAACAACGAAGTGACAAGTGCCGGAACTAGACAAGCGCTTTCACTTCCTGGAGAGGAGTCATCTTACCCCCACCGGGGCCCCCACTTCTGCAGTCGCACCCGCTGCGAAGGCTAGCGCTCGCCCTAGGGGTGACACAATACGAGGACATCGGACGCGGTCCAACAACATCCCGACAGGATACAGCCCCCGTGTCGTTGGCGGGACGCGTCCAGTGCGCGAGTGATGCGCGAAGTGACAACATGATCTTCCAGGAGGTGACCGATTGGCAGACGCGGGCTCGTCAAGAGCTCGGAGAAACGCCTGAGCTCCGTCGGAAGCTGCTCCACGAATTCCGCTCGACAGTGGCGGAGATCAGTGAGTTCCGACCGCGTCTCGACGAGGACTTCCTGCTGAGGTTCCTGCGCGCGAAGAAGTTCAACCTTCAACGGGCGATCAAAACGTATAGGCGCTACTTTCGCATTCGGCTGGTCGATCCTGAACGCTTCATGCCCGTCGGTAAAGGACCGAAGGACTACGCCGATGCCTTCGAGCTTGAGGTCGGCACCCTCCTCGAACAGCTCAATCCTCTCGATGGCACGACAACGATCATTTGGCGATTTGGCAACTGGACACCAACTTGTGGGCTTGACCTGCGTGACATATTCACGCCGACAGCGATGGTTGGGGATTTATCGTTGGAGGATTCCCAAGTGCAAGTGAACGGGGTGCGGTTCGTTATTGATCTCGAGAAGATGCAGTACTCATATCTGCGCTACCTACCCTTCTCGGCCATCAAGGTAAGTTAGTTACGATTGTTCTAGACGAACCTATCGAGAGAGAGAGAGCTTTGAAAGCTCTACACTCTGGTGAAGGGGGGACCATGGTGATCGTTACACACGCCGCCCACACAACGTGTAATGCCTCACAGTTAATTTCACTTGCGACGTTCACATAGGCGTTGGTGATGGCTCTGCAGGATGGCTATCCAGTTCGCTTCAAGGGTGTCCACATTGTGCACAACACCTCCTTGTGGGACCTCATCTACAGCGTGGCTCGGCCTCTGCTTGGAGCTAAGCAGAGAGCTCGCTTTCACATGCATGGCCGTGATTTGGAGTCGCTACACCGGTTCATTCCTGCTGAGATCCTGCCGTTCGAGTATGGTGGCACTGCGGGCCATTTCTCCCACGCGTGGATCATCAACAAACTCTACGAGCACCACGAACAGTTCGTGCGCAACAGCTATTACGGATACAATGTGCCTAATGCAAAGAGCGACAACGATTGCCCCAGCAATTAGTGCTAGTAAAACAGTATCTAGGGTTGTGTATGGTTATCCGTTAGGTACGGGTCTATGCTTTGCACGTGGGTGCTCACACGGGTTCGATCCCCACCATTGTACATTTGCATTTAAAGGAGGGGTCCGTCTCATGAGGCCTTATGTCGTAATCAGTTGTACCGTGGACATTGTTAAATGTTTAGGGATAGGTATCACGCCCGGAAAATTATTGACTTACTAGACCAACTAGACAAACTACTGTAGGGTATTAGGTGTGGCGGGAGGTGGAATAAAACATAATAAATATTGCATAGAGCACTTCGGTTTCTAATTCTCCCCAGATTGTCGCGCTTTTTTCGAATCCATTTTTGTTGGATAGTGCCGCCCCGATTATTACCAATGTATCTGTTTATTGTCTACTGTTTATTGTCTAACCCCTGTTTTGAACCGTTTGCCGTATTGTGTTGTCCTTTTCGTATGCTGGGACAACGCTAACCTGAACACCTCTATGGTTCATCATATGTAGAATAGAAAAACCTAAACTCGGGCGTGGGGGGGGGGGGTTGCGTGTTAAAAAGAGCAGGTGCAATAATTCAATTTTGCACCTGTTTTTTTTAAACCGTTTATCTGTCGCGGCACACGACAGATAAACGGTTACACTTGAAAGAGCTAAGAATAGTTATACAATTCTTATAAGTAAGTTCTTATAAGTAGACAACAAAACAAGTTTCCCCTCTCTCCGTTATACTATAATTCATGTATTTATTTTCAATCAGTGAATAAATCAGACTTATTCTGGTATGCTATTATTCTTATTTTAAATGCTACGCTAAATCAAATTCTTTCAGTGAGCCTGACTCTCTTGCTTTGTCAATCAATTACTAAACCTTGCCAAACGTCGCCGTCCGGTCAAGGACATGACGTGTTTGAAGTGCTCATACCAAACATAGGCTAATAAAGACATTTTGTCTATATTTTGCTCATTGCTAGACCTAGTAATAATAATTAATATTGAATTAATAAAAAAAAACTAAACAAATGAATCATTGAAATCCATACTCATATATACAGGATCTAAAAATAACAAACAACATTATGTATATTTGCACATAAAAACGAATTTAAATTATAAATTTAAATACAAACGTGGGCGACAATTGTACCCGCTGAATGTGAAATAAACCAAAGAGCAGGTTCCTCGATATGTCGTATCAACAAACGGTATGGTCAATGAATATCGAATAGAAAACCCTGTTCTATCATACAAATTTGGTTGGTTAGAAAACACGGACACAATCACCGATTTGTCAAAACGGCTAATTGATTATTTGCATGGTCGAGACATCATTGCTATGTAGAAGTTCGCACCTGCGGCAGAACAATGCGTTCTTAAGGATTTACGAAGACCGGAAGAAAATCGTATCTATTTCTATAGGTATTTATTGGCAGATTTGCGCCGTTGTGTAATACAATGACTAAATACGGGATTAGCAGTGACATTAACGCCGAGGTCAGTTGTGACCTAGGGAATGTGGTGAATTTTTGTAGTCGTATGAGGAGGGATCATCCTAATCATGACATCCTTATCTGTAGAGAAAAGCAGGCCATTCGCTTGACACCGTCTGTCAATGCCCTAAACCGCCTTTTGAAAGTGATCCCTCGAGTTGAGAATATTCACGGCCAAATTTATTACGGAAATGATTTCCATTCAATTCAAATTATATTTTGTTAATCAAAAAGGGGTCTTTAGTATATTTCCAACCTCACCTAGAGGCCGAACTGAGGGTGAATCGCATTATGATGATGTTGGGTAATACTCGTACCCGTGTCAAGTACCACTAGGGTACACAAATCGATAAACTGCAGTCCCAATCTGTGTAGTCCAAAAGTCAACGCAATCCTCCAACCGACTGGAAGAAAGTGTCCAAGAGCCGACTGCAGGGAAGGATCTTCTATTTAGGATGGAAAACATCGCACCTCCAGCATTGACATCTTCCAACGGCGGCTACCATAAGGGGTAAAGAATTCTGGCGCACCGTAAGCCTAAGGAATACTGTGCACTCCTCCGTTCAGGCATATCCCATAGCGACACGCCCTCAAAAATGTCATACCGTTTCATTCTCAGTCGCGACACTGGAAGACTATAGGTACCGGTCAACGTTCCTCGTCTTTACGGAAACTCATCACCTTTTGTATTCAGTGCACCTCTATCTATGACCTCGGTCATGTAAAACGCGCTCCCGAAAAAAAGATGATTCAGATGTTCCGACACCGAGTTCTTCCGAGTCGGCGCGACACCTATGCCTGCAAAGGTTGAAACAATTCCTCTCGATGGCGCGCTTATTTCAAATTGAAGCGAGTCCCTTCAGCAACTTGGAACTTGAAATATAAAAAAGACTCATGAGAGAGGGAGAGAGAGAGATAGCTGGAACGGCTACAAGTTGACTACACCTCATTTACACTCTTTTTTTTTTTTTAAGCTGCTTTTTTTTTCTATCTCTATGGTTCTGGGGATCTTCTACTACAAGGATTCACTCCAAATTAAAACTAGAGGTAATAGGACCTCGTTCAGTTAAGTATTAGATTAAAGGTTAAGAGCTCAGGCCTGTCAGATAGGGGAACAGCTGAGGGTCAGCTCGAAAAAACAGCTAAGTATTAGATTACAAACGAAACTGAGAGAGAGAGAGATCACACTTTTCACCATTTATTAAACAAATCAGATCAATCTTCTACAAACTTTAGTAGCAACCTACTAAAATGAACCCAAAACGTCCCAGCTCGAACTCGTTTATCAAATCAAATCCTCACACAAAATGTTCCAAGTCAGTTGTGAGAGGGTATTGTCAACTAGGGAAAGCTTTACTAAAAATAATTTTCCGGGCTGACTCACAGCCTTAAACGTTTAACAATGTCCACGATATAACTGCTTTCGGCATAAGGCTTAATTATACGGACAACTCCTTTAAATAAAAATATTCAACGGTGGGGATCTAAGGCATGTGAGCATCTACGTGTCTCCTCCGGTTGCCAGGTGCACCACCAGGCCACCGGGATCGAGAAAAAGTATACTACACGAGTGAACCTTATCCAAACAAACTTAACCAACCCCTCGAATTAAATTAAACACCACCCGTAAAGTCTACATGATACAATACTGTCAACGGATATGCACGTTGAAAAATCAGCCACAAAGCGCTGATTTCGTCGTGGTGGGCCTTTGCAGACCGAAGAAAATTATGCCTCTCTTATGTACACATTTGACCACAGCGAAAAGGCAAAGGCAAAGGGAGAGAGAGAGAGAAAGAGGCGAAGTGGGGCTGTTGAGGAGATGACAAAAATAATTAAATATAAATAAATAAATAAAACTGGCACGCAAGACGTATCAAGACGAAAACGCGAGACGAGACTCAGCGGTCTCAAAGATGTAATTACCGCCAACCGAGTAAATGCATGCAAGGTCGCATGTGCTATCAGCGCTCATTTACAAGGGAAGACAGTCTCGCTCACAGACGAACAGCAACCGTTCGAGGACTGTCTCGATTTGCTTTCCACTCGTCATGTTCAAGCAGTTCTATCTGTTTGGATACAGGATTTTGCGTAAGTAAATGATCCGGGCTGACGCTCAGCCAACGTGTTACGACCAACATGTTTCAACTGCTTTCGGCATAAGGCTATATAAGGCGGACACCCTCCCCCATAAGCTTGATCGAGAATCTAAGCCGATTATCTGCGTCGACGAACAGACACTCCACGTGTCGACTGCATCGAACCTATAGTATATCAATTAATAGCCGGTGGGCTAAGAGTCCATTTATGATACTTCCGTCTTCTGGAGAACGTTGAGAGACGGATATCTGTCGTGGTGTCCGGCTTCACTTCATGTCAATGCTCGACGCGATCTATCACAATATTATATAATACAATTGCGTGGTGCCATTAGACTGATGTATTTCGCTTTAATATGGGGCTCAGCTGAATTATTAGCTTGAACCAGGACCACCTTATACTTCAGGACTTCAGATTATCATAGTAGAGTACAGTACGCTCAGCTCGTGCGAAGAAGAAGAGGATAGCAAATGCACGACACCGTCAGAACGTCAAGCTCCATCTTTGATCTACCAATATGATAAAGTGACTTTTTCTGTATGAAATATATATATATATATATATATATATAGAACTCCGACTAACCTGCATACACTCTTAGAGTGTGTGCAGATTAGTCGGAGTTATTGCAACGCTCGATAGTGCTCAGTTAGGTTGACTCATTACTATGGCTGAGCAGTACGGGTTTCTTGCCTAGGCTGGCGTGAATATGCGGCTCTGGATCGCCACCAACCTAAAAGGAGGCCGTATCTCGATTGACGATTTGCTTCGCTGAATATGACCCCTCCAGTTATGACAGACTCCGCTAGATTAAATAACCCAGACCCACTACTCTTCTCTGCTCTTGCGGCAGAACTACCTCTGGTGGTAGGGTGCCTAAGGTGTTAGTGAAGAGATTACTGTATGCCGAGGATGTCGCAATATGTGTAGCATGTAGCTTTTAGCTTAAACAGTCATTGTCCGGCTAGCAACGGTATATTCAGGATCTTGGTTTCAACTTCAGACATCAACTTAGCAAACACGAGGTCAATGACGTCCCGTGTGATGGAGGTCGTATTCCCGCCAGCCCCAAGGTACCACCTTTAGTCAGTCGGCCTTGAGATGTAAGGAGCATCAGCCATTTTCAGGTGAAAATGGTCTCAGCCCTTTTACGGAAGACACACACCTGCTCTACCCTAAGCACAGCTCAGAAAGTCATCAGTATAAAGATCCGAGTCGATAGTTTGGTACAATCGAGAAGATTTTCGCCCTCACGAAAGCGAATAGACAACCTAGACACGGTATATTCTGTATATTTAGAGCGGATTCTCGACTTATACACAACGTCATGTGGAGACCGTTTCTTCTAACCGATAGGTCATTAAAATTTAAGGACCTCGCGAAGAGATTGCACGTACAGGCAAGCTCTATTTACAGGGAATATCTTCGTAGATGGCGGAAGGAATGGCCGATATAAACTCTGCCTTTTACGAGCCAACCCCTATGACAAATACTAATTGGAAGGGCTTGAAGCTAGCGGATCGACACGTCATCACGCGCTTTGCCGCCCAATGTATGTCACAAATCATCAGCACTATAAGGGACTTTTGCGCGTCACGTTCATTGTGTCCGTGTGTTCCGGCGATGTGGTGTCGCTTGTGCAAGCAATTCACTAATTGACCAGGGACACCGTCCTTAAACAGCCTCGCATCTTAAATATAACACAATAGTGTATCTCGAATTATAAGGCTCCTCTAATGTGATCAAACTGTCAAATAATAGCTATGTAAAGACGATTTTATATTATATTAAAAATATTAGCAAAAATTTACAATATGGCTTATTCCGTATCAAAGTCTGCTCCGCTCGGACAAAAAAAACTGTTCATGATGGTAAAAAGTTGGATGGTGACATTATGAGATAATATCCAAAATATCATCAAGCATAGGGAGGCTAGAGACGAGCAAGGACCGAGCGCCACCTGGGCCCTCTGCACCATCACTATCTGATTGACATACGTTCCTATTCGCTAACATCTTCCTGTGCCCTCGCCCGATGATGTGTCCCTTCAGCCATCTGACGTGCCATTGTCTCGAACGCTACCCCGACAATGCTGCTGTTGCTGATCAAGATAGAAAACAGACCCGCCCCTCACCCGCAGACGACCCGCGTGCAACAGCACGACGTTGTGCTAATCTGGACCCCTACCAGGGATACTTCGACAGACGTGGCCTCTGAAACAGGACAGATCTCTTGGTCCATTCCCGCTCCGCCGTTACCGCCACCGCCAATCTCTGGAACGTCCGCAATGAACGTCTAATTCACCACAGGAAGCAGACGATGACCTTGAAGACTGTCCGAGGTTTCTCTAGTGGGATCGGATGAACGTCCACTCGTCGGATCGGTGTTGTCCCTTGGCCGGGAGTCCTGTTCAGCCAACGTACACCATGACGCAATCACTCTGCCTATGACCGTCCTGCCTTGATGTTTGGTCTTCTCTCCTATGGTAATATATAATGTTAAGCGTATGCGAATGTGTCGGCCCTGCGGCCCGTTGATTAGCTGAGTCGTGGTCGACGCGCGGATACATAATTGTGGTAGAATGAGGCAAGCGAATGAGTGGCTCCCGCGAACGAGATCGCACAAGCGCGGCAGTGCGGTCGCATCTACCAGAATCGGCCGCCGCCACTGTTACCGCTATAATGCTATACTACCCCACCGACCGCCGCCCACTGGCTGCCAACACTGTACGTTGTTTTTTTTTTGTTTAATGAGGTTGGGGGCAATATCCGTTACGGACACCTGGCCTCACATCTGAGGTGTTCGCCTAGGTAGTGTCGGACTCGCACCGACTAAAACCCCGAACCGATTGCTAGCTTGGGCCACTGTATCTGCGGACGGACATGTCGCCTATGTATAGAGGTACTTTCCAACGCATCCCTCCCTTCCCACTGGCTGAACGGCATTGCGGGGAGTGAGATTAGTCACCGGAGCGGGAACCATCGAGAGGGACAGGACTCGCTTGCCTTATTCCTTCCCATGTGGTGCGTTGCGTTACTCCGGGCCCTGTTGCCTCGTTGTCCTCTCGTAGCATTGCAGCAGCTGCTTCGTCTGTAAGTGAGCAAGTGAACCAGCGACAAGTGGCGGTGAGTGATCCTTCTGACTCAACGGTGGCGGCTGCTCTCGTCGTTGAGGAATTGTCGAAGCGGCGCCAGAGAACGATAGGGAGGGAAGCGGACCACAGCAGATCTTGCGCCTGCCGGCCGGCGGTTGACCGGCTCCCCAAAAGCACCCCAAAAGCGCAGTACCTAAGGGTGTCTAGGGACGAGCGATGCGGTGGTCTAACGCAGCGAGCCAGTAGTCAGTGTGCTCCGGCTGATAGTTCCGTTGTAAATCAGAGGTGAGAGAGAGAGAGAGAGAGAGAGAGAGAGAGGGAGGGCGCTGGTTGCGCTTCTCGGCAGATGCCTCAACAGCAGCCGCAGGAGATGCCTCTGCTGTCCTCTGCTACGCTCTGCACGGCCGAAAGGCTGGGGACTACCCTCTCAGCTTTCTTCATCGACAGCTAGAGCAAGTGAGGAGCTGTCCGCGATCAACGGCGGCTCGGCGACCGCGACGACGAGAGCCATCGCGAAAGAGCGATGGAGAACGATGGAGAGAGAGAGAGACAGAGGGTCCGCTAAGCAACCCCCAGAACAACCTGCGCACTCTACTACGACAGTGGAGGTGGTGGCGGCGCCGCCAGGCGCGCCGTCTCCAATGCGTCCGCGAGATCCGGCGCCAAGCTAACACCACCCGGAGGGTCGAAATCGTAGGGCTACCCACCCACCGGGGACCATATGGGATAGGGGACGGGTGTCCAAGCAGGGGTCTGTGACTCCACAGAGGAGCGCAAGGGAGGCTCGCGCGGGTGCCGCGGACGAGGGCCGACAGCCGCCGCCGCTGCCGCCGCCACCGCCGCCGCCGCCGAAGCCGCTACCACCAAGACGGCTAGCTCGCGCTCCGCGAGCTGAGGCAGCCCGGAGCGGAGTTGGTCGTCGGAACCGATCTAGCTTGCGGATCACGGTGAGTGGCAGTGACAAAAAAATTCGATTTCTGTACGTTTCTGAGTGAAATTTTCTGGCACGCGCGGCAAAAAATTGCCCCCATTTGAGCTGATTTTTTTCAAACCTTTCCAGTCCCGAAACACATAGGGAAAGGTATTTATTTTCGTGAAAATACGCAAATCAACTTCGGTGGCGGTAGGCCTAGAAATGTTTTATTGTCCTAAGCTGTAGGCGTCGGATAGCTATGACAGTTTGCGTCAAGCTAGCCAACTACCGGTAGTATTGACCTATTCCGGTGGCAAACTTGAGAAAAATTCGTGGAAACCGAGTAAAATTCCGAAGTTGACCAGGTGACAAAAATGGCGGACCATTAAGAGGGAAAAATTCGATTGGTGGCCTTGCTGGCTAGCAACCCGCTGAAAAGCTGCGTCGAAAAACACACTAGGCTATTAGGAAAAATATGATTAAAACGTCGTTTTGAGCAAAAAAATACCCAACTCACATTTTTCGTTTCGCGCAGATGTCTGACAGCGAAGGCGCATCCGCCGCAGCGGAGAAGAAACGCAGGGGTCGCCCGAAGAAGCCTGAGTCGGACAAGGCTCCAACCAAACGCAAGGCGGTAAGTATCTTAGG
This sequence comes from Stratiolaelaps scimitus, assembly GCA_019614645.1. NCBI lineage: Eukaryota > Metazoa > Arthropoda > Arachnida > Mesostigmata > Laelapidae > Stratiolaelaps > Stratiolaelaps scimitus. The sequence goes on along the minus strand of JABWDB010000090.1, from coordinate 289,530 downwards.
GCGTTGAACACAGAAAACTGGGTAGTTTTCGTCATAAAACTAGGCCCAACACGAATTGTAAACTTTTTGTCAACTTTAATTTTATCTATATTTTTCAGGACCATATTTGGTTGAGTGGAACTACCCGTTAACATCTGATATTACGCGTCGCTCTTGATAAATTGCATAATATGTGTATTTTTTAAATTTTCCTCGCTATGTTGCCAATGTACTCTACGGGCTCAGTGGTCGAATTTAGCGAAAATCAAATCTTTTCTAAGCACAAAAATATATTCGTGCTATTTAGTTCGGCAGGCTGATCCGCCATGTTGACGACTGCCCTCGCCGATCCACCTTCCCTCCCCGAAATGGGTCTCTATTTGGTAACACATACATATATATATATATATATATATATACAGTGGAGTGCATAAACTTAACGCACCCTTATATTTCAACAAATCGTTACAGAGAATAACATTTGAGGCGTTTATTCTGTATCAGATTAATGTACGTGTCAAATAACATACACACCACAGTGAACAGCGCATATGACGTCACATGCAGCCTGCTACGATAAAATGTGTCATATTTCGGTTGTGCAAAACGATAACACACCCTCAGTTATCGAGTGTTCCCGCTGAATTAATCCAGTTTGTGTTGAGCATTCAAGCTGTACTGTAGTCATGGGACGCGCTTCGAGCCTTACTGATGCAGAGATAGCAGTTATTACCGCTTTACATCTAGCAGGAAGGACCCAGGCTGCAATTGCCAGAGAAATTGGCAGAAGTCGTCGCGTAGTTCAAAATTATTTACGCAGTCCGTCGACGTATGGTACTAATAAGTCTAAAGGACGTCCACGAAAGATCAGCCAGCGAGCTGCCATGCACATTGGTCGATTGGCCTCGAATTCGACCATAAGTTGTGAAGCAATCAGGCAAGAGTTAAATCTTCAGGTTCATAGATCAACAGTTTTAAGGACAATTAGGCGTTATCCACATATCATACGGGCGCAAATGAAAACAAGACCGCGTCTTCAACAACGCCACATGACTGTCCGACTAAATTTCGCTCGCAATAATATGGCCAGAGACTGGAAACTGGTGAGTATTGGGGCCACACTCTTTACAGAGTGTCTTGTGAGTACATCTATTTGAAATATACTGTGTTGTTTCAGATCATCTTTAGTGACGAAATGAAGTTCAATTTAGATGGGCCAGATGGATTTAACGGTTATTGGCATGATGTACGTAAAGAGCCGCGGTACTTCTCAAAGCGCAACTTCGGTGGCGGGACCGTTATGGTTTGGGGAGCTTTCACCTCTCTTGGCAGACTCCCACTCGCTTTCATCTCATCTCAAATGAATAGCGAGGACTGTCAGCAGATGTTGACCAACAACCTATTACCGTCTAAGAGCAGATTTTATCGACTGCCAATTGTTTTCAACACGGTAACGCTTAAATTCACGTCAGCGTTAGTACACGTGCGTGGTCAGCACGGCATGACGTTGAAACCCCAGATTCTCCTGATCTCAATCTGATGAAGAACATCTGGGGCACTCCGACGAGTATTTGTGTCAAATCAACAGTATGCATCTCTGGAAGCACTAGGGAGGCGTTGCTGGAGGCCTGGGGAGGTGTCAGCGACCAGATCCTGCAAGGGCGGAGCCGCACGGTACTGATTAGCACAAGAAAACGAGAATGAATTCAGCGAGAACGCTCGATAACTGAGGCTGTGTTATCATTTTGCACAACCGAAATATGACACATTGTATTATAGCAGTCTGCATGCGGCGTTATATGTACTGTACTTTGTGGTATGTATGTTATTAGACACGTACATTAATCTGATACAGAATAAATGCCTCAAATGTGTATTCTCTGTAACGATTTGTTGAATTATAGGAGTGCGTTAAGTTTATGCATATATATATATATATATATATATATTATATGTATATATATATAGTGGTCGTTCGGAGCTATCCCGTACATCGGAGAACGTTGATAAGCTTTGAAGCTCGCGTTGTAGTCTGGTCAAATTTGCCTTGTTGACACTTGCGTATTTGCTTGCATGCAGCTCAGCGGTGATATAATTTCTTAAAGCTAACATGAGTCTAGAAGCAAAAGCGTCGTTTAGTGCTGAAAATCAGCGTTCCGTGATAAGAAAAAAAACTGTATTTTTTTAAAGAACCAGCCCAAATAAAATTCATCGAAAACTGGCTTAAAATGTCACACCGGGAGGGGGGGAAGTTATTCACCCGGCAAAACGTTTACCACTGGTGTAATCGACTTAGAAGAGGTGATTGGGCCGTTGGAGGCCACAGAGGAGGGGACTTCACTTCAGGACATCTGACGAGCGAGCGAGTTGTGTGTCAGCCGATATTTCGGGTTTATGAAGAGACCCGTCGACAAATGGCACGGGAATCGAGAGCATACAATTTTTGTTCTACCTATGCAATATGTTTAGTTTGTATCAAGCGAATTCGATGTTTGACTTCGAGAATATCCTCTGTCGAAACCAAAAAAAAAAAAACGAGATTTAATATATCTCTCCAACGAGCGATTCTTGGCTTCCAAATAACGCGCTTCTGCCCAGACGACCGAGACCACTAGGTGTCTAGGGTTAGGTAGTTGTCTGCAACGCACCATATTGTAATAGCGTGCGTTTCTACTAGAATCTTACGAGATGGAAATAGAATCGGGCCGTTTTCGTCAGATACTCGGAAGTTGCCGATATTGTCTCATCCAATACGTGTGGCGTGGCGAACATAACCAGCGCCACGCGTACGGCCTTCAGCTGACGAACTCGGAAGATTGAATTACCAAGTTGGGGTGCACGCCCACCAACTTGTTCGTATCGTTGTTACTGCTACCGCTGACGAACTGACGCTACTGTTGCTGAACATGAGGCGAAATTTTGCGTGATGATACCGTCAAGTTGTTCCTAAACTACAAACGCCTTGTTTATAAATGGTTAACAAACTTAACGCTAATCCATCTGTGCGATATCTTGTTACAGTCTTCTGGCGGTGGCTCGGCCAGTAAGAAGTCCCGGGGTCGGCCTAAGGGGTCCGGCAAGAAGCGTGGACGTAAGCCCAAACCCAAGAAGGAGGAGAAATCTGAGGACGATGACGGTCAGGAGTAACGATGATCGGGTATACCCCCCTCGCGTCGGCGGCCGTAGGACTATAATAGGACATTCGCACTGGTGAATGTCCTTTTGCATTTGGCAAAAAAAAACGCAAATCGCGACGGGCAGATAAACAACAGGAGGGGAACACCTTGTTCTCAACGCAATCGGAACTTATTCTGCAATACATCGGAATGGAGGGTTAAATAATAATAATAACAATAATAAAACTTCCTCTGTAAAATTATATCAAATTGCGTGATACTCATTCCGTGTCAAGCTTAATTTCGGGCCTCGATTAGTTCGATCATTAGACATCAAGACGACCGAACGATATCGTCAGAACTTTTTGAACAGATTTTCCAAGTGAACCTAATTTTGCGTTTCATTATTAGAGAAACAAAAACTTTGACCGCGTTTCTTTCCGCTTCAGTTATCTCTATTGTTACTGATGGACCAATTATTGAACTTCAAACCAACGGAGCTAAGTTCAGCTTGTTGAACGCTCGTAATTACCCGGCGGAAAAATAAAGTAAAAGTTCGTGTTTGATTAGACCGGATGATTTTTCATTCATAATTGTCACGGGTGGCTTAGGTAGACCCCCAGCTAAGATGATGGGTTGAACCAACAAAATTATCAATAGCCACTGAGACCTATCGTTTGCTGTGAGGTGAACTAAATAATCTACAGCGTGACGGTAGATCGTATTCATCCAAAGTGGATCCACTTGAAGCAAATGGTCAGTTCAAGGCAACTTTCTGAATTTATGGCTGCGATTGCTATTCATTCCCGTAAAAGTGCCATTCCAAAGTGCCGACAACGTATTCTCAATTCAATTTCATCATCCAGTAACCATCAAAACATCTTAGGGATATTTATCTCAATTATATTTGCACATCCCAATGGATGATAATGATTCTAGATCTAGAGCTATATAGAAGAAGATATCAGCTTCAAGTTCGCGGCGGTGCAGGAGATACTTGCGTTGCCAGATATCTCATCCAGCTAAGGCGTTAAGTAAATATATATAGTAAATTCTCACGTCATAAACGATACTGTACTTGCTGGTATTTATTCCCTCTCTCTCTCTGTCTATATATATATATATATATATATATATATATATATATATATATATATATATATACATATATATATATATACATATATATATATATATATATATATATACATACATATATATATATATATATATATATATATGTATCTATGTACAACTATGATTTTATTCATTTTGCCATCGGCATTTTATCTTTCTCTCTCTTTCCACACACCCTCCCCAAATAGAATGTTTCGTACATTTGTGTTAACATTACGATACACATTTTTTCCCTACTTCGGCGCAATAGCTCAGCCTATTTATATATATATATATATATGAGTTGTATATATACGTTTAGGTTTTGGACACAACCACCCACCCAACAGCATTTGTTCAGCTTCGTTCACATAAACGAGCAATTTACTTGCGAACGAAATACTTGTCGATGGCGGTCACGACGCAAATATAAGCGACGCCTCAGAAATGATACTCTTCTTATCGTTAACATTTGTGTTATTAATAAGTTATTAGCGTCTCGTGTATTTCCACGATGAAAATGACAATAATACCCAATAAAGCAGCATACATAATAATAATTAACAGGCCGAATTGTTTGACCTCTCAGAGAAACAGCAATAATGTTTACGATCCAGCCAGTCGTTTGACAGCTCTCGCCATCGTCGCCGTAAATTGTCAAATCAAGAAATGAACAATTCCTGTTGAATTATAGAAATCTCCCCAACGTCATACACACGCACACTGTCAGACATGCACTCTGAGCATTATATATATGTACACAGTCACACAGGGTTTCTCTATTCTGTTGTTTTTGCATTGAAGTAGGCCCGCCCGTCGTACGCACGACACTAGGCGTCCTACCACGCTTGAATTTTCTCTTTCCTCTCTCTCGCTCTCTGTGATTCTCCATGAAGCCTGTACAGGCAGAGGTATGTATCTGTCTGGCGACCAATACCAGCAGTCTACAGAGAACTGTTCACCATTTAGCATTGTCCTGCTCGATGCATGCCTTGATGCATTGTCCTCGGCGTACACAACACGTTTTTTACGGCGGTAACAAAAACTCCAACAGAATGATGCAAATGTCTCTCTCGAACTGCCGGCTTCACCGATCCATCCGTTCGTTCACAATAGGTTCGCCGCTGCTTTGTCGCACAAAGAAAAAGAAAAATGCGTTGTCTTCTACCCGGTCCCTCGAGAATCACTTCCTGTTGGACGTTCCGGGCTTCTCGTGGGCAACATATTCGATTTTTCTACCGATGAACGCCCACACTTGCGGGGCGTACCGAGGGTAGGCAGCGGCAACAACAGGTGGCGGACGCTGTTTATTTACTGTTGATGCTGTTGTTGCTGGACCTTCCGCTGTTGTCGGGAACGGAAGATCTCACTCGATAGTTGATTGGGAAAGCCATTTTCCTCGTTTTCTGAGTCGGAGTTATCGCCACCGCCTCGTGGCCGTTTTTGGCCCTGACCAAAGTCGACCGGCTTAAGTACGTGCTCGAAGATCTTCAAACTTAAGCCTGCGGGTAGTGCAATCGACGTTGAGCATATAAGCAAACACAGAAGAAGTTTATATAATATATATATATATATATATATATATATAGGTGTAGTAATTGGAGGAGATGGAGTCATGTGTTTCGTTTCATACATACTGAATGCCACTTATATTCAAATTTGTTAAATTGTATATGTATCTGTGGAATCTAGGTCATAACCTATCTCAACGGGGCAGACGTCACTTGAGTAAACTTGAAACATCTGAGAAACATCAATTAAACCTAATCGTCCCAGTATGTATACGCTTAACAATAATAATATTAATAAATAAGACACCTAATTAAAGGGAGCGACGAAAAGCTTACCATTCTGTGCGGCGTCAGGATCGGGCAGCTTGTCCGGGAGATTCATGTTCATGAACATTTCAATTAGTTTGTCGACCGCAACGAATGGTCCATTGAAGGAGGTCGGAGGCGGAAGACGAACCATTAGTTCAGCAGCTGCCGGTGGTGCAGGGAATACACCGCCTGGTACCGGATGAGCCCCGCTAGGGCACATCTGAACACGCCAAAAGAAAAGCACGGTGAGATCGCATTTAGATAACAGGCCTTAGCATAATATATGGAGCAAGTCAATGATCAGGCGGTATCTGAACAGCTAACTCGATGAAGTTGACTAGAGACTCGGAAATACGGATATAGTCTTTTTCGAGGTATAAACAACGGTTCTGAGGGGGGTCGAAAAGGGGAACAATGACTTTTCTACAGCTGAAGTACGTTTGTCGAAACAGATTGCAGCAAATGAAGGGCACCTAATGTCAGCATGTAATTCCGTCAGAGTAACACGTCAGTCGAGACGAAGGACAGCTTCCGCTGTCCTAATGGCATTGTGAAAAGTCCTAAACACGACCTGACTGTAATTAGGGCGGCGCAATCGTTCTCTCCTCCTCCGTTAATTAACTCGTACCTGTTTAGGTTTAAAAGGTATCATCTGAAGGACATCAGGGCGGAACACCTTCTCTTTGTGAGCTTCTCCGGCATCGAGAATTGCACCTGCAACCAGGCCACCAGCTAATGCACCCCGATTTTTTAACAACAGCTCGCGATAGCCCATTGTGATTAGCTCAGCCGGTGAGCACGGCACCAGCTCCAGGAAGCGGTATCTTTAAAGAAGCGAGAGAACGATTGAATCAGCAACGAGTAGGTACAAATGGCTACCGTTGACTTGTAACTCTTGGGTAAAGGTTTATTGAAGAAGTTGCAGTTTTAAAATGCTTAAGCTCTCTTATATGTCACGGAGCGGGGCTTGAACCTGCGGGCGAACTTTCTCCTTTTTTTTATCAATGATCACTTCGCAACTAGGTAACCATACACCCTGATTGAATATTTCTCGATGTGTGAATGTGGAAATCGACAGAGGAGATATTATTTATGTGGATATGAATACCTGTCAACGAGGAGGGCGGTTTCTTTGCCCTCAAATTCTTTGAGTTTTTCGATGGCAGCTGCACGCCGCTTCTCCACCTTCAGAATTGAGGTCAAATCCCCAATGTGCGACTCGAACTCGAGGAATTTATTCCAAATGTCCAGAGACTTTTCGGCAGAGAGTTGACCAGAGGTTAGAACGCGTTCGAACAAAACTCGGGTGTTCGAATCGTCTGCAAGAACGTAGAGAAGACAATACGTACCAATAAATGTCATAAGTTAAATCAACAATAAGGCACAGATTGGGTTTTGCTAATATGCCGAGCATTGTTGATGTTTGAACGCATTACGTGTGCCGTGTATGCAAAATGTATTGTAGAGCAGAGCTTAAAACGTCGCCTACCGTTCTGATGCGACAAGTAGTCGATGTAAGCCAAAACGTAGTCGGAGTTCCCCCCGTACTTCTTCAAGCCAAGTTCAAATATCTTGAACGCGATTGTTTTGTCCTGAAATGGCATGCCCGGGAAGCAAATCACATTCGATTAGGCTAAATGTGTATAAAATAAAACTTAATTAAGATTATCCTTTTTCGAGGTAGATATCTTTCTTTCGAAAAAGGTAGCCAGGAGACCGCTGTAGTGTGCCTTTGATTCACGATGCAAAATAGTTCACAATCAAGTCACACATCAGTTACTACATCGTTTATAAGGGCGTTTCAGCAGAGTCAGCGGGCATACATACCTTACTGCAATTGTACTCCATGAGAGCTGCAGCCACGTACACATGATGGTTGGACCGCTCATCTTCCCGGGCCTTTTTGAACACCTGCCGAGCACTCTTGATGCCCTCGGCTCGCCGAGCGAACTTCAGATACTGCACATATGCCAGCGTCGGATCTGAGTCGCGAATGTCAATTAGACGATTATAAATGTCGTGGACCTTCTTGTGATTGTTACGACCTTCCTCGAAATCCGCATATGCAAAGTACAACAGCTGGCAACGACACAACAGGCCGCTGATTGCACGTTCGTACATAGTTGCTGCTTCTTCGGCGTATTGTCGACCCAATGTGGGATCACCGCGATCCGCAGCCGCTCGAGAGCTGTTAATGGATTGATCCGTCGATCAACAAGAAGGATACGGAAAACATTATATAGCATTTTTCTTGGAGGACAATGTTGCCCTTTATCTGCTGGATGGTGTCACTCGTCGGGCATGCACTGAGACGCTCTATTACCTAAATCTTACTAATGAAGAGTGACCGACTCGATTCGTACCGTTCATCAAGAAATTGGGCAGCCTGTAGCCAGATGTCGGCGTGATGTCCTAGACAAAGTAGGCACTGCTCATAGCCGAACATGACTCGTCGCGTGACGAGAGCCAAATCTTCGGACCTTAAAGGGTTCGACTTCTCCCAAGCGATCAGTTTTTTCCAGAGCTCAAGTTGACGCATCTCCTCTGGAGTACCCTGCGACCATACGTGAAAGAAAACTGTTACCAAACGCAAACAAGCTTGAAAGATTCAGCTAAACTTGTAGTAATGATGGAGAGCTGCCTATTATTGCTGACGTGCTTCAGACCGCCTCAGAATCTCCAGCATCACATAATGATCTGTATACAGACTCACATTACAAAATCTTGCCCCTCAGAAGTTCACCGTCAAAATGCATTGCACCTCAGAAGTTCACCGTCAAAATGGATTGCACCTCAGAAGTTCACCGTCAAAATGGAATGACCTGTCAGCTAATCTCAATCAATACCGAATCTTATCCCACGATTTCCGTATTGGAAATACATAGAAATTATGAACGTCACCATGTACTTGCCTGTGGAGGAACCGAAGGCATATTTTTATTGATTCCTCTCGAGTGAACCTCGTATTCCTTGGAAACTCGTCGAGCATTCATGTAATCTCTGCTGCGGTCTGAGATCATCTTCTCAGCTATGAGCGGATTAATGTTTTGCTCGTAGATAACGTAATCCTTCCAGAGCTGCTCAATGTTCGTCATAGGGTTGTGCACCTGTGCGTATCGAAGTAAATAAGATCGTACATAATCAAAATTAACCTAAAACACGCGATTGGCTAAAATCAAGTGAGTGTGCAATGCGGCGTCATATACTGCCCTTGCACGTTCCCTGTTATTAGAGGTGATATTCTCGGAACAATCATAACATAAGCACGTCCCGATAATCGAACAACAATAATACGCGAGAGTAGCTTACTTTTTTCATCTAACTACAAGAACACACCTAATTAACATAGATAGCTAGGTGATTTACATGTGTTGCTATGACGCTAGGTACACTTGAGCATGATAAAACACCAAACGAGTTAGTTTAAACATTCCCAATAGGATGGTTGCTTAACACTGATATTCTGTGATTGTTCCAGTGAAAGGTATTATATATATAGCGAATTATTACTATTATTATGGATGACTTAATACTCACCCCCTTCTGATAAACTTTTCTGACAGCAGTAATCCGCTGATTTTCAGCATAACTGCCCACAGCATCGACGCTCTTCAGAAAGTTAACATAGTCATGCCAAACGGAGGAAGATGAGACGTCCATACCCATCTTGTCCAACGTGAAATCATACGCCTGCGCCATTTTCTCACGATACGACGGCAGTGAAGCTTTGGTCTCTTTTACGTAGCCGAGATAGCATTTCCACAGGTCCATATTCAGGACCTACAGAATTGTATGCACAGTAATAGATACGTGGTTATAATGCGTCTATTGTGGTTACGGCGTAACTAGCACAGATATCTGCAGATGAGATCGATTCTTCAACCACTGTAATAGCTGGAGTATAGATCTCATTATTTTTATATGATATTAAAAAGGGGAAAATATATGTTATATATATATGTATATATATATATAATTGGATGATACTTAGCACAATAATTCTGCTGCTCGCCAACAAAGATGTTATCGCAAATAAACAAAGGTAAATGCCCAGGCGAATGCTGGGTGCCTGTCTAAGCCTTTTTCCTAATTAATGAAACTGGATCTAGCTAAACCACTATTAGCTAAATCTAGCCCACCTTAATCAAACTTCGTGTGAAAAGCTTCTCGACCCTGTCGAAACAGCGAGCCTTTAGCTCGTGTTCGATGTAGACCTTCCAATAGCGACCTGTGTTAGGGAAGGTCGCTACAAGTAGCTCGTAGGCTTCCCGGGCATCTTCAATCTTCCGGGCCTGAGCATCTCGAACCAGGACCGACCAGGCCTCGATATCGTACGGATTCTCCTCGAGGCGCTTCTCTGACGCGCGTAAACGCTCCGAGTCCTGCAAGACAATCGATATGTATATGTTACTAAACTACCTTGACGTATATTTTTCATATGGACCAAGTTTGTTCTCGATTCAGCTTGTGCAGCCTTATTTAGCATCCAGTTGTTTCAGATCCACCACGAAACGTATGCACAGCATCTCTGAAAGCACCATCTCTTAATCGATCATTTTGTTCATCAGCTCATAACGGGTTTAACAGGGATTCGCGACAAAATGTGTTTAACCTTAACAAGCAGTTCGATTAACAACAAAAAACGCTTAGTGGGTACTAGCGGAAATGCAATACTCAGAGCTAAACTTGAGTGTATAGAACATCTGCGACGTCAATGAGAGCAAATGTCATGCAGCCATTCCGTAGCAAAACGGGAGAGGAGTTTCCTTGAAGAAAAAGTTTACACTGCATCGCGCAATCTCACCCATAGGAGCACATTACTCCCGCGAATCTCGAGTCTCAGGTCATTGGTTTCAATCAACAATCAATAGTATTTTTGCTCATATGTATTTTCACTATTTGCACCCAATGTACCATTGCGCCAAACAACACCACGAGCTGTGCCGCTGTTCTAAATGGAGGCAATCCAATTTCAACAACACGCACCTTTGCAACAATTTTGGAATGACAAGGAACACTGCTTCAAAGCTCTCACACACTCACAGCAATCGCCAGATGTGATTATAATACCATCAGCATATATATATGTATATATATGAATATTGTATTGTGCCATCAACCTTTGAATAAAGTGTTATTATTATACTGAGTGAAAAGTGATGTCCCCAAGTCCTTTTGTAACTACGTGTACAAACAGCGCTCGGAAACATAACAGCGCGCCGGTCCCCCTTTAATATAGTCACTAGAGTTATTGTGCGGTTCCAGTTTCGCGGAACGCTTGTTTTGCTTCGAATTCAACAGTTAATACCGAATTCCTGCATTGGCTGTATGCCGTTTTGCAGATTTGTAAGTAGCAAATTGCGCTGATCTGTGCACAGATGCCGATAGCAAAACAGTATCTGTAGATCGTTTTGGATCAACAAGGTTTATGTCCAAGAGACCTATCAAGTTCTTGTTGAGACGACACCTCGTTAGACAGAGCGCTTCATATTGCTAAATACGCACGCCTTGAACAGACATGTGATAAGGACACCGAACGTATCCGAGCGGTTTAATGAACACGAACAATAATAATCATAATATTAATAATATAATAACAGGTCGCCGAATCACAATAATAATAATAAGAACATGTTGCCTGTTAGCTTTCCCGCCCGCTGCTTACAACCACAACGCGATACAACACGCGAATCTAGTTAATGCTTATTGACGCAGTCGCTATCAAGGGAGAACCTACCGACATGATGGAGTCGCACGGGGCGGTGTTCCTCAGTGGCCCCCACACCAGGTCCTGAATCGGCGAGACTTGCACTGGGCCTTTTGCTGCTTTCGTACAGAGGAAAGATCGCCACTGAAAAACATAAACACTCAACAACCACCCCCAAGGTTTCACGTCAACGACGAGCCCCGGCGGCCTCTGTTTGTTGTGGCGAATGATATCGTTGATCTGTGAACGAGTGGACAGGGCGCGGGAGAATTCAAATCGTGAGGACTGGAGAGCAATGGGCAAAGGAAGATATACAGACTTGCAAGATATGGTTTCAATGTAATTATTGTTGCGATGTATCTTGCGGGATATGTTTTGCGGAATGGTTGCGAATGTCATTCGTAAGCATGTCATGTGTAATGTATGCGAAATTGTGCATGGGGTCAGCATGTGTTATCAATGAGGTGAGGTTTAATTAACATTTAATATTGTCACCTTCGCGGCGTATAGTAGTACAAATCAAAGAGCATGTGTGTTATTTCATATGATAACAATAACAAACGTTGCTAATAATAAAGTTGCTTCAATAGCCGGAGTCTTGTTCGAGCTCATCCGTTCAAGGGTGCTCTATAAAGAAGGGCAACCGAGGTTTGAAATCAGAATGCTGAAGGGCTGACATCAGCAACACAATTGAGAGAGAAAGGTTCTGCTGATTTGTGATGTATTTCGCTATAAAGGGTGATGCCTCTCTCGAACAGGAGGAATCTGACGTCCCGAGTTCCTGGCACGCTGGCGACGACTACTCACGATGTTTTTTCTCTGTATTATATGGATACAGGAAGCTTGTTGAAGGCCATGAAGGCCGACTTACGAAATACTACTCGAGGCACTTAGGAATTTCATTCTAGTACTTGCAGTTGCACTGGCACACATTTTTAAAATGTCTACCGCGCAAGCAGACCACTATATAAGGACAACAGGCTTGGATCTGACCCAAACAGTTATAGATCCAATGCACTCACAAATTTTATCGGAAACGTATTCGAAAGCTGCGTGAAAGAACAAGTGACAAAGTATGTCGAGAACCCTTCCATACTTGCAGATCTTCAGTATAGATTCCGAACTGGCCGATCAGCCGGACTTCTCTGAGACACCGCAGAATATGTTTGACTTGGAGCAGATGGTGGAGTCGTTGTGGTGGGTATATTCCTGACGTCGTGATCCAGACCTTGTGAGGGTATCTCTGGACGCGGCATTTTATCCAGTGCGCCATGGTACTTTAGTACAGGCCCACGCTTATCTAAGATTAAACAACCATACCAGACGTTGGTTTTTCTTCTATCTAGTGGTACGGAAGCCGAAAGTTCGAGTAGGAACCACTCGATCTAAGCAGGCCACCTTATGCAAGTGGAGGTGCCTCAGGTCTCCGTTCTCGGTGTGCTCTGTTGTATCTTGTACATAGATGTTATTCTGTTGCATAAATAGGGCATTTTTTGCAAATGATACATACGTTGTATTCAAGATTTCAAAGTTTCTACCCAGGTCGATGTTTCCAGAAGAAGCTACCTCTTGCTCTTGCGAATTCTAAAGCGATACTTGATTTCAGAATATCTCTTTCGGACACATCTGTGGAATCAGTTAAAGTTTATTGTCATCGATGTGCTTCTCATAGATCTTCATTTGTTATAATTTGTGTCGGGTACTTACAGATAAAGTGAATAGTGATAATAATAATACAATACGATATATACTATAACGTTTTTAAGATGTTACAGAAAATCTGTTAATGAGGCAATACCCCTGCCACTCATGAGTGTGATATCTTGCGCATTATAACAAATCACAATATTTACAGATGCAAGTCTCTCTCTCACCTTAATAACTATATGTCTATTTAAATTTCATTCCATTCCGAGTTGACCATCGCCTCTATAAAGAATAATATTTGTGTCCCTCTATCACGGCCATCCTTATGTCATAGAGCCTCGCGAATTCGTGGATCGAGGGTGTCCCAGGGAGTCCGGACTATCCTTTCATTTGTTCTATTCCAATATGGGAGTGCAAGCTAGGAATCCGTCCTGCTCTGCATGGGGAAGCGCTGCTGGACTGGAAGTCTTGCGAGAGTTTCTCTAAAGAGCTTTTCTTTACTCCGCCCCCCGCATGAAGTGGGTTCCGTCAGAGCTCCTTTTGTCTATTGCTGTGAGCGTCATGACGCGCTGTCTCTGGTAGTTCTTCGGTAAAGAGACACATGTTGAATAATTCTGTCCAACATGGCGCGAATACCATGGTGTCGTGTGTCCCTTGCTATATTATCGTGTCGTGTACGGCGGGTGTTGCCTGAAAACGCTGAAATGAGCTGTTAGTTATCTATAGGGCACGCAGATCGCCCCAATCGTTTGCTGCTAATACACGAATGTGGCGTCCGCTGCGTCCTCCATAGCAATCTCGTCTCTTTAGTGCGTTTGCTGATTTTAACCTCTCGAACAACTCCTGCATCTCCGGCCTCAGGTATGCTAGCTCTTTTGCCTGGAACAAGCCGGCCTTTGCCTGAGAGTATTCTGCTTTCCACCTGAGAGTATTCTCTCTCTCTATTGTTTCACTTGCTCCATGCAGGCCGTAATGCCTGCTGGTGAGCGGTTCGTAATAAGTCTCAACTCTTTTGCCATTCCGGACGTTTACGAACACAGTGTAAGTTCTTGTTAAAAGAGAGAAAACGCCAGAGAACGAACCAATTATGAGTAATCACCAATTTCGTAGCCGGCGCCACACCTCATACTGGTGCACAGCCATGACGCTAAAGTATAGTACAACAATTGCGATAATCAATAACCGTATCTGCTCAAGAGCCGGCAAAAGATTGCAGCACGAAAACGGCGATAATTTTGATTTTCAAATAAGAATCGACTGCTCGCCCCCGTGCCGACACGGCTGATGTAATTACCAGGATAAAGATTGACACAAGCTTAGCAGATAAATGTAATCAAGTAATCAGAAATCAAGTAAACGTAGTGTAAAGCTAATTATGCAGGTAAGACCTTTGGCCAAATGAATAGCTTCATTAAAGTCACCGCAAACGTGATTTGGTCGAGTGAACAGTATAAGGAATATAACCACTCGATAAGTCATTAAGTATAAGGCTAGTTATTCTTATTATCATTAGAATTCTCGTTTGCGCTAAATTGACGTGTTTGCTCGTGCGCGGAACACGTAAACTTGTTTCCACTCATTTCTAAGGGACGCCCTATCATCATCGATAGAGCAAAACAGCTCTAATATAATTCTCCAGCCATCTATAAAGGTTCAATAGGAATTGGTAATCGTAACATGGACTCATTTTATATATATATACTGATTACATCATAACATGAATATAAGCGAATCACTTTTTTGACGCTTTAGAGCCACTTTGCAGGGGAAAGGTACACACTGCATATACAGAGTTATTTGTACGCCACAATGTAGCTTGTTTGCGCGCTATTCAGTTTTGGCAATGTCCGATGTTATGATGTGTCAAAAAGAAAAAAAAAACGCCTTCGGTAACTAACGGTGGCAGCGTGCCTGGTGTGTTCTGGAGTGCGTTGTGACGCCTGGAAGTCTCGCCGAAATACGTCGACGGCCTTTGCTCTTCTAGATCGACTCTTCGAATAGGGTATTGGCAGGCGAAAATTTGTGAACCACTAAATGTCAGATGTTCACATTAATTACTCCATAATGATGTCAGTCGAAATGATTCAATTTTCATCTCTCCAGACGGGAATGGTGTCATGGATTGATCATCGTGTGATATATACACACAGTGGATCGTGAGATTAAAGGCAATGTCAAGCACAAATCGTGGCTATTGCTGGCTATTGTAAGCAAAGTATGTTGAAAAGTACAAAAAAATCAAACCTTTTATTGTAGAGCGTCATTGGCGCTCAAAGAGCCCATACGATACGGCTAATTGCCGTTCGCCGAAGTACATTGCGTTGTCATAATAGCTATAATATCTTTTCCATCGCAGGTTGTCTATCGAACAACAAATTGCCGCTTGTATAATACAGCACACCCGGTAACCGATACGTAGAGTTGCTTGTTGAAAGTTGACGAGAAGAGTTGAAGAACTGATGGAA
Source organism: Stratiolaelaps scimitus (assembly GCA_019614645.1). NCBI lineage: Eukaryota > Metazoa > Arthropoda > Arachnida > Mesostigmata > Laelapidae > Stratiolaelaps > Stratiolaelaps scimitus. The sequence continues at coordinate 273,680 of JABWDB010000090.1, read as the reverse complement.
CAAAATGCGTACACCTCGGTACAATGCATTTTATCACCATTGTAAAATTGCAGCTTCTTTAATAAACCAATAAAACCTTAACCCTAACCAGCGCAGATGGGTGGATTGCCGAGGAGAAACACTAATTCAAAAATTGGATTGGTGGTCAATTAAAAATCATCAATGATCACTTGCTGATCACTTGCCCGCCTTTTGCACGGCTCGATCGTTCCCAGTGGGTGCGCCCCTTCATAGGCGAACATATTGTCAGCGGTTAAGCAAATCATTGACAATTCCAGCTCTGACGATGTAGGGGACAGCTGCCGTGGCCCCAATAGATAGATACCATATTTGTGAGGGGCACTCAAACGCTAGTCAATATACCGTACCTGGCAAGTTCCGTACGATCAAACGGCGAATTTCAGAACGTGCGCGAATTCGCTGCGTAACGTATCAAATAAGTGGATGCAGTTTCTCTTCAAAGTATTGTAGAAAATGGCATATCTTATAGTTGAATTGATAGGCTCCCGATGTTAAGGATGATATTGCTCGAGTATCCGTCCTAGTTTGGCTAAATATGAAAAGCCTGATAAGGGGTTCCTCTATGTCTTTTCTCTGTTGAGCGGGCGAGGTCTCAGGCCTCTCGATGATGGATGGCCTTGTTAGCCAGCCCTCAGTGTTTTCGGGCTGATTCTGAACTCGCCAACATTTAACGTCGACGTCTAACGTTCACTTGTTTACTGCGGCGGCTGACCCAGCGAATTTGATTACGCACTAATGTGGTGGTCCTAAATATTCTAGCTTATAGTTAGATCAATATGTAATGTGGTTGTGGAGGTTTCGACCTAGGTCGAGTCTTGACATCGAATGTCGGCGTCTAAGTTTAGAAGTGAGTACGGATGACGTGACACCGATAGCCAGCCATGTGTTGTTATGACATGACCAAATACAAACGGAAACGGCGTTTACTTGCGAAGATGTTAATTTAAACATCATTGTTGTCATTACAGATCTAAGAGATCATCGGCACTCGGTGGCATATCGAGTCGTATATATATATATATATATATATATATATATATATAATCGAACGATCCAAATTAAGCACCCCCGTCCAAACATAACATTCCTTATCAGATACACCGCATTGGCCGGTTGGAGCTGTTCATTTGCCGAGCCACCTCAGTTATCAACGCTTTCCCATTTCTCGTTAACCCCGGCCACCGAGAACTTCGAGACTTCTAGACTAGTCGCCGGTCAATATCTGATTACGACCGCCTCCGACTTCTTCAAATCACCCCCGAGTTCAGATCCTCAGCACTTCGTTCTGCCGCACTCTCGTTACACCCGGCGTCATGAGGATAGCTGGCGTCAGCGTGACGAAGTCATGCCGGACTCACCGGTGTCTAACATCGGCTGAATCGCGGTGTGCGACACCGTTGCGCTACGGTCCGAGTTGCGCCCCGCCCGGGTCTGCTTCACTCTGCTCCGAGCATCGAAGCCCCCCAATCCGCCAGACCTGTGCCTCCACCGGCCACAGCAGAGGCTGTCAGCGGCCACACGGCACCAGATTGGCACCAGCCGTAAACGAAAAAGGAGCAGACGGTCTTCGTCGCGTTCTTCGGCGTTGGGAGAACGCCTGGCCGTTCATTGATCGCCTGGCGAGTGTCCGAACAGCAGCAGCAGCAGTAGCCGCAGCCACAGCCCTCCTCTGTCCAAGAAGCACCACCACCGTTGGCCTGCAACAGCGACATCAGGGACTGGCGAACCAGCAAAGCCAGCAGCAGCACAAGTAGCATCAGCGGCTGCGGCGGCAGCGGCGGTGGCTGCGGCGGCGGCCAAGTGGTGGTACCCACAACATCCGAAGCAGAAGGCAAGCTGACGGCGGTTTTCAGCGGAGCGGACTTCGTCAGTGACTCGATCATACCGTGCCGCCTGGCTCCGGACCACAGTCGTCGACGAAGACCACTGGCGAGGAGCTGGCGCTGCTGGTATCAGCATTTCGACGATCGCTTCGACGACCATTGCTGCTGATCCTAATGTTGGTGTTGTCTCGCGTTAGCCTTCGCGCCTCATTCTACTCGCTGCTTAAGCTGCCATAGCAGATAGTCCGTTTATTGTTAGAGCAGGCCGCTCGGACTCCTTGCGTTGTTGGTACGACGACTGGGTGTTCGGCTTCTCGTCCGAGCTGCTTGTCTCAACGGCAGCGCTTTCGACGGTAGTGGTCGTACCAATTGGTGGTGCAACACCGGCCTCGTCGGTGGCGAATTTCCAGCGGCGAATTAACGCGACTCTTCGACGACAGCTGGATGACGGCCAGCGACAGTCGTTGCTGCGGTTGTTGCTATAGCCCGCCGATCTGCGGCCTGCTTTCGGGCTATCCACTGCTATCGCAACGAAGACCACAACAAGGGCAAGCCCCCCGTCCAGCAACTTGTTCATAGGTGCGAGGCTGTTTATAGAATCGAATTCGGTTCTCCCTCAAGCGGATGTGTGAGCGTGTTCACCGTTATGTTGCTAACATAGAATATTCTCATGGTCTTGACGTGCTCGGCTATTCCCTCTGTGTAGGCCCCTCTGTGTGTGCGTGTCTCTCTGTGCGTGTGCTGTGTTTTTGTGCGATTTGAGCGTCACGATTACGGTCGCCTAGACCAACGTCATCAACGTCATCGGTCAGTCAAGTGCCCTATAACAACGAAGGAGTATCTCCAGCAAGAGTCCAGCACATATATATATATATAAATATATATATATCATCATACAATCACGGCTGCCCGCGGGTCTCTCTGCCCGTGCTTCTTCCCAACCTGTCCAATGAGATCGGTCGTGACCGTCACTTGAATCGTCCTGGCCTTCGATGAGGAGGTAGATTGACGGCGAGGTGGTCCTCGTCTTGTGCAGGTGGAGAGTGATGTTCTTCTAAGAGAGGGATTCCGTTAGTGATACATCTTCTCTCTCACTCTCTCATTGTCTCTCTTCATTTCTCTACTTCGTTGGATCAATTCGAAGTGAACTCTAAGCCGTCCAGCTCAATCAATACGGCTCGTCTCCGTGTGACCGAACGCCCGTGCTCGGAACCGATCGTGCTGTGAGCCGACAATCGAACACCTGCAACGAGCTGTCCTAGGAGCGTAGACACGCGTATGTTCGTACGCGTTGTCGCGTGTATATCTACAGCAGCCAGTGTGCGGTTGTTGGGTGGTGGCGGTGTTTCGCGCGTGTCGTGTGGATGCGGCCCGCCGCTGCAAAGTGTCCTTCGTCGTTGAGTTGGGCCTCCTGCCAGCCTCGCCGTGCAGAAGTGGTGTCGCACCAGCATGGCCGACGAGCTGGCCCTCAAGCTCGTCGTCGTCGGCAACGGGGCAGTTGGAAAGAGCTCCCTCATTCAAAGGTTCTGCCGAGGAGTGTTCTCCCAGAACTACAAACAGACGATTGGTTAGTACTCGTTATAATAGCGTTAGTGGTAGTAGTTGCGGTAGTGGTTCCGATGAGACGGAGCCCAATTAAAAAATGCAAATACGCAACAGTGGGAATCGAGCCGGTTGAAAGGCGCCAACGAATCTACCATCACGCCACAGGGCTCGGAGCAATGCCGAAAGTAGTTGAATGTTTAATGAGAATTAGTCCGGAACATCTGACGTTGCCTAGTAGCGATAGTGGTAATACTAATAGCAACGTGCGATTTACATTCTACGGACAATACACGTAACTGTTGAACATCGCTCATACGATAACTTATATATATATATATATATATATATATATAAAGGCTTTATGTAGGACGCATCACAGGGATTGACGAGCAGCAGCAATGCAAATGCGGGCTACACATTTCGCCAGTTCAGATGATCCCGTTTTCCCACACTGTGCCAATGGCACGACTCGTTGTCGAGGGTGGATTTTGTGTCTGGAAGACGCCACTATCAGAAGCTCATTCAATGGCTGAGTGCTCTACAATTCGAAACACAATATTAGAAATAGACGCGGGGTTCAATGTGTCGCCAACCCATATACCTTTGATCAGTGAAACCCTGACGAAACGGTAGTTTCTGCTAACACAATAGTTCGGACGATATTTGTCGTTTAGGAGCTCACTGCATCCACTCATAATGACATCATGATGTGCATTTGTGCGCGTATTACCACGGACACAGGCTGACTGTGGTGGCTGGTGGTAGGCGACGCACGCCGGCTGATCTGGACGAGATCAGATCAGGCTCGGGTTCGTAAGTGGATGTACATTCGTACGACATGCTCACGTTTACGTGGTTTTCCAAGCACGATACCTGAAGTAGTCGGTGTGGCATCGACTACCGAACGAGCAAATGATGTTGTGTCGTCCCCATTCCCACTGTGGCTAGTGCAGTCAATGAAAGAGAAATGCGATCAATCGCGATATGTTATTAGTCATCATTTACCTTTAATACTTGACAACGATGAATAGTCTATCTCCCGCCCCTGGTCTCGTCCACGGATCAGTCGGTGGATGTTATTCAGTTGTTGTCGTCGTCATCGAAGAATGACGCCTTTAGGGAAACAGGAGGATGGGGAGGACAGTGTTGCAATTCGTATTGAAAGCGGCGTGATTCGTCAACAATGTCAATGCTCGTGCTTTTTATGATTCAGAGTCATTTACCATTCGTTACGTGGTGCTTCTGTTTCGTGTCCTCTGTCGTGGATCGGTTACGCGCTGCTATAAGCGACTGCTATTATACTAGTGTTTTGAACTTCCCCCCATGAGGGTTATAGAGAGACAACAGATATTAGGCTTATGATTCTCTTTTCGATGTCGCGTATTGACTAGGATTCTGCGTCTTACAATGTCAAAAAAAACTATACACTAGGAAGTCGATTGCTATGTCCTGTAAACACTGACCTCATGTCGTCAGAGGAGTAACTGGCCATGCTATATAAGAAAATATCCGAAGAGGAAGGGATTTAGTCTTTGTTAGAGCAAATGATTTAGTTGAGACGGGAATGAGCTCCTTAAATAGTTTCGATTTGTATGTGCCTAATAGGGAGCTTTAAGAAGTTACCGGTAGTATATATATATATATATATATATACCACACATCCAATAGAGGTGCGCCTGGTCAAAGGGTACCGATGGATTCGACCCAAATGCTTCCTGGGTTACACCGGTAGTTCACCAGCATGAAATGACTTCTTCGGCGCTTGCAGTTCAACCCGATGGTGTTTAAATGGTCATTTTTGTGGGACCAGCTACATCCAATTCATTTCATCTGCGGGTTCATCCTGTTTTGCAGAATAGTCCCAAGCAAAGCCAGATCGGTTCGGCCAGCACTTGCGAACAGTCGAACGCCATAAAGCACGAAGACTCTCATCAATTCCGTTAGCCACTCGCCCTGTATAAGAGTATCCCCATGGATCAGTCATTGACTAGCGGAAGGGTTTTAACCACGGTTAGCGAAACATCGCCTCGTACATAGATAAGTAGTAGTAGTAATAGGATTCGAAAGGAGAATTGTGTTGTCCCACTAAGCGGCCGCGAAGCCCGTGCCTTTCTTGTTAGTATTATATGATCGTTAGCTTCAAAAGAGGAATGGATGTTTGGAGAATTTCGTGGCGCCTTTCAGGATTTCCTCCTCGTGCTCGGGGTTATCCTTGCTATGAGGGTAGCCCGTTGTGCATGTTTGCTTAGTGGACAGTAGATAATGCGTCGTTATCATCATAGAAAAGACGCTGCGTTTTTGCAAAGGTGTGAAAACATGTTGGAAAATGCGTTATAGTAGAAGGAATAGCGAAGCTATGATGCTGCCAGACTAAGGTTTACCCACCTTCATTTGGACTAGTCAGGATGATAAAATACATCAATGAGCTTGAAGAAAAACATCTATATATATATATATATATCTTATTCTACCTTTCTAAGTCCATATATATGCAGGCAATAATACATGACGTCAGAATTGGAGTTTGCAGAGTTCGATTTATGGAACTGACCCGTCCCATCCACTGCAATCAACAAATCATACAGCTTAATCGGAGAGCTATCCTACAGTTCATAAAACGATATGTTTCCGCTTAGTAACACTCATTTCACTCAGCTACCCGGAGCAATATTTGTCTATGCGGCAGGTGAAAAAATAGAACAGCACTTTTTGTAAGGTAACTCGCTCAGCGAGCCGATTGCCGAACGATTGTTATCTATAATCGTACACCTATCGTAGTATATATGTTGTGTATGCAGAAACGTCGAGCGAACATCTAGACATGTTCTGCTACTTATTTTTGTCCGTTGCGTAGGCGTAATCTGGACGTCAGGTGGCACCGCGGAAAATGGCTCTGAAGAACGAACGATTCTGACTAAAGTTTCAGCAATTTAAAGTGCGCACGGCATAACAATGGTAAATTTTTGCCTCAGACGTTGTTCGACGAACAGAATCACCAGTGCGGTCCATTGAGCGACATAGAATAACAACAACAACAACCTTAAAATCTCAGAGAATCGCTGGCCGGCCACTGGCCATGGAAGATGATGAAGGCGCATTGCGGAAAATCATCGGAAATTTCAAACGATGTTCTGCAGCGATTGCTGAAGGATTGTCGAGCCGAGATGGAGGTATCTCAGAAGCGCAGAGCGAAATTTTCTCACAAGTCGTCAGCACGCACAGCCAGCTAGAGCTATTTTGCGCATTAGACGAAATTTGATAAAAGCTTAATTACGCCAACGTTATTTATGATTCATATGAATCAGTGTGAAGCAATCGGTGTGACTGGCTGAATGCCTTTGGGACCCAGTGCGTATACGCGATTGGTGTAGCATTCGGCGAGAGAGGGTCGTCTCTCGCCGAGGCCATTATTCGAATAGTTACTCCGCGTAGCACAAGGAGAAACAGTCACTGAGACAGCGTTCGAAGTCGTCACCCGCGAAAGCAAGGTTTCTTGGGCCACTAGGGTAAATGATAGGGGCCGTGTTATAATACCTTATAACATCACACAGCAACGAATACTACGGACACACACGCGCGCTATGACTGCAGTGAGCTTTTCATCGTATACTGATTAGATACGTCTTTGTATACTGAGTAGAGTGTAGAGAAGCGTCTTCGCCCGATGTCCTGTATACATTAATCTCAAGTTAAATCCAATAAACGTCGCTCTGGCCCCCATCCACATTATTCCCAAACCATCGTTATCTGTTACGTGTTCCGCCGAAGACGACTGTGTTACGACGTTGTTAACTTCTCCCGACGGCGTATTTTGGTCTGCTGATGCGTCGGCCACAAGTCCAACATGACCGAATCTTCGTAAGATTCGACCATCTGGTCAATGGCGCTGATGACCGCCACTTAACGGCTGCTGTACCTCGACTAACGTACGATGTGTGGATTACTACGAGTGACACCGTAACATCTGTTGCGTTCGAGCGTCGATTTTGTTCGATGCTGACGAGAACTGTCCGGGTGACATTTGCGAAGCTAACAACAGCAACAAAAATTTCTGCCTGCCACAATTGTTCCGCACGCGGGGTTCGATGAGAATTCGACTGTTGAATCATAGTTAATTGCAATAAAGATCATTTAGCAGTCATCTCGTGATCAGCTGGCTTCTCGCGAGTTTTTCATTGAGGTGCGCTACTCTATGACGACTAATTGCTGCCGAATAATTGTTGAAGTGAACGTCGGGTGGACATGTCGTCCCTGCGACAGATCAATCAAATGAAGAGCGAGATTTCATCTCGCGGCTTCCCTTGCCATCAATCGCTTGTAACTGATCTCGCGTGGTCTCGCTGCTGATAGTGATGTTAGAGCATTATTGGCAGGACTAGCACTGAAGGACATCTGGACTTCAGACTGCTAATTTATGAACTATACGATTGTAGGATAGATGGAAAAGGGCAGCGATATATGGTAAACAGTTGAACTCTTGGGGGCTAAACACAAATGCATAATAACTGTGCACCAACACAACCTATTAGGATCTATTTCAACGTATCAGGATTAGTGAGTGATCCAAATCCGGCCGTACGCCAAATTGCAAACTTTTGCCGCATCCACAAACAAACGCAGTGATGTTTACCTAGGAGGCCAAAAACATTCAGATGAGTTTTCTCTCTCTCTCTTCCCCCTTCCCCGACTACTTTCACGTCCCATCGTGGTCCTGCGACAGGTCCTACTGATTACTCTGCCCGATGCATCTAGCTAGTTACAGTGAACGAACATGACGAGTTACAATGAATAGCCGCCGTGTCCTAACAACGTTTGTGAGGCGATTCCCACGTTTTTTCCGTGTTACCAATACGTAAACAACAGCCAGCCGACCCCGAAACGTCAACACAATGCCACCGTTCAGGTGTCGCCCGTTTCACGTCCACCCCATGATACTAAAAAAAAAAAAAATAAAGAAGAAAGAAGACAGCAGGTGGAAAATACACGGGGTGTAGTAGTAGTTGTAGTAGCTAGTAGTCCCTCATTCAGATGCAGATCAACTCTATGCGACGGATTCAGCGACCAGCGCTGTCAGCGTTGTTACGAACCCAGCGAACTTGTGCAGCCACAGCAGCAGCTGAAGCATTTGCAAACGAAAGCACCAAGAGCGGCCATTTTTCACGGCCTCAGGTGTTGTCCTGTTGCGTTCGTTGTGCGTGCGATATTACGTGGCTGCTTCGCGCGTTACGTCGACCCGGAAGAACTGGTGTTGGTGGTGGTGATGGTCGCCGAACGTTATCCATACCAACGGAACAACGGGTTGGCGTTGGACGAGCAGCGCGGAGTGACATGGGCTGAGCACACGTTGCATAATAATAATAATGATACTAATAATGAAGTGAGTGTATAACATAAAGGGACGCGCAAGGGTTGCCAGCTTTCGAGTGCCGGAAGACAGGAGGGGACGACGGCGGCGGCGGCGAACGCCCCAGACGTTCTAAAATGCTGAAACTGCTTAAGCAGACTCATTGGAATAGTGCAGACGTGTAACGTTGTTATGAGCCACACATTGTATTGGTGGCAGCGAACATTGGTGGCAGGTGAACGCGTTCGTGCTGACGGTGCCAGCGTTTGTCGTTGGGCGATACACAATGATGATAAGGGCCATACTGAATATCCGATGTCGTAGCGACATTAATGTGAATTCTTGTTTAATCTATTCTCAGTGTTGGCCAGCTACTGGAGAATTATTGCAATTAAAATAATGATTATAATAATCACCACGAAATAATGATTGGAAAGGAAGCAATTCTCGGACAGCAGCGGCAGCAGCAGAAATCGAATGGCTGTCATTTGTCATTGTCAGTATTCACCTTCGGTTCAATGCGAATCTTCATTCACACCGAACAGTCGTAGTTGGGCATCTGTGACATCGTATTTTCTACTCGGAAATTCTGCCTTACTGCGCTTAAATGGTAGTAAACAGACACGCATAATACGTTGGTATATCACAGAGTTCATTGTTCCCTCAATAAAATGAGGAGGGGACTTGAAAGTGCACTAGCAACAACCTCAAGCTTCATCACCAACTTCGTCCCATCCTTGAAAGAGGACCTGACATACTCACTCTCTTCAGGCTCATTCTATCTCCTCCGTGGACACCTGGGCGTCACCTCATTCCCTCTCGAGCGATATTCGATTTGTCTGACCAAATGATTCTCCGCCAAAACTCGCGGTGCTTGTTTTTATAGAACTGGGGAACCTTTGGCCCTGCGGCACGATTTTTCTCACATATATTATATGTGGCGTTCGGCGCGCACCACACAGCCTTTTAATCAAGTATCTGCGAGACGGCGTCTTGTACTGTAGTCCTATTCACGTGCCCATTCACGTGTTCAGCAAATTACAGAAATGGCAGAAACAATATCTGTATTTCTAACAGAAAGCTCTCTGAGCAGATGTCATCCCGTCCAGTTATGCGCCATGTTCGCCCACTTCGTGCTTCGTGGTTGTCTGGCCCTTGCTAGTTGAGCCCCACAATATCCAGACGGTGTTCTTTGGACGTCGAACTCTTTAGTGTATTCCTTGAAACGTGCAACCTGTTTGACGAAGGATTATTGTTCCGAGGCGGATCTCCAGAGAGATTCCAGATGTCTTTACCATGGCTCTGCTTCGATGCTGCCTCTATATAGAAATTATAGGTAACTTGTAGTCTGAGACCAATATACGTTAGCATTTAAATTGACGAGGGGTTATTTTATGTGGTTGTATAAGCTGATACATTCGTACATGTTTGATATATTTTAGCCAGAACACTGGATGTCTTCAAGCCAGAAGACCAAATTCTTTTGAGCAACTGTTTCTCTACTTATCATGACACATGTTAGTAATTGGTGCTTGAATAAACAATATAAATATATATATATATATATATATAATAGTCAGTTCCGGGGCTAATCGACCAAAAATGTCGCCTATATATTATAATTAGACAAATCATATTGTTGTTTTATATAGGTAGTTTTATATAATATTTTGTTTTTCTTAAAACGCCGTTTACACATTAATTATCAAAACTCTTAAGGTACGATATACACGAATAATATAATTTTCGAAAAAGGAAATCAGCCACACAAAGTTGTCGTAAATATGAGAATTTCAACCGTCGTTTCAACCCTATCGTTCACATACGTTTGATATATGTTCTTTTGGATTGGCTACTCATTAGCTCACATGAGACTAAACGGCTGCGAGATCTTAGCGAAATTGTTCCGGAGCCTGCTTCAAATTTTAGCCGAAAGGTGATTTTTTTGGCGATTTTGATTTTTTTAACTTGGCAATTTTTCTTTAATTTTCTTAACTAACCATAGATATCGCGTGAGGCCAATTGGACAACGATTCCGAAGAGCTATAATGCCTACGCTTGCGCGTTTTTCGATATACGAAGTTGTAAGCAAAGCTGGCCCCGATAGGTCTTCATAATAATACCTAAAAAGGTTAAGAGCTGAGGCCTGTCAGATAGGGGAACAGCTGAGGGTCAGCTCGAAAAACAATTTTTATTATATATACGAAGTAGATCAACCCCGGTTGTTTCTTCGGAGCAAACATGCACTAGAGCGGTACATCGCTTTCCGATATTTTTCGCCTGTACAAGACTTTGCGTTGAAACGGATTGACGCCGAAGTGCGTCCACAAATCTAAATGGTTGAAGAATTATAGATTTTTTACAGTTGTTACCACCTGTTGCCCTGCTGTCCATGTAGAAAAAACATGATTTCTACGTTGGAATCGTTGCGAATAGTTCATATGCAGGGGTCACCTCTGCTAATGCCCGATTGATCTGCATCTGCTTGGGCCTGGTGGAACGAGAGGTGAAAGTCTTTAGACGAATCCTTCCTTAATTACTGTGACATTTTCTTCGAAATAGTCAAGATCGGATTTTGGTCGTTCATTGTTTTTTCAATAAGGAGTGATTTCGCGTAAATGCACATCAGTGTATTATTGTGGCGTTATAGTTTTTCTAAACTAGATCACCATTTAATTGGATAAAATCCAATCGATGACCGATACGATGATCGACCCCCTCATATGCGCTCCTGTAGAACATTGGCCGACGATCTCTCAACCGAAGAGTTGTCGGAACACGCCAATGGATGTCTTATATCGCTCGTTAGACAATACATATGATATATATCAGCGTCAGCGCTGTAAAGCTGAATTCTTGTTTTGGCAAACATCTGACAGTTCCCATGCATTGGCGTAGCAGGTTGCTGATGTCAACCGATGAAGGAAGGCCACACTATATATATATATATATATATATATATATATATATATATATATATACTAGCGCTTATGTGATGCTTACCTTAGCTCGAGCAGATTACAAATAGGAAAGTTGACTTTCTCCATGGTTGTCACAGTTCGTCGATTCCATTGTGCTGTAAGTGCCCAAACAGCCGTTGAATATTGTGTTGTAAGTTGAATGCTGCAAGGGTCTCTACACGGTGGCGGTTTGTGTGGCTAGCTGATGTGAGCATCACAGAGCGGACTGTTTTTGCGCGGCCTTCGAAAACAGGAGCAAGCCACGCCTCCATGCCACGCCTCTCAGTTCTCAAGAGTTGTCATCTATCGAAGGTGTTGGTCGTTAGCGAAAAACGAGAGAAGCTCCCATCTTGCGTTGACGCTCGACCTTTGGCTGTTCTATTGGACACACTCGTTTGCGAGAGGCTCACGTTGATTGAAGAACTCGGGCGGCTCTTCACGGGACGCGTTCTCCAACCCGCAAATCGAATGAGTTTGATTCCTGACCTTCGCCGCGCTCGAGCACAGCGGTCAAGACAATGTCAAAACGCTATTCGAGACAGAGGTTAATTGATCGAAGCATCGTTCGCAGGCGTTCTCTAAGAGGCTCTTAGACCACTTCAAATCGAGATGAACAAACTGTCTATACGCAAACACAGCCATAGCCCTTGATATAATTCTAAGGCTTGAATACTGAATGACAACCTCAGGAGAAAGCAAAAGTAGGCTTACAGTCGTGTGAGGCGTACGTCGACGCACTGTATATCGACTAATTGTTTTTCCCCAACTGTGAATCTATTTTTGTTTGTGGCCGGCAAGTTTAGGCGACTTAGACCTTTCGTATGCTGTACCACTTCAAAGGAAAGCCCCTTATACGCAGTCCTTACGTGACGTCAGGGAGGTGTGTATTTTTCTACCTACACCCCTCACAGTATACCATGCGGGCGAGTTCTGTGAAAGGATGACAGAGGGAGAGCATAAACCGAGAATGCTAACGATACACAGGTACTCTTCAATTTCTCGAAGTTCAGCAATCTTGAGGTGTTTCTCCTCCACAGCAGCTGTAACGAAGAGACACTAGTTGTCCGATCACACATGTTTATGGTACACATAACCAGTTCTATCGATCTATCAACTACTTATACTATTATTGCGATGCAACACAAGAACCGAGCTGTCAAGGGAACGCTAACGGACTAGCAGCGGTATATATATATATATATATATATATACCATGATGCATGCGAGTCGCCTCATTTGGGCTATGTGTCCATTTTTCTATAACCACAATAATAATAATAATTATTATTATTATAACAGATGGCTGCATTACAGAATACACGGGAATACCGGGAATACAGAAATTACACTGCCATAGCATCGTAACATCTTGTTGAATCGATCTGTCCGCAATCTCAACTCGGGTCCACTTGTGTCTTTTACGTTGCCGACGGATAATTTGTGTAGTAATCTTGGCGATGTTGTTGTTGTTGTTGTTGTTGTTCCCAGTCGCGATTTGCTGCCGGCGATTAGATGCACCTCGTAGCCAGTTTCAGCAGCCATCGAACAAGATGATTACGATGACTGCTACGCCTTTCATACATTGTCGCCTTGCGATAGCGCAGCTAACGGCCCCAAAATGACAGCGGCAAAACTCATAAACAGTTAACATCAAATGCGAGCAACAACTGAATACTATGTCGGGTCGTGCGTGATATCATGATGGATATGCGTAACGCGTTTTGCTGTCGTCAGAAATGCGCCATACAACGAAGTGGATGAATTCTTTTTCTATTTATTCTACATAGACGAAGAGATCGATAGGTCGATCGATACAGGCGCCGGTGGCATCGGCGTCGTCAGCGCTGCTGGATGCGCAACCCTGCCGCTGCGACTGGCTTGATTTCGGTCAAATTAGCCACTTGAGCGACAGCACGGGCGGCAGCAGCGTTCACCAGCAGGGGACGATTCACTACTTTCGGCAAATCGAGGCATCGATGTATTGACACTCTCTCGAAGGGCTAAGTGGATCTGAGGCTGGTCCGGCACAGATCGGCCGTATCGTAGACGAACACGCCCTGGGGAGGGGTCCACCCACTCGTTAGAATTCATCAAGCACGCAAACGACATACTTCGCGGCGTGTTGAAGACACTACATCGTCATCATCTTCCGTCATTGATCACACAAGCATCAACTCACGTCGAAACAGGCGAAGACAGCCTCCGACAGAGAGAACACGGGGAACTTGGGGTGCCGGGGGTAGCTTTGCCGTTTGAGCCATGCGAAACTCGGCGGCTCGTGGGAGGTGAATTAATTTGCACGCTGCTACGCTACGCTGCGCGTTTGTCCACGTGACTCTGTGCCGTACCCGGAAAGGTCACTGTTCTTCATTTTCGTTGATGGATCGATAGAGAGTTGTACACGACCGATGTCCGCTGAAGTAGAGAGAGAAAGAAAGCGAGAGGGAGAAGCCTTGAGATTGATTCTTCATCATGGCTTTATGCAGCGTATGATATAAGCGTCCTTTCGAGGCGGTGCGTTCACGGCTGCCAAGCTTTTTCGTATCTGATACGCGTCGGCTATGTTTGTGTGTGCTGTGAGAAGCTGAATGCATAAAGCTAGCTAAGTAACTGCTACCAAAGTGTGCATGCGTTGTTGTGGCAGTGTACCGGTGTGATTATGTTGTTTTTTTGTTGCTTTTATTTACGAAATCATTGATTGAGCGCACGTTCTGCGTATGTGCGTAGCATACGAACGCGGGCTAATGTGAGACGGTTCAACAAGCTAGACATGCCGCATTGTAGCAAGAAATGCATTCGACCATAGAACCGTGAACAAAACTAGCCAAGGATTTCGTAACTTTTGTCTATGAAGACACACACACACACAAATATATATATATATATATATATATATATATTATTTGATCGTATCAGACAACGATCCTAATTATCTGATTATATATAATTTACTATTTAACGTAGTTGACTTTTCCATTATATTTAACGTCCAACCGCCTGGTGGGGTTATCTTTGCGTGCTTGTCCCTGATGTTATTTCTATTATGTAAATTGGTTCCAACGACGATTCTTCGTTCGGCGATAACAATTGTTCGTAGTGTGTCAACAACGATGCTGGTTGCGACGTCGCCGAATTGATAGAGAATATTTTTGGATACAAATGGACACTATATATATATATTTTTTTTATAAATATATTTATATTTTTTTATTTTTATAGTATTTATGTTGACTTCGTTTTGCTTGATATATCGAATGGTACTTGTCTGCCCGGGGCGTTTCTCGGAGGCCTCATATAACCCATTTGAAGTGTATGTGCCATTATATTAGATAATAATCGTAATAATAATGAAAATAGTTCAACTAACACTTCAAGTCCAACATGGAAATAACATCATATATATATATCTAAAAAGGAGGAAGCTGCTGGATTTATTATCTAATTGAATAATAACTTCGGATTGATTTTTCCATGATTTTCCGCCTGCAGACTAGATGTAATATATTTATTTTTATTATTATTATGATTATTATTATTATTATTATGATTATTATCACAGCGGATTTCGTCCAGCTATGTTTTTGTTCACAGGTGCACATTTGTCAGAGTCGTTAGTTACAACAAGAGCACAAACGAGAAGGCGGTTTCGAGAAACCCCAATCATTGCTCCTCCGTTTCGCCGGGTAATCGGCAGATTACCACTGTGTAATTACCACTGTAACTAGTATAACTATGCGATGCCGTTCAGAATAGCGGATTTCTTGATACGCTGCGGCCGCTACTGACAAGGCTCCAGGGGCCGTTGGGTTCCACATGTCACGGTGGCGTGAGATCACCGTATCCTTGATGATGGTAGAATGAACCACTCTGCATTTGGCGAGAGGAACTATTTCACACATCTCGAAGTGTGTACCCCGTGGATGGCAGGCCGATGACACAGCGAGCGGCTCAATGACAACAACAAAAAAAACACGAAAAATGATGAACTGACCGCATTATATCTGCCAATCGATACTTGACGTTTTGGCCAGAACTAAATTCGATAAATAATCTGTCTACGCACAGTGAACGGTAATAGTAGAAGTGGTAGTAGTAATTGTACTAGTTAAATGTTGGCTGAGAGTCAGCCCGAAAAAGTTTATGTTTTTTTTAGTAATTGTACTAGTGGCATTTTCAAGGGGTTGTCCGTCTTATGAAGCAATGCCGCAATCAGTGGCACCGTGGACGTCAAAATGTTGCTTCCTGTCGGTCAGCTGGGAGAAAATATATTTTAGTGCCAGTACTATAATTATTGTCCTAGAGCAATTTCGCTCCGGATGGGTCGGAAAGCAGGATTTTGTTATTTTGGATTTAAATGGGCGGCCAGCCATATCCATGTTAATTGGTCAATTTTGTGACCGCATTACAAAATCGAATAGAAAAATAAGCTGAGACAGAGGATGGAGAGCTCATGATGCTCACGAGGGGAATCTCAAGCATTGGCGATAATAAGGAGACCCAGGGCGATTGATCGCTGACACTAGCCAACCAACGCTCTCTCTCTCTCTCTATCTGTATCCCGCTCGCACAAGTCTGTATACGAGATTAATGAATAGAATATAATGAGTAGAGTAATTGTAATACCAATAATCAGACCGGGGGATGTAGGAAATAACGATAACATCTGGCATAGGGGAGATCGGTGAGGTGGTTGTCAACGAGATCAACGGATCTCTGCGGCAGAGCTGCGACAACGACCGCTAATGATCACAGGAGCTGTAACAGCAGCACTACTATCTCCAATTTCGGATTTCTTCTGCTTCGAAAGCGAATGCAGACGATTGCCTAAATGGGCCGAGTGAACGTGGGTGTCTCGATATCGCCGAAGGCGGATATGATGTCGATTTAAACAGATACATGGACGCACACATAAAAGCACCCAGCCAGTCCGATCGATGAGACACTCTCTGCTCGATCGATTTATAGCGGACGTCGTGCTGAACGTCAATTCCGTTTAATCCAGATATTAAATTGTGAAGTTCTTAAGGTTGGCTGCAGATTGATGTCGCAGCCAGGATGAGCGCCTTGAATGAATCCTCCGCGTTGATTTGTCCACACGCAGTTATTTTTTTTCAGTCTATACTAATATTAATATACTATTTATATGATGTTGTATAACCATGCGATTTATCGACGACACGACACGGGAATCATGGAAGAACGAATTAAAGTAGTGGCCGATGTAGTAGAAATCGCTGCTGTCAAACAACGATCAAACAACTCGTGGTTTACGAGTTCACAGCTGATATCGTCTACATTACTTCCCATTATCTTTATTATTGTTGTTATTTTACGCGTTAAACTCACCCAAAGCTCACTCCAACGATTACTGTGTGATACCTTCTTTATCACGATGCGATTACAAGCGGTGATTAGACAATATCGTCCGGTCTGTGTAATATCCTATTAAGTTACGCGATGTCATTCTAGCAGCTTATAATATAATAACTATTTCATGTCCAGCTCGAGTCCAAGCTACATATATATTATGTTCGTGTTGGCCTCGCTGTCATGAAGTCGTTGTACTGAATGACCGATGTTGCCGACAAGGACGACACCACCTATCGTCAAATCGACATATCGTCAAACAAAGCCGTTACGGAGGGAGGGTGACGCATGCATTGAGAACGTTCGTTACAGAACTCGACTTGTGAAGCCTATTGCGTGCGAGCTTCAATTTGGTTCTTCTAGCTTCTGGTGGTATGGTCAATCTGATTGAAGACAATACTTTGCAAAGCATCTCGCATTTGCTATGCCCGTTTTTCCCTGCCCATGTGCTCCCGCCTACAGCGGAAGTTCCAAGCATATAGCTGCGTCAGGCAGCAGAGGCTTGCGGCAACGACCATGAGAATATCTTGTCGGCAGATGTTCTGCTTTTCAATACGCCATTATCTCGATTTTTTTGAATAACGAAATACCACGAACAAGCACAAAAATTACAACAACCATAAGAGATTGGAGTTGGCTTCATTTGCAGCGCCCCAAAATACGTGTTCATCTGTGAACGTCGAGAATATCAATTGCAAGCTAATTGTAATTGGGGCCACAGTTCGAGCTATATATCACAATAATAATTGCAGATTAAGCTTGCAGTCGCAAATCACAGACTTGTAATTCAAACATGTATATATATATATATATATACATATATATATATATATATATATATATATATATATATAGCCAGTGTCGGTTTGCTCCTGTGATGATGAGCTAAATGCTCCAGCAGCATTACACCATGCAATAGCAATGAGGTAGGCGGGGCTAGTCTGTGATAAAGAATGCCACCAGAAATAAAAATCACACACCCCTGCTGCAGTGCACATACGTTTAGATGTTAGACCTTAGAAAAAAAATGCTGCGTTAACACCAACAGGTTACGTGTCCGAGTCTAGTACGTTATTCGTATATGCCCTATGTATTGTACGCTGTGGGCACAGGAGAACGGAGAGGAATACGTATGTTTTTGTACAATTGCTCGCTAGTCTGTACGACCGAAACAGGCTAAAGGCTAAATACCGACTAATTAATAGTGATAAAAAATGTCAACGTATCGCTGCAATAGATAATAATAATTAAGAATAATTCTTTCATATGAATTTTCGCATTTGTATCTGCTTATCATTTGATTTGAGCTTTTCGCCCCGCCTCAACCTAAACTGAATTAGCTTAAAATTTCAAAACTCAACGAGTAAAAGCGATCTCCATCTGGCTCACCACGAAAGCATCTCCTCTCTGGCAGCCATTTGACAAATATTAATTTCACATCGTCCGATCTCATTCGAACTCGCGTGTTGTCGACACCCAATCAGCAGACAGCCAGGCGCACTAGCCGAAAGTGCACCAATTGAGGGCCAACTCAAGACGAGACATAATCTGCAATGTCATCCCATTCCTGATCGTCCAATAATACGATGCTATCTCAATCGAAGACCCGATACGCGAAATCCCAATGAGCGGGCCCAGATTAGCTTCTGCCAAGACGCCAGCGCTAGCATATCGTTCGCCTTTATCGCATTAAAGCGCCGCTGGACAAAGTCGTAAAGTTCTATCCACCCTTAATAGCTTTTCGCACGCTGTTCGTTTCTGTGGGCTGACGACAACTGTCTCTGTTAGTATTTTTTTTTTTGCGCGCGTCCTCATCTCTCATCCTATTTGTTGTCTCGTATTTCTCGACAATTGCCTCGGGGATGCCTGTGTGAGCGTATGTTCAGTACTTGATATATAATATATATATATATATGTTGGACACTGTCCGACGCCCACGTCGTCGCTCGTCTTCCAGGTAAGCGAACGCTGATATGTAGAGACGAATGGCATAAGCAACGCTATGCGATAATGAGCTATTACGTAAAGACGGCGCTGGGACGAACAAGATGTAGAGCAGTGATTCACCCGTAGACAAGATACGACACCTCAGACACCGTAGTGAGTGCATATAACACTGTGCTGATGCTGAGGGATCCATTTGCTGTTAGTGGAAAACGTGTATATATATATATATATGTATATATATATATATATGTATGGGTGTATATGCATATGCAATACAATAGTAATCGCATACAAGATGTAACAGTTATAAGTACCGAGCTCGACGTGCACTAAATGACTGATATACCACGCACATGAATGATTATATAAACGTTTATGTATCCAGGACTGGGCGTTGTGTGTTCATCTCGCAATATCAAAAACGGTGCTTTTTCCTTTAGTGAAATGTTTTGCTGGCCTATGTTCGTTGCTTGGTTTGTCTACGAAGGCAACGCTATCTCAGTTGTTGCCCGGTGTCGGCGCCAATCATTTGACGAGTGAATAATATATTCTACGTCATACATAAGTACTTAATATTTCACACGGATGGTGCAACGCGTGTAAGGATCAACGAGAACGAATTTACGCATCGAAAGGTGATTACTGGTCTGCTATTATTGTCGAATGGGTCGCATCGATTCTTTGCGACTGATTCGGCTCTACTATCGTAAGCCACAAGTAAGGCTATATGATCATTTGTGAGTTAGATGACATGCCATTGTCATCACAATGTGATTTTGTTCAATGTATTATATAGCGTTCGTGGTAGACGATATTCGACAATTCGTCGAGAAGTCGAGCTCATCAGTGTCTCGTAACGGACGAACAATCGATTCAGAGTCAGTAAGGGGTTGGCAGGCATTGAATACACCTGCCACGGCTTATTCGAACGTTGACATCAGCGTTGAATTGTCCGCCCTCAATGGTTGTCAATCTCACTAGTTTCAGTCCATGTATTTTATTCAAATGAATGAGGAACAAGGAACTAATGGACTAATCCTTTCTGATCTGCAGACAATCGTTGAGTTGTATCTGTTTAGTATATATATATATATATATATATATATATATATATATATATATATAAATATATATATATATATGGTTTAAAGATACGTGTAAGATGAAGATACGATATATTTAAAGATACGCTACAAACATCCGCATAATTTTGTTGCCGTCTTTTAACGGTCCCCTGCCAATCTAGCAGCTTTTTCTACGCTATGCTATTTTTCCTATATTTCTCTGTCTCTCTCTCTCTGTTTCACTCCCTGAAAACGGTCAAAATACAGCAATAAGCAGATAACGTAGTTACCTATTGAGCCGCTGGCTAAGAAGCACAAACGGAACCATCAACGAAGCCGAAACCGCCGTCGATGAGATGGACACTCACAGGGCGGAAAGACGATGTGGCAATCGAAAAAGGGGGGGGGGTTGGAATGATTAAAGTTAAAAATTTCGCAAGTGTACGCAGTATACTGCCAGCTGCAGTTCGTTCTCGAAGTGGCGGCCCTTTAGCAGCACGAGCCGTAGTAGCAGCTGGTGATGGCGTCGTCACAGCGATCGGATCGTGACGCTTGTTGACAGGTAGCTTATTGTTGCTACGTGTGCAGGCAGAGACCGACACATCGGGAGGAAACCCGAGGAAAAGTTGAAGGAAAGAGGGAGTTGCCAGTGTCAGCCGCGGATCGAAGCGACGGACAAGGCGCCGATTGACAATCGTTGCCTATATAGTAGAATAATAATAATAATAATCACCATAACAATAATAGTGCTTTGTGGTGAGCTTTCATCCATTTACTCATCGCTCGTTGAGTCATGATGGGAGCCGAGTAGAGTGGTGCCGTCGTCGAACGGTGGTTCTGTCGAGCGGCGTAGCACACGTTGCGAAAAATGATAAATCGTTCACCGAGTTGCCGCTGCGGAGAGCGGCGATAACACTAACGCCACACGGGTGGTGGGACAACGTCAGCGGTGAAACAAACCCTTGCGTTTTTTTTCGTTTTGCAACATGTCCACAGAATCAGTTTCACGACGAGAACGGTCGCCGCCAATTGGGATGACGACGCTGGTAGATTATTGAGGCAACAATATTCTGAGGGCAGTTTCTAAGGAGAACGACGAAATCCTTTCTTTTTTTTCCAGTATATATTGATTAATTATTTAGAATATATTTTATATATATATATATATATATATCTATATATATATATATATATATATATATATATATATATATCCTTATGGGTAAACAATTGGATGTCTATCTTGCTTCATCCGATTGGTACGCTGTCGCCGTTCGTACATTGTACAATAGAGAGAGATGTTTTCGGGCCGACTCTCAGCCAACATTTAACGTCCAGGATATTAGTATTGTTTCGTAAGACGGACAACCCCTTTAAATTCAAATGGGCAACGGCGGCGATCGAACCCGTGCACCTACGTGTCTCATCCGATTGCGTGGCGCACACGAATGCACCACCAGGCCACCGGGCTCGACTACATTGTACAATTAATATTACCAAACAGCGACTGTTTAATAGCTACATCATTGTTGCTTGGGTTGCTCCGATTGTGTATTCGGTTAGCTCATATGACCAGAGGGGTACCTTGAGTCGACTAATAATGTAAGTAGGACACAAACGCCTGTTGTTAAGAAGGTTAAAAAAGGCCTTATTTTAAGGCCCCTTTCGTTCCACATCAGCTTTATTCGGGGTTTCAAGATCATAACAGATCTTAAAGGGAATACTGAACCTTTTATCTATCTATACATCGAAATCGAAATGCGACGTCTGGACGATGTCGATATCAATGTATTATACAATAGGAACGTTGTATTTTCTAGTGGGCGCTTAACGCCGCGAGCATCTCTTGAGGCCTAACTGAGGCAAAGAGAAGGACCGAACTTGCTCAAGACTGGCTTGGCCTGCAAGCAATTCAGCCGGTCAGGCAGCTTGCAGCTGGTAGTAGTAGTAGCCAGCTGACAGTCAGATGCTGGGCCACGTGACTTGTCAACATGGGAGGCCTTAACCGAAATCCTACTTCGCTTTTGCACTGATGCATTCGCTTCTTCCTCCTCTTTTTTTTGTGTGAATGTCTCTCATCTCAGCATCTGAGCAGGCGGCTACAACTGTCGTTGACTTCGTCAGAGATAGCTCGAGTAGACGAGTCGCGTGATTGCAGCTGTCTCAACCAACCAAAACCCAAGACAAATGCCATTGTCTTCGAGTTCTGATGAGCCACCGCCGCCGCCGCTGCCGCAACCAGCCGATTTGCCCCGAAGAGCTCGACGAATAGTTCCACTTCGATACAATTGGCACGGTTGCGTATCGACGACGGTCTGCGGTTTCGCCGGCTAATTTTTATTTTGGTCTTCTCTTCGAGCAGAGAGAGAGAGAGAGCGAGATAGAGAGAAAGAGCTTTCTCGAACCGGAGTTGGACCTCCGGCTGAAGAGGGATTATCGTGGTGACGCGGTGGACGATAACGACAGCTTACTATCATTTGTACGTTAGTAGTCGAGGCAAAGCCTGTGCGCGAAGACGCAGCCGAAAAGCCCGAGGGACTATGCAGAGGTGGATTGTCAGCTTGCCATCTGTTTCGCCAGTTCTCCCTGCTGAAGATTTGGAAGAAGTGCAAAAGACCGCTGAAGATCTGCTGAAAAATATCCGCCGCCATGGCGAATACGCAGGAGAGCCACGCGTCGCCACCAAAAGTGTATCTTACTATACTGTCACCATCGGTACGAGCTTCACCGATATTCTTTCGTTTGATGGTATTTTCTTGGCGAAATGCTTTCTCGGATCTCTCTATCCCCTTGGCTACCCCTACCTCACCCTCTGAAGTCTTCCATTCTGAAGAGGAGTCAATCATTTTTGTACTTCGACTCGATGGGGTCGGGCGACGACGCGGCTTCAACCAGTTGGTCCAGCCGCATTGGTCACAGCCACGCACGGTCACACACGTACACACACACATATATATATATATATATATACGCACATGCACGGCTGACATTGGCTGACCAAATGTGTCATATAGCCAAGCTTTTCTAGTTCTTCTGCGACGACAACGGCAAGCGTGTGTTGTCTTCGTCTATGTGATGGGCCAGCTAGCTGGCCCAATGGAGTTGCCTCCCTGGATGTGCAGATCCATTCAGTTCAACATTATGTCGTCCACGTTCGGTTGCATCATCTCGACGAACGGGCGGATGGACGGACGCCCCGTTGTAGAGCATCGCTGTCCGTATCTGCGATCAACAAACAAGTACACCACCACCATCACGATAGCCATCACTTCTATTACAACTACCACTATTACCCCATCTATGTATGTTGTATACATCGGTCATACTAGTGCTGCTGCTGCTGTCGGTGAACCATGGCCACAAATTGTTGCTGCGGCTGCCGCAGCTATGAAACACCCACACAACGATTTGGACAAGCGAGCAGCGGCTATCGCATACGTTACACTATTGTACTGTAGGAAGGAAAACATAGAATCAGATCTACACGAAGAGACCCGCGGTCATGTGCCATGTCAGCCTAGTGGGGGCCAGCACTAACTATTATATTCCACGTGAATGATCTATTGGGGAACTAGAACGAGGTGGGAGATGCGATAATAACGATGCATCGATTTCTATCTACCGGCCGCTGACTAGAATAGACGAGAACCCGAGAACCGGCGGGTATAAAGACGTGAGTGTCCACATCACGGGTTTAGGCCTGATTACGAGTCTCGGCGATCTGAATCAGCGTATGTGTAAGTGGATGCTGAACATCGTCAGCTGGTTAACTAAGACATGATGACCCTTCGACGGTGCGGCCGACTCACTTCTGGCCCTGGCCTTGACCTGATGCAGCTCGCAATGCTTTGTCGTGCGGCTGTTAGCCACAAAGTGGGATGCGAATGTGATATCCACTGAGAAGCCGTCGTAGTAATAGTACTAAATGTTGTTGCAGTTGGAGGATTTGGCGCCGTGACCAGGATGGATAATGCGAATATCTTTTGGGTGCGGTTGCCATCGACAGCATGAACAGCAACGCGATTTGTAATCGGCAGTCGGATCCCTAGAAATCGAGCTTCGATAGGGATATGCATGACATTGCCCTGGCCATGGTGACACTAGTAGGCCCGTTGAATCAGGGCCGGCAAACATGATCGATCGGTCGGATTAAGCCAAAAAATTAGACGTCCCCTCACAGCTCCTTAAAGCAACGTTACACAGCGGTCCCTAGTGCTACCATTAAGGGAAGGCCAGCTATAGAAACAGTTAGTTGTAGTAATGTAGTATATTTGCAGTGAGGTGCTCTTAAACGATGCATAGCTACAACCTCAAAATCGACGAAATTCAGCAAGAGTCGCCAGCCATCATAAAATTATGTCTGACCAGGTTTAACCGTAGCACCGAAGAGCTTTTTTTTGGTGTCAAGCGGTACATTATCTGATAGGAGGAGTTTGCAACGAATTTGTTGAACCTCTCGCATATGTCAACTGATTTCAGAGGAATTGCAAACTTTTTTAGTGGGCCAGTTCTCGTTGCTTGCATTTCCAGAGGCAGGTCATTTGTTATAGTAACATTTGATCCCAAGGGAGTCGCAGATAGGCTCTCAGATATTGACGAAGAAGACTACGCGACGACACTCTAGTACCCCTCACGCTATAAGCGGTAATCATTTTATAGTAAAGGCCCCCGTCTAGCCTGCGGGTTCGTTCAACTATGTGCGTTGTTCGTTTAACGCCAAAACAACGACTGAAAAAACCCTCCCCGAACGGCTTGATAGACAACAGCAATTTTCGAGGGAGAAAATTTTCCCCAGCAGAGTCACTGTACCGCTCCGTCCGCTGTGCGTGTTACTGTGTCGGCAGCGATGTGCTGCTTGGCTCGGAAGATGGAGATCTTCATCGCGCCCAGAGAAGAACCGCGATTGAATGGGTGTTGGGGGCGTGAGAATAACTAGCGGCCGTTGCCTATCCAGCTACTTGGAGCTGGAAACGTAAACAACAAAGCCGACAGCAGTAGCACAGACGAGTGTCGAGGTGGCTGCGGTCCCCTCAGCTATGGCGTTAACTAACACTTACACAAAACACGTCAAGCTATACTAGAATACCCTGCATAATAGCTCAACAGGACGTCGAGGCAAGCGCCTTACCCGCGATTCTCGCGATCTTAAATTCGTCCGGCTAAAGTTTAACTATGGTAGCAACAACTATGGAATCACGGTATATATGAGAAGGCCTTCTGGAGGGTTTCTCCAGAAATATGCCTGCTCGTTTCACATGTATGCTCTATAGGGCGCCTCTGCTATGCTATGGTCGGACGCTGATAGCTGATAGTCAGCCGTTGCTTCGGGAGGGCGGACGGTCCCCGTCTACAGAAGACAAGAAAGGCAACAACGCCAAACATGAACTAATAAAAATGAAAATAATTGCGTCCAGTTGAGATATGCAGAGGTGTGCCCTGAAGGTAAGATACATACACATATATATATATATATATATATATATATATATATATATATATATATATATGTGTGTGTGTGTGTTTGTGTGTGGTACTATATGGAACATAAAGAAAAATGAGATGTTATAACAGGGTTGACGAAATGGCGTGTGCTGGCCACATCTGGAACCGGCTTCTACTTGGAGATTCGGCGCCTGATAATGATGTGGATTCGGTGGATTGACCATGCCTGCGCCCTCACGTGAAAGCTCCTGTCACAATCAGGGACACAGAGCAATCGACTTATTGTCTGGTTGTAGGTTACAAGGAACAGAGGTTTGCACTTTACCGATGTTCAACTGGCGCACTTTGATCAATTCAACGTTGTATACATGACCAATATACCTAGCACGAAGCTCGGACAAAGCTCAGCATTTGCAAGCAACATGTCGCGGTGAATCGCTTATGTATATTTTCACCAAATGGCTCTCTAGTTTGTCTGAGTCATCTTTAACTAGATACTTTATATGCTATATTACTGTACACCTTGGTTTCTGTCGATCGGTAACAATGATCAATTGACGACGTCTATTGTTGTTTGAAGGTCTGTAGCATGTTCGTATTTCCGAAATAGTCTTCTATCAATTGAAAAGCTAACGATCCGTGTCCCCGTGATATATCATGATGACGAATAGCCGTATAGCGGGGTAGCACTTCGTTGGACGTCTTTGCAATGATGAATTGTTGATCGAGGTAACGAGCTTGACAGACAACGTTGTTCGCAACGTGTTGACAGCGAGTATTCGGGGACGGGTAATGTGTCGTGCTGAAAGTCGATTTTTCCTCAGGATAACTGGATGCTCGTTTCTTGACAAGGTCTCCAAAAGGATTTGACCTCCAGTTCCTCAATCAACTGATCTGTCTGTCAGCAGATGTTGCTTGACCTTGAAATGCAGGTCGCCTACGACACAAGCTTGCACATACCCAGTGCATAGTAGTACTAGTAGTTCTATGCGACTCATCTCATCCAAAAGGTGGATTTCCTTATTTTTCTGCGAGAAAAATAGGTAGCCGCTACGAATCGCTTCAATCGATATATACATATATATATATATATATATAGATATATATATTCCGTCGTCCGATTGTGCTGAGCTCCCAATCACCGCCAGTGAACAAGAGACGTTTACCAACAACAAGCAGTGCGATCTTTTTGCGATCTTGCTTTTTCTTTTTCGCGTCCGCTTCGATCGATACGCGAGGGGACAGCGTTCGCTTCGACATCTTCAGACGCCGAAGTCATCGTCGTCGTCTCTGGGGCCGATCATTCGAGCGGCTCAGAAGGCGGAACACGCGGCACCACACCGTTGGCCATTGGCGATGATGCCAATTGGACCTTCCGTGAGCGCGGACGCTTCTGTGCAGCTCTGCTGCTATATACAATCGTCTCGGCTCGATCTCTCTTTCTCTCTCTCGCTCTCTCTGCAATAGTTCCTCTTTTGGTCGACGTCTGACGGGCAATGTCCATTTTCAGTAGCTTCTTCATCTGCGCCTTCGGCTTACTTCGTCGTCTATGCTCCGCGTCCGTTCTCCACTGCCCGGCCAGTGCCCGCTCCGAGTTGCTTGATTTTTGTTCGGCGTTCTGTTCGTGCGTCGTGATTACGAACGGCGGAGAGAACATCTCGTGGTGGCCAATCGGAGAAATGGCCGTGGCCGTCAACCTCGCTCAACCAGACTCAACTGGCGGGCGAGCATTGCCGTTGACACGCCGTGAGCGGCGTGTCTTTAGCTCGAAGTAGCTCGCCGCCGCCGCCGACGCCGCCGAATTCGCCACCACCGTTGGGCCCGGTGTCGGTGCGGTCGGCGCGAATCGTCCAGAAACTCGTTCGGGTCTACCATCGTCTGCCTCGGGTAGTTTCTCCTCGTTACCGTGTTACCGTTCATTTATGACGCACGCCGCTGTTAGTAGTGAAAACAGTGGTGGTAATATTAGTCGATCTATAATCACAGCGGTAGCGACCGAAGTAAAAGTTCGATGCAAGGCGCGACCATCACCCGAAACCTCCCGTATGACGACGCCGATGATGAGGCTAATAAAAATAATAACAAGAACACAAACGAGGGAACCGTGCTGGGCCCCGCCGTCCAGGGCTCGCTCTGCGCTATGGGCGGTGTTCGCTGTCGAGGAGAGATCGAGATAGAGAGAGCGAGCGCTCGGCATGATTCTCTGTGTGTGTAGATGCACTTGCAATCTACATCTACCATCGTAAGGGACGTCCTGCATTGGCTGCATATCGAAACGCGCTGCGGCAGAGCGATGGCCGAATTTGACGAATAATTCGTCTTTTTCTTCATCCTGTTCGAAAAAGCGTCTCTCGCAGCAGACCTGCATACGTAACCTATATGTATTGTTCGTGTAATCTTTTTTCTGCTGCATCCTTCGAGTTTGATACTGATCGGCAAAGAACACATCCACATCCGAGTGTGGTATCTCGCTATTTGGCAGTGATTTATTTTAAACCAATTCGAAATAGTCGAATATCGCCTAAATCAGGTGCGACGCTTTGCTTTTATCAGCATGTTGTCCTGTTGGAATGATATATAAATACATTTAGTCAGTCAGAATCTACCGAATCGATCCGAAGCATTTTCACAGAAGCTGGCAGCGCCGTGGAGAAGTCGAGCACCGAAATGTCTCCATGTGTTCTGTTCTACGAGTGCTTTCGTTATGGCGATGCATATCGTTTAGCGTAACGTCGGGAAAACAAGAAAAGAACGGCTGAAACGATTGCTCCAATTAACATGAAATGGGTCTACATACGGAGCGATTTTTATTACAACTGATTTATTGTCATCAGGACAACGTTGACTATCATGAAGGCTCACAAATGAGGTCTAGGCGAACTGTTTGTACCACGATTGGGACGTTGATCGACTGACGAAGCTAACGCGGAAGATCGTTTTGTCTATGCCAACAAAAGCAACAAAAACAATTCAAATAGAACGCTATTCGTCGAACTTGCTAGGGAGTCGACAAGCATTATAACTAACTTGAATTCGTTGAACGCCCAAAACATCGATTCGACAGATATATGATACAGTGATATCCATATCTGCAATGTGTACGAGATCTTCACATGTTTCTCGAACGTGGTTCACCACAATATATATATATATATATATATAGATATATATGCGTATTATTCACGATAGAATCGGCATGATAATGCAAAGCGTTGACACCCCATTCGTGCATCGATCCCAGCGAGACGTGGCTACTCAAAACAAACACTTGACACGGAAAACACACAAACACGGCGTTCAATTTTTTTTTTTACGGCGATTTATTTATAGTAATATGCACCATACATTAGCGCGTCCTATTTCTTGTTGCTAACCACGTTACACGCTTGGTCCAATTTTCAGGTGTGGATTTCCTAGAGCGAGTCCTGGAGATTGGGAGCGGCCGTTCCGTTCGCCTCATGGTTTGGGACACAGCCGGCCAAGAGGAGTTCGATGCACTGACTCGTGCTTACTACCGAGGGGCACATGGGGCTATACTCGCGTTCAGCTCGAGCGATCTCGATTCGTTTGAGGCGGTCGATTCCTGGCGGAGCAAGGTTCGTACGTGAAATAAGGGCTTCATTTTATTCTATGTCGTATATTGATTATGGATGTGTGCCTTAAAAACTACAGTCACCGAAGGCTACCGGTTTAGCTATTTACACCAGTTTGAATAGCTTTGTGTAGCTGTTTCATTATACGCTTGCGATACATGCATTTAGTGAAACTCATATATAATGCAATATCCCAAAATAATAACAATAATAATAATAACGATAATAAATAAGTTCATTGAAAGCAGCAAATGTCATTATATGTTCATAATATCGCGTCGGATTGGATAAAAGCCAGCAATGTTTTATCTCATCAGCCCCTCAGATCTGTTTAGCAATCTATAACGATCAGGTGGTTACTGACGGCCTATGCAAATGAGGCCCTCATTGCTGCTGACTACGGCTGAGGCGCGTATTGCGTCCGAGGGCGAAGCTTGCCTTGACGCTAACGGGACAAGCAGAACAATGGAATTACTCTAATCGTCCTTGTTGATGAGTTTGGCTGGTGGCATAGACGGCACAGGAATATCGAATTGAAATATTAGACGGCTGTTCGACCCCGTCCCTGAGATGACCTTCATTGATTGGAACAGGCGCGCGCAACGTGGATGAGCGGGAGTCCAGTATGAGAGTGAATATCTACTTTCCGCATGATATAACATATGATAGTGTTCGTCCCAATGTGTAACCCTTTAATGAAAGCAGGCGATTGTGTGCAAAAATAATCGCTAGTTAATGCTGGCGCTTTGGTTGTGTTTAATTGCTCGACATTTGGAGCTCAACTTAATTAAAGCCTACGAAGTCTGTCGCAAACGTCATTATTTCCTTTTCAAATTCGGTTTGAGCCCTCGCTTTGTTCTAGGCAAATTTCGTGCGGCCGTCGAGTTCAACGATCGCACTTGGCCGCTTGGTCACCCGCGGGAAGCTTGGTGGCAAGCTAATTGTTCTGCCTGGTCAGAACTCCGGGATACCACGACTCTGGTTAACTGTAAGGCCTCCCGGAGGGGTAAGGCCTCCCAGATGGGTAAAGCACGAATTCGATATTGGTCACCGTTTGGCGTCAACGTGTCAACACCAACAATTGGCACAAGCTCCTTGACTTACCACGCGAGTTGGCGAAACATATTCGAAGTGCCGAGATTGAAAAGAATAAACCACTTTCACTGCTTTTGTCTGCGTTCAACCCGCTCCTAGTCTCAGGGCAACAATAAATGACAGTTCCTCCCATACAATCAACATCTGGTCAAGGTTCACCCCCCTATCAGATCATCGCTCGTTTCGTCGTATCTGTCTCGTTCTATACTATGGTGCGGTGTCGTTAATGATCCACACGTTGTTGTATTGTGTGGATACATCCATGTGAGCGGCAACAGAACATCGCAGCAGCAGCAGCTGCAAAGAAAGGGATACCCCGGGGGCTGGCGTTATGCCTCATGTTTTGGCCTCCCCGTCGAAGCCCCGCCTCTGTTCCGCAATCGGCAATAGCTGCTGGTGTGATCGACCCACAGCCGTGATCTGTCAGAAGCCTCAGTTCAACATGTGGTTTCATGGAGATCTCGGTGTGTTTGTGCTTTATATATCGATATATGCATATATATAGATATATATTATATATAATGGCTGGACATATCATATGTACAGTATGACGTAAATGTGTATGTGAGACAAATCGGGACACGGCTATAGATCTGTTGTCAGAGCGGTAGCGGATCGCATAGGTCGGCTGGTAACTACAAACGCTCACATACAGACTCACTCACCCGAACGAAATCATCGCCTACAATTCACATCTGTGAGCTATTCGGAGCGAACGTCGGGCGGCGAACAGGCGGATCAGTTGTTGCGTCCTACAGGGTCGCATCGAACCATTCATATGAGACGTCACGTAGACGGCGTCACTTGTAGACAATCTGTATATACAGGTCGAATTATTAAACGTTGTTGTTTGGAAAAAAATGTGCAAAGGGTAGCTTATGTGGTCTCGTTTGTGATATTTTTGCTTCATCTTCATGATTATTCTCTGGGGACTAGGCCGCCCATAGATTGTTGACAAACGAACACATAGAATGTATGTTTGACATCGTAAATAATATCTTTCAGTATGTTGAGCACTAATACGTCTAATACTAGTAGTGCTCAAAGCCATTTGCTACACTTGTACAGGTACTCTAAAATGTTCCTTTATATATATATATATATATATATATATATATACAATATTCAATGTTACAAATTAAACGCACACGCATATGTCAAGAAACTTCTTCTAGCAGTGTTGTACTCAGGAAGATACAAAGTCACGCACACATACACGAGCGAAATACATTTTCTTCATTTGTTTCGAGACATCTTCAAGCAGCTACCGCAGCACCAAGACGCATTGCCAAAAGCGACCCCCACCGGAGTCTGACATCTCGCGACCGACGAGTTGCCGTTGACAGCAATACATGTGTGATATCTCTCCGGCGAATGCTTGAACGTCGCGGAGATGGCCACCCAACAGGATGAACATAATTGGCACAATGAATATCACTGCGAATCTCTGCACAAAGGCGTGGCGTCATATCGTGCTCGCCAGCGACCACCTCGCTTTCGTCTGCTTGTTTTAGCTGTCATTATTATTCTTATTGGTGCACCTATATCTGGTTGTAGTATTGGTGGTGTCTACAGTTGTTGCGGTCGTTGAGTTGAGTTGCACCACGGTGATTTAGCAGTGCAATTCATAGCTCACAGACACACTGGTGAAATGCACTTGCGCATCGGACGCGCGTGGTAGCAGCCTGCGGTTCACGCTATCATATAGCGTAGTCTGCATTTTCGTGAGTTGTCCGCAGCGCGGGACAATATCGCCACTCACCGCTCACCATCGACATCGGCACAGCACATGTCGTGGCGTGGCGTCGCTCTATCCAACGGACCATTGAGGGTCACTATACACAACACGTTTACTTTATTACTCCTTGCCGCCGCCGCCCCCCCCCCCCCCGGCCGTTAGCAGTGGTGATGTCACGGACCCCGGATGACGTCCGGATCGTGTCGCAGTGCTCGTATGGATGTACAGCAACATTTGGCCGTTGCTGTTGTAGTTGTTGCTGTTGCTACTGTTGTTGTTGTGGTTGCTGCCGGAGCCGCCGTTCGCGCGCTGTGTCACTCGCTGTGCTCGTCGCTGATGTTGACGTATCTCCTACGGCGACAGCAACTGCAGCAGCAGCAGCAAGACTGAGTTGAACGAAGAACGAACATGCCGGCACCGTTCCAAAGCGCGGCCAACAGCTACAACAAGACTCAAGTATGATACTACAAAGACATCAACAGCAACAACAACAACAGCAGCAACAACAACCACAACAACAACGACAGCAAGCGGTCAACTGCAGGATGGACGCGATCGGCACAGGTGGACGACGATCGAGGCCGCTGCCACCGCCGGCATCGGGGTTGTCGTTACAGGGCTTGCTGCACGACGAGATGGGGTTTTGAAACGGCGGCGGTCGGCAGTGTCAGCAGCAGCAACAACGCTGATTTACGGTTGATTTTGTTATTTACGATATAACAATGACCCAATGGCTAATGATCTTTACATTTCCTATACGACAACTGCGGCGACTGACTGGCCAGTAATGATACTTAACTAA
This sequence comes from Stratiolaelaps scimitus, assembly GCA_019614645.1. Lineage (NCBI taxonomy): Eukaryota > Metazoa > Arthropoda > Arachnida > Mesostigmata > Laelapidae > Stratiolaelaps > Stratiolaelaps scimitus. The sequence goes on along the minus strand of JABWDB010000090.1, from coordinate 240,939 downwards.
ATTATTGTTATTATTATTATTATGATTATGTTAAATATTTCTTTATTTATGTTGTTAGCTTCCCTGTGGCGAAATGCGTTCGATACAAAAAAGTTATAAACTATGCACCAGATGGCGCAGCGAGAATACGGAGAGCAACGTAAGCGTACAACCAAAAGTAGTAGTAACAACAACAACAACAACATGGCGATGATGATGATAATGATGATGCCTATTATTATGTAATGGTCATGAGAGTAAATCGTATCTAAAATGAATTTGAAGAAAGGTAATTTTGAATGCGGTCTAATGGACAACACTAACGTAGCGGTGACGGTTCACATGAGACATGGCGGCACCCAAGAGCACTCAGCACAAATAGAAAAACAATCGCAGCCGTGGTTGCGCAGGCATCAGATCAGATAAAATAATATATACATACGGCAATCGATTGGCCCAGAGAGAGAGAGAGAGAGAGGTTGTAGCCTTTGCATAATGATACATTTCTTTTATTTGGGCTGCTAGTACACTTGACACTGCTGAAGTAGTGGAATTATCGCGAGTTCATTGATGCACTCCTGTGAGCAGCGCACTATGCAGCAGCCGTACTATGCGACAGAAATACAGACTACTTTTTTATTATTTATTTTCATTGGTTTTTCCGGAGCAAGTATGCTCGTCTAGCTGCACGGTTGCGTGCCTCACACTGCTAGCGTTGTCGGAACCGTCAACGAATGCCTCGTTGAGAATTTTCAGCTGTTGCGATGAATTTTGGGTATTAAACGGCAATATAGCGCCCGACCGCGATTATGAAAGATCGGGCGGGCCGCTCATCAAAGAAACAACAACCACGACTGCCTCGCAACTTCTGCCTGCAGTGTGCCATCTCTGCTCGGTGTTTTCAGGCTACCGCAGACCCCATAAACTTGCATCGTATATATATATATATATGGCTAAACGAATCATAAAAACTAATATTGCCGAAATGAATGCTTGGATTGAGGTGCCCTTTTGAAAAAGGAGGCACCCGATACGCGGTGTACGTTGTGCTCTTACTATCATATAATTGTCTATCTTGCTCATTAAAGAAATGTGCGCTATGCTAATCAACCGCTGCATCAAGCGCTGCAATAGACCCGAGCGGGGAAAATTCTACAGATCTGACATTAACATTTTCGTAAAGTGAGTTATGTTTACGAAACAGTTCATTTTAATGAATCGCCAAACACAAAATGACAGGGACACTCCCACCGTCCTTTGGGTCATCGCAACAATGACTGGTGAGCTCGTCGGTCGAGCCCGGTGGCCTGGTGGTGCATTCGCGCGCGCCTTGCAATCGGATGAGACACGCAGATGCATCGAGTTCGATTCCCACTATCGTACAGTTGAATTTATAGGGGGCTGTCCCGTCTTATGAAGCGATGCTAAAAGCAGCTCCGTGAACACTGTTCAATGTTTAAGGCTGTGAGTCCACCGGGGAAATTTACTTGGTTAGCTCGGCGCCGAAAGCCGCTTAGCGCGTTTTCGTGACCTGTATGTCTAAACGTATTGTTCCTATTGCTTGAACACTGTGACAAAATAATAGATATTGATTTTTATTAATCAACTGGAGTTGAAGAAATCGACAAATTTGCCCCCGCTGATCAAGGCGGACGAATCTGAGAGGAGGGCGCGTAAGCGTATATTACCTCACGAGTTAGTCTGAAGAAATTGTATTTAACTCCGCGATGCTGTTGTCTTTGTCCTCGGTCTGCTTTTAGGTGGAGGCCGAATGTGGATCTTTACCAATGGTTTTGGTGCAGAACAAGATGGATTTGGCGGACCAAGCGACGGTTAGCCCAGAGATGGCAGAGGGCGCAGCTCGAAGGCACCGCCTCAGACTATATAGAACGTCAGCCAAGCAGGACTTCAATGTCGACGAGGCCTTCAGGTAATCCCAGGCAATGTCACATGACCTCGACACCAAGTGACTTTCAGTACTCGTGCCAAATGGAGCTGAAGCAGTGTGATGTGATGTGCTAAATATCAGATGATGAGATTGACGAGTTCAGCTTCAACCTTGCATGCGTCTTTGGCACAATGCATCTGAGAATTTGGATATCCATTGCATTGTATGTGTATGTATGTGTGTACACAACTGACAACCTGTGCGCTATATGTGTCAATCTGTATCTCATACTAAACTTCGATATTGTGTTCATACACGCTAAACAATGAGTCGGGCATCGTTAATTATAATAATACATGACGAATTACGAAACGACAACACATACCCAGCTAAGTCTCTGGCGAACGTAAAAAGTCAAAGGCCGCAGGTTCGAGTCTCGCCACCCGGTCTATCGATATTTATATATATGGAGAACTAAAGCACTGTAAACTGCAGTTCGTTTAATAAACCAATAAGACCTTGAACTCTTCAACCATTCGATCGCTGCGATCGTTCAATTACTATTACTGTCTTCGTCCCATTGTTTTTTTTCGTTGCAGGTATCTGGCAGAGAAGTGTATGGAGGCTCTCACCCGCGAACTCAACGACAACCTCCACAAGCAGGCTACGCTGCCCCAGAACAACAACAATAACACACTAAGCTTAAAGCTCGACAGGAAACCGCGTACCCTGCGCTCAAAGTGCATACGCTTCTTGCCCACATAAGCCCCAAACGCGGCCAGTGACGCTCGCCGTCTCAATTGGGTTTTCCGCGGATAAAACGTTTTCCGTTCGTTGGCGGTTGCCACCGGTTCGATTCGCCACGGCCGCAACACCTCGGACGTCGACAAGGCCAAGCAAAAACGCACAGGGTGACTTGACGTTTTGCGGGGTACTCTTGTCGGAGACGTCACGGGATCACATCGCTATTGTTCAACCGACGACAATGTATCGGATTGGGTAGCGATCATCGCAGATCGGCCACACGACAAACGATTGGGGTTCGGTGCAGATATCAAAAAACAAATAGAATTAGCTACAACGCGTATTTTTTCGTAAATGCTTCACTGTGTGTGTGTGTGTGTGTTTTAGACAAAAACGTAACAGTGTCTATTTATGGTCCCATTGACATTTCAACTCCAAGTAAACTCATTTGTAAGTCTGCAGAGAAATCAATGAATTCACATAAACCTAATTATTCCCATTCTCATCTAATATCGAGCAACAGGCGATTCGCGCAGCTAGCTATTACTAGGGTCGGTGTTCTCATGAAACAGTTGATTGTGACATGTCGATTTTTTCCTGCCATAAGCACGACAATACAATGAGGGGTAAAACGCTAATTAGCTATGGTTCCACAATGATAATTCGGCTTATATGATGATGTATTCGCATATTGGTGTTAGCGAACCGACTATTCATTCTGCCGTCCCCGTCAGAGGCCTTGCGTTCGCCCGCGAAGCCGACTTCGACTACGCGTCGAAACGAACGTGGCCTGTTGCTTTGCAGGTGCACGGCCTTCAAGGGCCTGCATCATTAACGTGTCGTATAAATAATAACTCAGACATTAAACGGTAAAAAAAGGCAGTCGATTGAAAAACAAACATATTTGTGCCACTCTGAGCGTCACCGTGTGGTCGTGAATGCGACTGTCCGATTATAGTCAGTGTACAATTATGTAAATTAGCAATTTACTAGAGGCCGGTGGATGATGATATTGATGGTGGTTAATAATAGTAATTATATTAATAAAAGTGACGATGAATATATATATATATGTGCGAGCAAAATCAAAAGTAGCAGTAGTGTTCATATTGAGGCGCGAGCTGCCGGTGCACAGTGAAAATGCATCCAGATGAGGCTGCTATTGCTGTTGATGACCACGATGATGATGATGATGCTGAAGATGATAATAACAATAATAATTTTAAATATTAATAAGATAAAGTATAAATAATTAAATAGTAGATTAATAGTTTAGTAGGAAAATGAACAATAAAGACGAATATATCGGTCAAGATGTGTTGGTTTACAAAATGTTTAAACAGATATGTTTGTGTTCGATTTTAACTCTGCGTAAACTTTGCGCGACCTGATTGATGTTGTGCAAATTAGATATGAGTGCATGTCTCTATCAGAGAGCGGAGATTTTTATCGACGCACTCAATTTCGGGGTAGCTATCGACATCTGCCGAATAAGTGGTTTAATTAGTTACCATTCGTGGGTTTGGTGTTTTCTGCTTGAGCAGGGCGCAAAGAGACGAAGAACGAAAATGTTGAATGGCAGAGAAGTCTCATGGGCAGTGGTGAATAAAACCGATTATAATTAAGTAATCAAACAATTACTGATGATACGGATGCTAAGCTAGATTATTGTCTAGGATTATCGCGCGTTGACACATCTGCTTGGCAACAAGCGGCATCACTTAGAACCTATTTATTACACATAGTGTACGTCATTTAGGATTCATTATTTCAAGATGTGCGAGGACAAGATATGTGTGGACACTTCATAGAAAAACGATCACACTTCTAGTTTATTAGTCAATTATCAAAATGGGCGACAATTGTAGCAAATATCAGTGTTTACCTGGCGATGGCAAGTATATTCTGACGAATTTGCCGCCTCCGTATTAGTAACCGGGCCTACTAGCCCTGACTAGTCCTAGTCAGGCGTTAGTGAAAACGAAATATTATTCTACATTAAACCATTTTTCATATCAATCAATGACCTTTATCAGGCTGAACTTCAAGTAAACTATTGAAAAATTATTAGATGACGTTAGCGTATGCTATATAGCAATGCTATCCATTATCGTTAGCACTGTTATTTCCTCTAGCTAAGCTGCGGGATGCTTGCAATTCGTTTGTTCGTTGAACGTCTGCTATTGTTATGATAAGACTTTCATCCAAAGATAGCGGTCTCTGGAGAGACATTAGAGTCTAAACAGATGAACAAATCCATCTATAGCCGATCCCAAATGCCCTAACATGTGACCAAAGAAGCCTCGCCTTGAATTCGCTTCCGCTATAGCCTTTCTGGCCGCGTTCATAGCTTCAGCGTGCTGTCCTTCCAAATGCCGTTTCTCGGCCTGCACTTTTTCAACCTTGGCCCTCATTTCCTCGTTGAGCTTGCCGCTCTTCTGAGCCTCTTCTTCGAGCCGGCGTTGTTCTACCGTCAAACGGTCGACCTCTGCCTTCGCTTGAGACTTCGTCAGCGTCGCATTGTTCAGTTCCCGAAACTGCACGAGCATTGCCGCAATCCTATCCTCGAGTGTCTCGAGAAGTTCAGCGAGCTGCTTCGGCTCCCCCATCTTTAGTGAAGATCCGTAGATATCTAGACATCTCTTCGATGCTAGTCGATGTGCAGCTTCAAACAGCGCTGCATCAAGAGGTTGATCCTCTTGGACTTTATCCTTCATTGAACTATGATAGGAATCGAAGCATCTTTGCAGAAGGGCATTGTTCGTAGCGTTGACCGTCGCGTCGTACAGAGTGGTCGGTGACGGCAATGATTCGCTGCCGAAGATTCGCGCGTACGTTTCGACGTGGATGAAGAAATCGCGTAATGTGACATCCTCTCCGTTGAGTTTCTTTGGAACTAGATTAGCTGGTGCGAGCAACGACGTGATGAAGTCTTGGAGATGATGCAGAAATTCCCCATCGATATCTGCCACATTGAAATATCCGAGTATATTTAGCTAACTATAAGAGTGATATCTCTAGAGAAGCAGGAATACATTCTGACCATATAAAGTACTCGAATTAATGAATTGGGTTCGTTACTTGTATGAATTGCAAGATTATGAGGTTATGACCCCGGCGATTGTAAGTAAATGATATGTGACTCCTGCAACCAATGTCACCTGCAATGTTTCCCTTGAATTTGTCCGAGCTGTCGACGATCTTGCCGGGATGAGGTAGCAGATGGCATCGTACGGTTTTGAAGCTGTTCCTAATATGCTCTCGCATTGAACGCAGTTCGCCCGTTAATCCAACCTTACTTAGTTCCCTGTTGCAGACGAAGAGAAACAGAATAAATCATATATATATATATATATATATAGCGTGCCAGGAAGTAGAAACAACAGATATCAAGTACATGATTTTTCTATACGCAACGATAGTCCTTTAACGGGGGAATCCAGATACATGAACTAGCAAATGCCCGAAATTACAGACGGCTTTACGCTCCCATTCGAGGGTCTCTCAGCTTCATCCCATGATGCATTTGTCATTTCTCTAGGGCAAGCTGGGTCTCGAAGAAAATTCAACCCTTTTCGAACACCCATTGCGCAACGAGTTCCGAATTGCTAACGGAAATCATTCCTTCGATTGGCTAAGGCGCGAACAACTTTTTTCCAGTGTCCGTATCAGAGTACTCCGGTGGCACGGTGCAGTACTCCGTGTAGGTGCAGTACTACAGGTAGGTTGAACAGGAATACCTGAAAGAAATCCATATGTCAGAGCTAGTACTTACTCATTTAATACGGTACGACCACCGTTCCATCCGTAGGGAACTTCATTGGCATAGTGCCAATCCCTTACAAGAAATACTAGATCTTGGAAGGGTGTTTCCTTGTTGGACGAAGATGCCTCGCCCGGCAGGTCCGCTACGACCTGGCCATACTTTGTGAAGAGTTCAAGTTGGCTCAGATCATCTCCTTGGAGATTGTGCTTGATGTTGAAGATCTGCGTCGACGATAACAGGACGCTAAACGAGAAGATTCCAGTACATTCCTTGACTGTTGTTCGTGTATCGAACACACCTTGAGTGTCCATTAGCAACACAGCCACGTCTTCACCGTTTGGTCGTTGCACCTGAGAAACCAGGACATATATATAATATATATATATATATATATATATAGAGAGAGAGAGAGAGAGAGAGAGAGGGAGAGAGAGAGAGATGTCTCAGCTTTTGCGAAATATTGCCGCTGTATCTAACTGTAATGTAATGATACTGTAATACAAGATGTCCGAAAGAGAAAACCTTGTTATCACGCTACATCTAAGGACATGATCAAAAACAGTAAATAATAGTTCAGCTCATTCATCAAATCACGGGAGCTTCAACTGAAACGAGGTAGATTTTTACACGTAACATATGCTTTTTGTTCTCTGGATTTGAGAGTACCAAAATATAATACATGACGAACTTTTCGGGGCTGCAAATATTCAGTGACACTAGATTGGGTGACACTACGGACCTTGAAAACCTCCGACCAGAGGAGAACTCCCTGTGTGACCCGTTTACGAGAGTGTCTCCATTCAAATCCGTCCGAGATAGCTTCCGAGTTAATCCAATTCGGATCTCCTCCAGATCGTAGGTACCTGTTATTTAATGGTCAGAGCATTATATTTTAGAAGAATATTGGTACCATACGCCGTACCTCAACAAAGAAGTAAAGTCCGATCAGGGAATACGCACCAATGAAATCAGCAGTGTAAAGATCTACGACACATTACCGATAGCATCAACCACATCACGCCGTACAATACTACATGTGTCTAGCGCATAGTGTCTCAGGTGACACCACATCGTGTAGTTCTCCACTCCGCCGTTACTTTTCCTGGCAGTGCATCCTGTGCGCGCTGATATCCCCTCTGGACGAGACTCCGAATTCTATGCGGACTCGTTCTCCTTGGTGAGGTGCCTTTTCCGAAATATGCTATGACACCTCGAAGGCCTCCATCGAACTGTTTTAAACAATCGCGCTATCATCGCTGCTCATTTGGCGACGGAAACATTTGAAACGAACATGAACAGATGACAATATTTTGAAGATATTGGCTCGGGAAATGTGTCGTGACGTGATAGCTTAGTGACCAGACGTACTTCTCCGGAGAACTAGAGATCCTATTGCGCGTGTTCATCTCTTCCGAGTCAGTATTCTCAAGGTATCAGGTTCGAGTCCCATGTAGCGGCATATCCCTTTGAATAACATGAATACTTCACTACTAAACTAAGATGACCATATGTTCGTTTCAAATTTACTTCGCCTACAAACGTCGAAGATAAGTGGATTTATGTTGGATATTGAAATAAGAGACATAACAAAGATCTGCCTATCATATGATGTGATACACATAAAATGTTGGCGTTTTTGGTAAATACATTATAAAGAGCTTAAAGAGCAATGCTATCGTTGACAGAATCGGTAGGATATAATGGTAATGGCGAACATCTACTAAAAGGCCAGACCCGAGAACTGAGGATATGAGAACGTATTGATTTACTCACATTTACAGAAGCTCTCTTCAACGCCCTAATAATATATATAATCTTCTTCGTGATTAACGGAGCCGTTCAAGCTTGCGATATATAAATGACACAAAAAAACTATAGTCCACATTTTATCATACGATCCCCATATATTCGTTCATCTCTAAGCAACGAATCAATAATTAGCATGGAACAGGAGACTTTCCGCTTCAAACGTGACAAGGTGCATTTTAGAAAAGAATGGTGCTATGATCGATACGCACTAGCAGAATGACGAATCGAAGCTGTAGATCAAGCATCTTGAAGTCTGAGAGAACCTTGCCATATGCATAATACACTTTGTCAAGTTATTCGTACTCGTTAGGCGAGTATCCAAGCAGTGACGTCCAACTTCTAGACGAACTAATCACTATGTGTAACGTCTAGACATTACACATGTTAATTTTTCACATATTTGAATGGGACACTTCCCACTAACGACGATCGATTAAGAATACAAATCAGACTGGCAGAACGTATTAACGAAATGGGGCAAAGAATCACTCAAACAGCCTGCACTGGTCTTATGGCTATATCAATTAAATGTACATTGACTGACACATACTTAATCATAAAATTGAGCAGAAAGCTTTTGCCTTGACGGAATCTTCCCGCCACCGATATCACTACAACCCTGAGGTTTTTAAGATCTTCAGATGGTGCCAGGAGTTTTTCAAGGTCTGCGGCCCCGGCTGTCTTCAACCCAAGCTTCTCATCGGCAGAATAGATGCACGTTGCCCCTGTTGGACATTTCAGTGGATAAGTATTATATTGTAGAAAAATCAATACATCCAAACTCGATGAAGGTCTTTGAATTATTTATATTTGAATGATTAATATTTAATTTATTATATTTGTGGCAGGGCCGTATACTGGAGCTGAGAGGTTTCCGAGCCTAGGTAACGAAATTATAGGAGAAACCGCAGCCTAAGTTTGCTTCAAATATACTTTCTTCACGGGCGAACTTGGTACACTCAAGTGTCTTTCGTTAGGTCGTTTCGACTTGTTATTTCTCCTCGATAGCGTGCCCGCTGTGCGCTACTAGGCAGTATCAGTTAGAGGAAGGGTTTGTATATGCTCAAAGCAGACCACGCCGAATCGTTTGGAGTTTGGTTCGATAGCGCTGCCTTTGGCCTCAGAAGCGTCAATTGTTAGACAGGAGAGACGAGACGTATGGCTTAGGTTAGAATCCTCCCAGACGCGGGTAATCTTTCGATTCTCCGCATCTTCATCTGTGGGTTCCTGCCAGGCACGGCACGGTTGAAAAATACAGTCAACGTGGCTCGACATGTCCTCGTAGTGACACTTAAGGTTTAGAGCCGAGGTCTGTTATATAAATATAACAATTGAGAGCGTCAGATCAAAGAAGGGTTTCAAAAACCGCAATGAAAATGAGTAGGACAAACCTGCTCATTCGTCATTTTTGCTATACGAGTTCCGGAAAAGTATCACTGCCGTTTCGAAACGTTTTGAAATGTCACCTGTGTACACGAGGGGCGCGAAAGCTCGAAACCAACGCACATGCCACCGTTAACAGATACCATCAAGGAAATTTCAACCAGGACGACGTACCAGTGTCTGGACCGAAAATACATCCTCCGTAACAAGATTCACAAATAGCCGACGATTACCATTCGAGAACTCGCAGAAGAACTTGGTCTTGGCGCAGGAACTTCTCCTTCAGCGCTGTACTGGCTTGGATTGACAAATAAGCCCTGTAGATGGGCGCCATACATATTTCAAGGTATGTTTTTGGCGGGATTTACAGGGACTTATCTACGTTGAGCGTCAGAAAAAAGGATAGAGCTGTTCGGTGTGCACCTTGATACGGTTCAAGGAAAACTATTCAAAACAAGTCCACAGCTCGTGAACCAGAACGAGTGCTGTCCCTCTCGTGTGAAATCGACCAGTTTAAAAAATCCGTGACATAGGCTGGCCACGCTCCGTATTCCCCCGACTTTGCTCCTTCTGACTTACGCAGATCGTAGTAATACCGAAAAGGTTAAGAGCTGAGGCCTGTCAGATAGGGGAACAGCTGAGGGTCAGCTCGAAAAACAATGCACGTGTTCCGATCAATGAAGAATTCATCATTTGACAAGAGAAAATTCAACGACATCACTCAAAAACGTGACCTCGTTTTCTACCTCAAAAAGGAGGAATTCTGCAAATCTGACTCAACAAGTGCCAGTGAAACCTCGGAAAATCAAAGCGATGGCAACTACTTCGAGGATTAGCGTAAGCAAAATTCTTCTCCTTCGAGCGGTGCAACCCAGAGGTAACAGTGGAAACACCTTTCCGAACGACCTTTTTCCAAATCAGTATATTTATATAACTATAGGGACAACAAAGTAGTGGGGCGCTCAGCTCGTCCCGTATCTCTTAAGTGAGACCATATGGGCTAGATTCGATCGTGGCCTGCGCTCGATTTTCACTCACTTTTTCTCGAAGATTGCTCCATTTCGATTGTAGAGTCCTTCTATTGTGGTGTATTGCAATCGTGACCTGCACAGACTACAATAACGTTGGCATCATAGCTTTTATGGAAGTGTGCCAATGGTTCGAATGCAACAACAATATTGCTTGCTCCTCGAAATAGTGTTCGTTTTCTGAGAAAGGGCTCCCACCCACAGGATTAAAGAAATTCTGATGACATCAGAGCTGTTAAATCGACGGTAAAATCCCTTCTATTTCGTAGCAAGAACGGGCACACAGATTAGGAAACGCGGTAACTGTTATGCTATGCATTGCATCCGCTTAGGCCATGACGACCATGACGACGACACACGATTGTCCTTTGTGGCAGTGGGTGTAATTTACGAATGCTGGGAATATCATTCCAGCTACATCAGCAGTCCCAACAATTGTATACAAATCGACAGCACAATACATTCGGACATTTAATTGCCTTTCCGAGCGAGTGGACTTTCCGCGAATTTACGGACACGCCCAAGTCTTAGTTCTTCAATCGCAACGAAAATGCAACAATAGCTCCCAAAAGAAAACACATGAAAAACGAGAAGGTAAGAAAGGAATCTAAGCGGATAGAAAGAGTGAAAATATACAAATATATGATAATAGCCGAAAATAACGATCGAAATAGCGGAATAATGCCTGAGAACGATAAAACCGCGTGGGCCAAGTTTGGTAACCGAGCTTCCGCTTACTGGATCAGCGTGTCATCAATCAACGAAATGTTCATTTCCTTTAGCGTCAATGGTCGGTCTGACCTACGACAATTATTTGGTGATTTTGCACTGGATTATATTTCGTGATGTCTAATATAGGACATCCTCGAAGTTCGCACGCGATAATGGTAGCCAGTTTGCGAGAGTCGTCCACATCGTCTAACGGACCAGCGCACATGAGCCGGTTGGCCGGCTATAACGAGTATAGCGCGAACCCGTGCTTGACAACGTTGTCATTTCACCCCCTTGACTGCTTGCGCCGTTCGAGTGCGCCGGGCGTTGCCAGCCACTGCTGCTGCTTTGCCTTATCTAACCTATCACTTGTTGTTTTGTTGAATCATGCCGCTGGACTGACCCACGGCCAACATTTAACGTCCACGGTACAGCTGCTTTCGGCATTGATTCGTAAGACGGACAACCCCTTGAAAATGCAAATGTGCAGTCACTATTGTTATCCGTTGTTGTAATCATCTCGTTGCAGTTAGCTCATTTACGTTGTTTAGTTAACTAATTTACCAGGATTGTCATCATCGTGTCATTTTGCCGATGCGATCTCATTTGCTGTGCCTCGCTGATTCAATTGCAGTAACTCTGTTATCTAGTTTCAACTGTCCAATTACCCTAATTAAATATCTCAATTGCGCTGTTCAAGTCATCTCATTGCGTCAGCTATCGTATCTCACAGTTTGCCAGTTATTGCAGTCTAGCATGGCAATTAAATCGATTAATTACAGCCACGAACGCGCCAATCTATATGTCACTTCCAATATGTCAGAATAAATCCTACGCACGTCCAGTATATCAAGCAATGTATCCATGTCGGCGAATTAACTGGAATATGAAGCTGATTATTGATTGATTCGATTTATTCACCCGTGACGGTAGCCAGTTAACAACGAGTAGTACAATAATCTATGAACATATATATGCATATCGAAAATATGTACACATCAGGGATGTTGGCTTAGTGCGATGAAGCCGATTGTAAAACTTTCAAAACTAGGCTTCCTGATGTGAACACTATGACCTGAACATTGCTATCGCTGCTGCTCTTGGCCACCTATTATTTAGGATATTGCGGAGTCGACATCAATTACGCTGCCGGCCTCAGGGTAGTGTGCTCAAGTGTATCCGTCCACCCTTTTCTCTTCTCAATTGCGCAAGCTCAGATTGTTCAGCTCGCAGCGGAGGACATAGGGCTATCCCTGCAATTCACATATTTCGAGGACTGTTTACATTTGTCCATTAGATGCCCAGGTTATCCACACCACTTACAAACCGTTTTCATTCAGACATTCATTTATGCGGTCGCAAGGCTGACCGTCAGACATCTGAAATGCGACACAAGAGTTTTAGCGTACAGAGCAACTTTGTGGTCCTTATGAGTCCGCAACACTTGAGTGTGGAAGGAACCTCACCCAACTTCAAAATGTCTTCTCTGTAGATTGGGAATCCAGTGCACCCATTCACTCGCTTCTTGATGGATTCTCTTTTAACGTAGATAACTCCGTCCCTCTTCTGGGCTTGCAGAATCTGCTCGTCGAAGAAACCTCTGAAAAGATAGATCGAATTAAAATAATGTTACTAATTACTTGTAGCGATCTTGAATTGTTCCATCAAAGTGCTTTCAAGTTTAGCATTAGCATATAATAGTTTTGTCGAATATTAATGTCGTTAAGCCTATCAGCAGGAGGCAAAATTGATCAAACCTTTTTTTTTTGTTGAAAGTTGTATGTAAATGCATTTACGCACAACCGGGACACCCAGAGCTATTTCTCCCAATAGTTCGTTAATGGAACCCGAGTGTGGGACGCACTCGCCGGTCCGCTGACAGGTGTTACAGGGCGCTTTTGGCCTGGGGCTTGGTACTACCCACAAAACCGTAGTCCTATTTAGTGTTTCTTCCTGAGGCCCGGAACCTGTATGTATTTTAGCATTACCACAAACCCTCAAAGTAGGGAAGGGGTGGAGTTGCTTACATCCTAGGGCTCTCCTTTCTCTCTTATAGCCTGTCGATCTTCTGACCGTTCGTTCTTGCCATTTCGAGATTCTCTGTCTTCCACATAATGCCACTCAGATAGGCTGCGCCTTTGTTCCATCCGTCTCTGACTCGAGAGCCGTTGGGCAGCTGGTTCCTACTAGCAGTTTCCCCCGTTCGTCATGTGGCGCTGGACTCGGAACACTGTTTGTGTCTTGCCTCACTTAGCCATGCAAGCTTTGTACCGACTGTGGCCGGTGTGTTATTATACATGGCTTGCCATGTTACACCGGTGTTACATGGCAACCCTGTCTGCCGGCCATTTACTAGACCATTGGGTCTGTCACCTTTATAGTAAGCTTCGTGAGGCCTAGACTCCAAATCGTGGGGATTGCCTTGGAGTATATGGAATAGCTCGTGACCTGAAATTTTTTATTTTTCCAAAAAAACATTCAACTAAATGCATTCAAATATCGTTCTGTACACTGCTTACTCTAGGTCCTGGAATTTGCCCAAAGGCACATAAATTACGTAAAAAACCTCCTCGTAATAATATTCGTATTTTTTGGAAACGATAATTACTAATCTATTAATTCTAACAGAAATTTGATTCTCTACCGCGTGGTTTTCTACTCTTACCTCGGCTAAGAGGTCGGACACCACCAGAGACATTCCGATCTCTATAGAAGGTGGACCGCTTTAATGCAGGGTTGGCGGTGCTCCGAGTACGTCTTTCTATGCATTTCTTTATCCAGCGCTATACCCGCCCAAATGGGGGTTGTGTACAGCGTTATCGATTCGGCTACTAACGCCAGTAGCCGGTAGTAGACGAAATTCTCTTCAAACGCACGGCCGGCCTTATCAAGGTCCGACCCTTGAGAGAATGTCCTGCCTCCGGCCCCCTGCCTCCAGGCTTCTTTTTCTCTAGTAGGAGGAGCTAATCCTCTTCGGTAGTAGAGCGAGATCCCTTTGTTCCCAGCGCTGCCATTATTACCCCCAAGTTAATAAAGTTGAATGCGTTCTTTACGTTCAACAGGATAAGAAGAACAAAGTTCCTGGTCTTGCAAGCCCTGGCCTTCTCCCCGTGCACTGCCCCCAATACTCTCCTGATGGCCGAAAGGTTGGATCTTCCCTTTCGGACATACTGTGCGTCCGATAGGGCGTGCTTCACCTCTATCTCCTGTTCGAGCCTGTCGAGGATTACCTCATCCTTGATCTCCGCCACGTTGTTCAGGAAGCATATGGGACTGAAAGCCCTGGGTCCAGTCTTCTCCCCTTGGGAGCAAGACTTCCATTTCTTTTCCTCGGGAATCTCTCTTCCCGTAGGAATTTCTGATCTGTTCCGGCCACCTATTGATAAGTGTTTTGATTGCCCCGAGTGGGATGACTCTCCATTGCGTTATGTTAGGTCTCCACGCTGGCTGTTGTTAGATCTTTGGAAGATTCTTTTTTTCCTTGCTGTATAGTCGAGCTATGCGGTCATTCATAACTATCTATTATAGTAAAACAACGTTGTCTCTCCCCACCACTCACTCCTGTATTGTGGTTTCCCTTGCGAGCGTGTACGCGATGCCCCACACCTCTGTGCTGCCCGCTAACTCCCTTAGCTAGATCGCAAATTCCACCCAGGTTTCTTAGGTGAGAATTAGCAGCTGTATACACTCCCCTTCACCAAACCATCAGATCCCTATGTTCTCATTGCGTTCCGTCCACCACATTGCTGTGTCTAATCTGTTGCCCACGGTCAAGAGAGGGACGAGAGCCTTTTTAGCTAGGGCCTGAATTGGCTCGCTCGGTAAGCATAAATTATCTTTCAGTCCCTGATATGTTTCGGTGAGTTCTTCGTGGGCGTTCTTGCGCCTATTAAGATTTACTTGAAGTACCCTGAGCATCTCGTTAGGGTTAGTTTTTCTGTCAAAGCCCGGTGTTATAAAGTCGTCTTTATCAACAATCGTTTTCTTAGACCGTCCGTCTTCGCTTGCCATTTTTCTTCTCTTGATTTAGCATCGGAACCCTTTGCTTCTTGCGAGCTATTTTGGGCAATTTGTTCCCGAGTCCACCCCGGATACTCCCTGTCTTGATCTCTTCTAAGAGAACGTGGTACTTGAGGCTGGCCGTGGAGCCTGGCCCTGTCCCTTCTCGTTATCGGCGTAGCCGAATGACTCGGTATAAGCATTGCAGTCCTTCGGCGTAATGCATACGAAATGCTTCGGACCATAATTTTTAAGGCAGTAAGAATCCATACATTGTCTTCTTCCATGGAGTTTAATTCTTGCTTCCTGGTTTCGATCCATTGCTGCTTATTAGGGGTCGTCTCGTTTTTGTGTCCCCCTCTCCACATTTATAACAGATTAGGCCACTACTGTTCTTTGCATATTGTGAGTGTCCGTGCGATTGTTGATGTCCTTTCGTCTGGTATGCCAGCACTCCGTTCTGTTTTATTCTGGAGGTTTATATATGCTCCGTTAGTCTCTTTGTCATGTGGGAAGGATCAGTTTATGTACACGTGTGGTCAAACTTCTTACCTTGGGTCGTTAACCTGTTAGGTATTAATTCGGTCACTTCATTATTTATTCTACAGTGATTTTCTTTGTTCTAGCGTTTGTCTGTGTGGTGTTCATTTTATGAAAAGAGCTGAGGCGTCCCCGTCTTCTCTGTAATTGTGTGAGGACTGCCTGGAGAATGAAGTCCGTTCGTTCGTTTCGCTTCGCTTCACTCCGTGGTGTCACTGTCTTGGTTTGTTTTTTTTTTTTTGTAAAGGAGGACGGTGCATGACAACACCGTGTCCTTCAACCGCCCTCGGGGACTGTTTGTGGTGTTTAACATCACCAGTTAGTATCGTTTACTTAGTCGCTGTTATTTTATTCTGCGGGTTCGTCATTGATGGAGGCATGAAAGCTTACAGGGAGCTGATATTTCGGTTATCGCTTCCTCTCTACTAATACTGTATATATATATATTTTTTTTTGTTTGCATATCTTCTTTCAACGATCAACCGGATGTCTTTTTATTTGCACTAAATTTCCCGTGAGCAGCATCGGTCACATCCTACCTGAGGTATAGACTAATATATATATATATATTTATATATATATATATATATATAAAACATATTGTGACGGGCTATTTGGCGTAGTATTACTATTATTGTAATCATCTCTACTATTATTAGCATTAACTTGTCTTATAATATTTTTATTGCTGTACCAACATCATGCCTCACGGCTAATTGTTTCTACTACTTGTGCATTATCTCAAATTGAATGATGACAAGCTTGATCCTTACGCGTGGCGCCTATATGATAGTGTCTCCGTTGCAGGTTGCCAACCACACGGGTTCATAGTTCACATAGGGTGATAATTGCCACCATTGTACTCGTGGTTTACCCGATCTCACATGATGTGCGTAGACAACGAGCCTTGATATCGGTGCCAGACGGTAGAACACGCTGCGGCGGCAGCGATGAGATGAAGGCACTCTTCCGCCACCACGGACGAACGGTGCCGCTGAAGATGACAATGATGATGAGCACATTGTAACCCTTTGAACCATGATATTCCGACTATTGTATGATTGCAGCACTGCAGTGTTCGAATCGGCCTTTATTGTTGTTGCTGAGGGCGCGGCCAACCGTGATGATGGCCACGGCAGAATGTATGAGAATGTAGCCTTATTTAACTAGCAGGGAGTGATCTTATTTAATTGTACTTTATTTTTCCGAAATGAGTTACCACGCCAATGCTAGGACGCATATAGCAATTAGTAGGCCAATTTGTTCATAATTGCGTTGGTTTCACGCACCTGTTGCTCTTGTAATTCGACCCCTTGCTAACACTGTATTGCTAACTTGACATTGTTTAGGAGCGATGATGACGATGATGTTTGATGCTAAGCACCACTGTAATTGAATACTGGAATCGGCACATTGCCCTCGCCTCTGGTAGGAGTGTGGCGCCGGAACCGACGTGCGGTGACAAACAAAAGGGCTCGACACAGAAATCAATGCGAGATTGAGAGACCGGTCGACAAAGTCGTGCCGCCCTGCCGAACTGTTACTTCGGGTAACTTTGAGTGTTATCTTTCCATAGCTACTCTCCGTAACAGGAATAATAGGTGAACACTCAGTTTCGCAGTCCCCCAGTCCCACTGACTACGAAGTAAGTGACCCAGGAGACGGATATATATATCTGGGTCCTTCGCACATTGGCCTGTTCTAGGCCCCTCGTGTGTATTCCATCTGGAATCTTGAAGCAAAGGACGAGATTCCGGCGCCACTGTAGTCAGTGTATCCGCATCGGTTCTTCAAGCAGCAGAAGAAGATCGGAGCAGTTGTGAAAATGCCGAACTCTTCGGAAAAAGGTAGGTTAAACTACTCTGGTGTTAGTTACTACTCACAATAGACGGTATTCTATTGCAAATGTATAAACTCCCTTGAAAGGCTAAAAAAAAAAAAAAAAACTAAAACTCCCTTCACTAGAATATATTAATATTATAGCTGAGGGTTCAAGGCTGCTGAAGATTTCGAAGGCAAGAGAGGGCCAGACTCGAGTCGTCTACAAAGTGGCATACTTTAAGCAGCTACTTGGCCTTCTCCGCACAGGGTGCCGCGTGACCGGGGGTGGTTGCATAGTAGTTGCCATAAGAACGTGCTAGAGTGTCATCCATCGTTCCGTCGCAAGCCAGGTGCCGGCCTCGGTGCAGGGGATTGAAGGAATTATTTCAATTTAATTACTTATGTTAATTAATTTTGAAATTTAGTAATTCATATATTATTCTCGGTTTCTAGTGAAGGGATCCTAGTATAGTCTGGATGGATTAAGCATTTGGTTATGAATAATCATGACCAACATCACACTTTTCAGGTCCGCTGTGCATTTTTTCGCCGGATAAGAAACTCTGCTTGAGGACGTTTGGAGCCAGCGAGCTTGAAAAACTCCTGGCACCATCAGAAGATCTCAGGAAGCTCAAAGTGGTTGTGGTCTCGGTGGCCGGAAGATATCGTCAAGGGAAGAGCTTTCTTCTCAACTTCATGCTTAGGTTTGTGGTTATATGGTGATGAATTCTCGATCGATTTCGTTCAACTAGAGAGCTGGGCGCCTGGACGTGATGCGAGTAACTCAGTTCTTTGTTTGGCCAACTAGGTGGATACAATTCTAGCATTATTCTATATTTGCCTATATAATTGCCTCATAATCAATATTAGTGAAATATGTTTACTACCAAGCTAGAGACCTATTTGTTATTATTATTATTCTCAAATTGACGTTTGTGCTATCGACGGCTGAGGGTTATTCTAAAGTTCTTCAATAGGGAGGAGTTAAAAAGGAACCAGTTTTTCTGGCAAATATTTATTAACGATTCTTTACAGATACCTTAAAGCTGGAGGTGACCCGAATTGGCTTAATCAAAACGATAACCTTGAAGGCTTTACATGGCGACACTCTCGAGAGAGCGTAACGCAGGGCGTTCTGCTCTGGCCGGAAGTATTCAAGGTCCGTCATACTCAATCGGTTTTGGAAAATTTGAAGCCACGAAATAGCGAATAATGTTCTTATTTAGTTACCAGCGTTTTTATATATTTTTCATATCGAATATAAAACAAAACAGATAGCGAACCTTCGAACCATTTCGCAGTAGAGGGAAAATGGCTAATTTATCATATTGCATATGAGCATTGAATTTTTTCTTTCTCCCGAAGTATACTTATACACGTTAATTATGAAACAGCCTTTTGTGTTTTCGCAGATGCGACGATCGAACGGTGAAGAGGTGGCCGTGTTGCTAATGGACAGTCAAGGTGTGTTCGACACCAAGACGACAATTCAGGAGAGCACGGCCATATTCGCATTTAGTGTGCTCCTTTCATCGGTGCAGATATTTAACGTCAAACAAAATATCCAAGGAGATGACCTCAGCCAACTGGAACTCTTTACCAAATTTGGCCAACTTATCGCCAACTCAAAGGGTTCACAGCCGTCGTCTATTCAAGAGAAACCCTTTCAAGAGATCGTGTTCCTTGTAAGAGATTGGATATTTGCTGATGATTTGCCGTACGGCTGGAAAGGCGGCCAGTCACTATTGAGTGGGTGGGTATTGAATAGTGACACTGTCATGGCACATACCATGGCAGGAAGTATATCTCTGTAAGACTGTGACTGCTGCGGAAGTTCGAAATCAGCGGAGGCGGGGTGCAACGTCTGTCCCGCTTTAGATTAGCAAAGGTTATATTACAGGTGTTACTACCGGAGAGTAGGTATAATGAGTCACAGGAACTTATAATGTTCGAGATCTGAGATTTTTTTCTTGTGAAAAGGCTCTTTGTAGGAAAGTAAAGGATTGCAGTTGACACCACATCTTGTATAATTTCACAATGAGCAACATACCTGAACAGTTAATCAGGTCTCAAAGATTTATATACAGTTCCATTGATGAGCTGCATTATATTGTGTATGTGTTGATATACGTTTTATGGAAATATGTATTATCTAATTTTCAACAGGGAACTCGAAAAACAGGGACTAACTGGGGAGCTCCACTCAATGCGGCAGAATATCAAGACGAGCTTCGATAAAACAAGATGCTATTTGATGCCGTATCCCGGAGGAAAGGTTGCGAGCTCCAAAGACTTCAATGGCCATATCGCTGGTAAGCACGTAACAGGCCAACTCAGGTCTACCAACACAGGCCAAGGCTACTAGCTTTGTTGTGGCAAACATGGCCCGATTTTACAGCGTCAATGCCCACATTGATGACACCCGCACCAATCGAAATAAATTAATTCCTTCATAAAATTCGTGACTACTTTTCGTTTCACACGGCCGAAACCGCGGCTGACCTGATTGGATACCAATAGATGCTACTCCGCGTTCAAGATGATAGGCGCTTGCTTGTACAATTATAGTTAAGTGAAAAATGCATTTTTATTTGTAAGGGACATGTCGATTCCCAATAACAATGAACTCTTAATGGCGTTATTTCTTTTTATTTTACATAGATATATGAAGTAGATATAGTTATACATTGTGTCTATTCGACTAACGAGAATATGCCACCGCAGTATTCATTAACGTTACCCGCACGTCTGTGTTACAGATATAAAGCCTGACTTTATTGAACACCTCCGGGACTTTATCACGACTCTGTTTGTTGCGGAGAGCCTGGTACCGAAAAGATTCAATGGGCAGGAGCTTACACTCGGAGACTTCTTCATCCACGTAGAAACGTACGCCCGTACATTTACGAGTGAAGATCTTCCGTTACCGCAAACCTTGTACGACGCAACAGTTGCCGCCGCGAACAATGCTCTTCTCCAAAAGTGCTTCGATCTGTACTACAACGAGATGACCGCCAACGTCCATCAGGACCGACCATTGGAAGCTGCGTCATTTGACGAGACGCATCGGCAAGCGTCGAGGAAATCACTCGAGTTGTACGCCTCTTCAATGAAAATGGGAGAGCAGTATGACCTCGACGAGATCTTAAAGAAACTCAATGAAAAGACTGAGGTGATCACTAAGAGGTTCCGCGAACAAAACGATGCTGCCCTGTCGGCGTCCAAATTAAAGGACAAGTTGGCTCACCTGACCGACAATCAGACGGAATTAGAAAAACGGGTACAGGAAGGTGGCGAAGTCACCGCCGAAATGAAACAGGAACTAGATCGGCTAAGGTGCGACAGGGACGAATTGAAAAATACACTCGATCAAACGATTAGTAAGCTCGCTGATATGCAAAACGCACACCAGGAAGGACCAGGTTTCTTTGGAGGATTTCTTGGAGGCATGGGAGAAACCCTTGACAACACCTGCGTAGTGAGTTAGATGTTCATTTCTAAAAGAGAATGCACAAGGGGAAAAAACAACAGATAAGAAACTTTTTTTTACTCGAAAAACAAAAGCTTGACGACCAAACCGAAGGAAATATAACTCGGAATGTTTCGACTATTCGTGGCGGAGACCTTCCGGTCGATCGACTGCAAAAGTCTTAAAATGTTGTTATAAGTTGCGAAAAAAACTAAATATATATCTACAGATACTAATTGCTCTAATAAGAGAAGGATCATCAAATCGACCTCGACGTGGCCTGACCTCAAATCGTCTATGACCGTAAAGGTCGACCTTGCCGTTGTCCAATGCCCATTTTTAGGAAAAATATAGGGCAGATACGTTACATTATACATGTTATATATATATATATATACATTATAGAACGCATATACACTACTTATCGCAATTTTCAAAAAGTGCTAATAATAAAAAGTAGTCGAGTTTTTATCGTTCAATCGAACCAACTTGTAGTTGACCCTAATAAGCCCCTTATTATCTGTATTAGATATTGCTCTGGTCTGACCGTAGCCGAAGACCTTGAAAGACTCATGACACTATCAAAAAGGATATGACACTATCTAAGAGGATCTTTAAAAGCTCAAGGTCATCGTTTTGTCCTTCCAGCGGGAAGATTTCGTCACGAGGCGACTGCTTTGATCAATTTTATGCTTACGTATCTGTACTGAACTCCCAATCAATTAATAGTATATGAAAAGTGTTTAAATGTGTAGCTAAGCTCTTTCGGTTGATACAGTCTTTCTGTGTTATGTCAATTTCCGCTGTTGTGGAGCATTTTTCTTGAAGTTGGAACATGACCAGAGCCGGGGTAGGTCCAAACCTTCGTGAGGATGTTATGATGAGAAAAGTGAGACTAATATGTAATATTAATATGTATAGTTACTTCATTAATATTACATATTAGTTTCACTCCAATTATAGCCACACCCACAAAGTATTGTGACTTATTTTATTCACAGACAGTATAATCTGGAATACACTGCCATTCGAAAGAAAACTGCCACCTAAAAGTAAACTCTCTCTCCCTTTACTGGATGACAGCCTAGTCGATTATATCCGTTCATCACTGTATTGGTAGAGTGTACTAAAGGATAGGTTGCCGACTGCACTTGTATACCTCGAAAAAGGTCGAGTGACCCAACACCAGGGTGAAATCTAGCTATGAAAAATATCCAAAAATTCGTACTGAATAGTGGATATCTATCTACTATTCAGTATGTTGCAGTACGCCTATTTGCATATGAAGGGAAGAGCTTCTAGCCTTATGGAACGCGGGCACGCACCGTGTGGCCGTCACGGTGGGAGAACTCAGTGCAAATGAGCACTACCATACTCCCCCTGTCTAAGATTTGTGACCTCGATAATTTACCCTATGTCGTATGTACGCCTGCGTGCTAGGGCTACTGGCCATACCTAGCTGAAGGATGCCCTCCTTCACAGGTTTTCTTTCAGTTTCAGTTGTCAGTTTCAAAATCAAGTTTATTTTTGGAATTGTAATATACATTCTCGATAAGTTCTCGATAAAAAAAAATAAATAAAAGGGTTTCTTTGCACCTCAGTTCATACTGAAAATAAAAACATTACATATAAATGTACGATACTTGAAATGAAATTATACAGTTGACGATATCGGAACAAATATACATATATACACAATATAATATCATTCAAACAATACAATGTCAACAGTATGTGTAGCCGTCGCGCTTATCAAATGGAGTGCATACAGAACCCTCAACTTAGGTAACGAGTATTTTCCCATAATGTCCGTGACGGAGTCTGTGCGGCGCTTAATTGTGTGTGATTCTTGTTACGCCCGGCGCCAGTTCGTTAACCATCCGTCTGACCGACGGAAACTGCAGCACCACTTTGCCCAAAATGGCGCCATCGGGCGCAGCGTTGTGTCATTGCGAACATTTTCATTGGATTCTGTAGGAACTTGTCCCCTCCTTCGACGACCAACTGATCGAACATGACCTCAGGCCAGGTTTGATCATTGAACAACTGGCAAACGTTGAATCCATGCATATCGTGTTCGGCGGCGATTATTATTTAGTAGCACAGACTCTGTATCTGTTCTACTTTTCTCAACGAGTACTCTCCACAGCCAGTACCCTGCCCCAGGCATACTAGAAAGCAGACGCTCTGCCTTGTCTCAGCTGGCTTCAACCCTGCTTTCCAGGCCGCAGACAGAGCGCTTAAGATTATGCCTCTCTGCCTCGGCATGCCGCAGTCTGTCCTAGAGGCCCACGTTCCTCACCATCTAGTCTTCCAGTGTATGAATTTGCTCCTCCTACTGGTTCCGCTCCTGTGTCGCTGGGTCGTATCCCGGCTCCACCCTTGCCGCAACGCGTAGCGTCTCTTCTAATACCGTTGCGAGACTGTATTAGACGATCTCCGGGGAACTCAGC
Source organism: Stratiolaelaps scimitus (assembly GCA_019614645.1). NCBI lineage: Eukaryota > Metazoa > Arthropoda > Arachnida > Mesostigmata > Laelapidae > Stratiolaelaps > Stratiolaelaps scimitus. The sequence continues at coordinate 217,349 of JABWDB010000090.1, read as the reverse complement.
CCGGTGTCCCGGCTGAGTTCCCCGGAGATCGCCTCGATCCTGTCCTCAGTGGTCTTGGCTTGAGACCGTAAACGAACCGTCTCTCGGATTGTCTCGGGAGATCTCGGCCGCCCTAGCTAGGCCCAATCGCACTGGCCCTGCTGTAGCAAGCGTCCTCCTCTCCCCCCCTGATACTCCTCTATTCCTTTTCCTGTTATCCTCGGAAGAACCACGAACCATCCTTTCGTTTGCTGTTCTTGGACACTGGGTGCACGTGGCCGTCCATCCTATCACCGTCTGTCTCCTCCGCCGTTACTGTCTCCTCTCATGTGCTCCCGGGTATCGACCTCCATGAGAACGTCGCCTGTCCCACCTCTGCTTGCCCTGTACTACTCGGGATTGATGCAGTGCACAAGTCACGCGACCCGGTCTCTTCAGTTCTGTGAATGGATACATTCTATCTATATCTATATCTATCTATAGACTTTATTAACGCTCGTGATGTCTGTCTGTCTGACAATGAGGTGCAAATCGTTTCGGTGGATGATTTTTGGGGTTTAACTTTTTTCAATATGGGCATGTTTGGTATCATTGTGTAGCTATTGACGAGGGCTATGTTTTTAGGGGGGTGGGGGGTTAATTAGGGGGTGGGGGTCAAAGTAGTGGGGGATTTTTTAACATGAGGTCTATGTAAGGGGTGGTTTTTTTTGCATGTATCGATTTGTTTTGATGTCCTGAACAACTTTGTAAATATTGTCATCAGGCTAAATTGGCATTTTCGACCATTTTTTTGCCTTTTTCTAAAAGGTGTTTAACATGGTGATCTATGTAAGGGGTACTTTTCTCGCGTGTTTCTGATGCGTCTCGACGAGCTGAACACTTTTGCAATAGGTATATATATACCTAAAGTGGATATGTAAGGGGTCGATTTCTTGCGCTTAATCGACATTTTTCGACGAGCTGAACACTTTTACAATAGGTGTTCCTATACCTAAAGTTGACCGTTTTCGAGTTGACCATTTTGGGGGCCGAAAAACCCCGAGGGGGTCAATTTTTCGCCACTTTTTATTTTATTTGACTACTTTGCTTATGTTGGAAATGATTGGTTTTTATTTGAGGTCAAAGCTCATCGGGAGCGCCATCTTTGTCATATTTTAAATTACGTCAAACAGTTGTTAATATTTTTTTAATTGCGAAAAACAAAAACCTATCACAAAAAATTGCACTGTTTTCGTCGTTTTCTGATGCTTTCCTCTCGGTTTCTCTTAACAATGTCAATTGGGGAGTTGTTACATTTGAGGAGGGGCATGTGTACGTGTTTTTTTATATATCAATTTCGCTCAGGTTTTCTTTTAATTTGACAAATTAATTTTATTAAGCTTAATGTTCGATTTAGTCCTTATACAGAGCATTGAGAGTCCGTATTATATCATTAGCTGATGCGTCTGACTAAGCTGAACAAATCAGCAATAGGTGTTCCTATACCTAAAGTTGATCGTTTTTGAGATAATGTCGATTATGCGTTTAGATGGTCAAAAACACTGTAGTGTCTGTCTGTCCGTGTGTCCGCCATATTGAGTCACGGTGTTTGCACGCTCATACAACTGCGGAGGACACCATAGAATTGTGGAAGACGCGCCGACCAGGAGCCGAAAGCTCCTGGACGCCGCTCATACAACTGCGAAAGCCAGAAGAGAGTCACGGCGTCGGCAGGGAGCCGAAGGCTCCCGCCGACGCTCATACAACTGCGGGGTACGCCGTCGGACAGGAGCCGAAGGCTCCTGGACGACGTCCATACAACTGTGGAAGACGCGCCGGCCAGGAGCCGAAGGCTCCTGGACGCCGCTTATACAACTGCGAAAGCGAGTCCCGGTGTCGGCCAGGAGCCGCAGGCTCCTGCCGACACTCATACAACTGCGTCTTAGGAACTCCCGAATCTCAATTTTTGAATTTTCCAACATGTAAAACCGAACATATCGCGAGCGGGACTCATACAACTGCGGGGGACGCCGTCGGACAGGAGCCGAAGGCGACTGGACGACGACCATAGAACTGTGGAAGATGCGTCGGCCAGGAGCCGAAGGCTCCTGGGCGTCGCTTATACAACTGCGGAAGCCAGAAGAGAGTCACGTGTGTCGGCCAGGAGCCGCAGGCTCCTGCCGACACTCATACAACTGCGGGGGACGCCGTCGGACAGGAGCCGAAGGCGACTGGACGACGTCCATACAACTGTGGAAGACGCGTCGGCCAGGAGCCGAAGGCTCCTGGACGCCGCTCATACAACTGCGAAAGCCAGAAGAGAGTCACGTGTGTCGGCCAGGAGCCGCAGGCTCCTGCCGACACTCATAGAACTGCGTCTCAGAAACTCCCGTATCTCAATTTTTCCATTTCTCCAACATGTAATGATAATATATCGCGAGCGAGACTAGAGTTGGCCGCAGCCCGTGGGGCAAGGCCAACTCTATCTATAGACTTTATTAACGCTCGTGGTGTCTGTCTGTCCGACAATGACTTCCGTTTCGTTTCGGCGGCTGACTTTTGGGGTTTAACTTTTTTCAATATGGGCATGTTTGGTATCATTGTGTAGCTATTGACGAGGGCTATGTTTTTAGGGGGGTGGGGGGTCGCGGGGGGGGTGGGGGTCAAAATGGGGGGGGATTTTTTAACATGAGGTCTATGTAAGGGGTGCTTTTCTCTGCATGTATCGATGCGTCTCGATGAGGCGAACAACTTTGTAAATATTGTCATCAGGTGAAATTGGCATTTTCGACCATTTTTTTGCCTTTTTCTAAAAGGTGTTTAACATGGTGATCTATGTAAGGGGTACTTTTCTCGCGTGTTTCTGATGCGCCTCGACGAGCTGAACACTTTTGCAATAGGTATACATATACCTAAAGTGGATACTTTTTGAGTTAAAGCAAAAAACCTCAACATGGTGCTCTATGTAAGGGGTCGATTTCTTGCGCTTAATCCTCATATTTCGACGAGCTGAACACTTTTGCAATAGGTGTTCCTATACCTAAAGTTGACCGTTTTCGAGTTGACCATTTTGGAGGCCGAAAAACCCCGAGGGGGTCAATTTTTCGACACTTTTTATTTTATTTGACTACTTTCCCATTGTTGGAAATGATTGGTTTTTATTTGAGGTCAAAGCTCATCGGGAGCGCCATCTTTGTCATATTTTAAATTACGTCAAACAGTTGTTAATATTTTTTTAATTGCGAAAAACAAAAACCTATCACAAAAAATTGCACTGTTTTCGTCGTTTTCTGATACTTTCCTTTGACTTTCTCTTAACAATGTCAATTGGGGAGTTGTTACATTTGAGGAGGGGCATGTGTACGTGTTTTTTTATATATCAATTTCGCTCAGGTTTTCTTTTAATTTGACAAATTAATTTTATTAAGCTTAATGTTCGATTTAGTCCTTATACAGAGCATTGAGAGTCCGTATTATATCATTAGCTGATGCGTCTGACTAAGCTGAACAAATCAACAATAGGTGTTCCTATACTTAAAGTTGACCGTTTTCGAGATAATGTCGATTATGCGTTTAGATGGTCAAAAACACTGTAGTGTCTGTCTGTCCGTGTGTCCGCCATATTGAGTCACGGTGTTTGCACGCTCATACAACTGCGGAGGACACCATAGAATTGTGGAAGACGCGCCGACCAGGAGCCGAAAGCTCCTGGACGCCGCTCATACAACTGCGAAAGCCAGAAGAGAGTCACGGCGTCGGCAGGGAGCCGAAGGCTCCCGCCGACGCTCATACAACTGCGGGGTACGCCGTCGGACAGGAGCCGAAGGCTCCTGGACGACGTCCATACAACTGTGGAAGACGCGTCGGCCAGGAGCCGAAGGCTCCTGGACGCCGCTCATACAACTGCGAAAGCGAGAAGTGAGTCACGTGTGTCGGCCAGGAGCCGCAGGCTCCTGCCGACACTCATAGAACTGCGGGGGACGCCGTCGGACAGGAGCCGAAGGCGACTGGACGACGTCCATAGAACTGTGGAAGAGCGCGCCGGCCAGGAGCCGAAGGCTCCTGGACGCCGCTCATACAACTGCGAAAGCCTGAAGTGAGTCCCGGTGTCGGCCAGGAGCCGCAGGCTCCTGCCGACACTCATAGAACTGCGTTTCAGAAACTCCCGAATCTCAATTTTTGGATTTCTCCAACATGTAAAAAGTAACATATCGCGAGCGGGATTCATACAACTGCGGCTGACGCCGTCGGACAGGAGCCGAAGGCTCCTGGACGACGTCCATACAACTGTGGAAGACGCGTCGGCCAGGAGCCGAAGGCTCCTGGACGCCGCTCATACAACTGCGAAAGCGAGAAGTGAGTCACGTGTGTCGGCCAGGAGCCGCAGGCTCCTGCCGACACTCATAGAACTGCGGGGGACGCCGTCGGACAGGAGCCGAAGGCGACTGGACGACGTCCATAGAACTGTGGAAGAGCGCGCCGGCCAGGAGCCGAAGGCTCCTGGACGCCGCTCATACAACTGCGAAAGCCTGAAGTGAGTCCCGGTGTCGGCCAGGAGCCGCAGGCTCCTGCCGACACTCATAGAACTGCGTTTCAGAAACTCCCGAATCTCAATTTTTGGATTTCTCCAACATGTAAAAAGTAACATATCGCGAGCGGGATTCATACAACTGCGGCTGACGCCGTCGGACAGGAGCCGAAGGCTCCTGGACGACGTCCATACAACTGTGGAAGATGCGTCGGCCAGGAGCCGAAGGCTCCTGGACGCCGCTCATACAACTGCGAAAGCCTGAAGAGACTCACGTGTGTCGGCCAGGAGCCGAAGGCTCCTGGCCGACGCTCATTCAAGTGCGGGGAACGCCGTCGGACAGGAGCCGAAGGCTCCTGGCCGACGACCATAAAACTGTGGAAGACGCGTCGGACAGGAGCCGAAGGCTCCTGGCCGACGACCATAGAACTGCGAAAGCCTGAAAAGAGTCACGTGTGTCGGCCAGGAGCCGCAGGCTCCTGCCGACACTCATAGAACTGCGTCTCAGAAACTCCCGTATCTCAATTTTTCCATTTCTCCAACATGTCAAAAGTAATATATCGCGAGCGGGACTAGAGTTGGCCGCTGCCCGTAGGGCAAGGCCAACTCTATCTATAGACTTTATTAACGCTCGTGATGTCCGTCTGTCCGACAATGACTTCCGTTTCTTTCGGTGGATGACTTTTGGGGTTTAACTTTTTTCAATATGGGCATGTTTGGTATCATTGTGTAGCTATTGACGAGGGCTATGTTTTTAGGGGGGTGGGGGGTCGCTGGGGGGGTGGGGGTCAAAGTAGTGGGGGATTTTTTAACATGAGGTCTATGTAAGGGGTGCTTTTCTCTGCATGTATCGATGCGTCTCGATGAGGCGAACAACTTTGTAAATATTGTCATCAGGTGAAATTGGCATTTTCGACCATTTTTTTGCCTTTTTCTAAAAGGTGTTTAACATGGTGATCTATGTAAGGGGTACTTTTCTCGCGTGTTTCTGATGCGTCTCGACGAGCTGAACACTTTTGCAATAGGTATATATATACCTAAAGTGGATACTTTTTGAGTTAAAGCAAAAAACCTCAACATGGTGCTCTATGTAAGGGGTCACTTTCTTGCGCTTAATCGACATATTTCGACGAGCTGAACATTTTTGCAATAGGTGTTCCTATACCTAAAGTTGACCGTTTTCGAGTTGACCATTTTGGGGGCCGAAAAACCCCGAGGGGGTCAATTTTTCGCCACTTTTCATTTTATTTGACTACTTTGCTTATGTTGGAAATGATTGGTTTTTATTTGAGGTCAAAGCTCATCGGGAGCGCCATCTTTGTCATATTTTAAATTACGTCAAACAGTTGTTAATATCTTTTTAATTGCAAAAAACAAAAACATATCACAAAAAATTGCACTGTTTTCGTCGTTTTTTGATGCTTTCCTCTCGGTTTCTCTTAACAATGTCAATTGGGGAGTTGTTGCATTTGAGAAGGGGCATGTGTACGTGTTTTTTTATATATCAATTTCGCTCAGGTTTTCTTTTAATTTGACAAATTAATTTTATTAAGCTTAATGTTCGATTTAGTCCTTATACGGAGCATTGAGAGTCCGTATTATATCATTAGCTGATGCGTCTGACTAAGCTGAACAAATCAGCAATAGGTGTTCCTATACCTAAAGTTGATCGTTTTTGAGATAATGTCGATTATGCGTTTAGATGGTCAAAAACACTGTAGTGTCTGTCTGTCCGTGTGTCCGCCATATTGAGTCACGGTGTTTGCACGCTCATACAACTGCGGAGGACACCATAGAATTGTGGAAGACGCGCCGACCAGGAGCCGAAAGCTCCTGGACGCCGCTCATACAACTGCGAAAGCCAGAAGAGAGTCACGGCGTCGGCAGGGAGCCGAAGGCTCCCGCCGACGCTCATACAACTGCGGGGTACGCCGTCGGACAGGAGCCGAAGGCGACTGGACGACGACCATAGAACTGTGGAAGAACGCGCCGGCCAGGAGCCGAAGGCTCCTGGACGCCGCTTATACAACTGCGAAAGCCAGAAGAGAGTCACGGCGTCGGCAGGGAGCCGAAGGCTCCCGCCGACGCTCATACAACTGCGGGGTACGCCGTCGGACAGGAGCCGAAGGCGACTGGACGACGACCATAGAACTGTGGAAGAACGCGCCGGCCAGGAGCCGAAGGCTCCTGGACGCCGCTCATACAACAGCGAAAGCGAGAAGTGAGTCACGTGTGTCGGCCAGGAGCCGCAGGCTCCTGCCGACACTCATACAACTGCGGAGGACGCCGTCGGACAGGAGCCGAAGGCGACTGGACGACGTCCATACAACTGTGGAAGAACGCGCCGGCCAGGAGCCGAAGGCTCATGGACGCCGCTCATACAACTGCGAAAGCCAGAAGAGAGTCGCGGCGTCGGCAGGGAGCCGCAGGCTCCCGCCGACGCTCATACAACAGCGAAAGCCAGAAGAGAGTCGCGGCGTCGGCCAGGAGCCGCAGGCTCCTGCCGACACTCATACAACTGCGGGGGACGCCGTCGGACAGGAACCGAAGGCGACTGGACGACGTCCATACAACTGTGGAAGAACGCGCCGGCCAGGAGCCGAAGGCTCCTGGACGCCGCTCATACAACTGCGAAAGCGAGAAGTGAGTCCCGACACTCATAGAACTGCGTTTCAGAAACTCCCGAATCTCAACTTTTGGATTTCTCCAACATGTAAAAAGTAACATATCGCGAGCGGGATTCATACAACTGCGGGTGACGCCGTCGGACAGGAGCCGAAGGCTCCTGGACGACGTCCATACAACTGTACAAGACGCGTCGGCCAGGAGCCGAAGGCTCCTGGACGCCGCTCATACGACTGCGAAAGCAAGTAGTGAGTCACGTGTGTCGGCCAGGAGCCGCAGGCTCCTGCCGACACTCATAGAACTGCGTCTCAGAAACTCCCGTATCTCAACTTTTGGATTTCTCCAACATGTAAAAAGTAACATATCGCGAGCGGGATTCATAAAACTGCGGGTGACGCCGTCGGACAGGAGCCGAAAGCGACTGGACGACGTCCATACAACTGTGGAAGAACGCGCCGGCCAGGAGCCGAAGGCTCCTGGACGTCGCTCATACAACTGCGAAAGCAAGAAGTGAGTCCCGGTGTCGGCAGGGAGCCGCAGGCTCCCGCCGACACTCATACAACTGCGGGGGACGCCGTCGGACAGGAGCCGAAGGCGACTGGACGCCGCTCATACAACTGCGAAAGCGAGAAGTGAGTCACGTGTGTCGGCCAGGAGCCCAAGGCTCCCGCCGACACTCATAGAACATCGTCTCAGAAACTCCCGAATCTCAACTTTTGAATTTCTCCAACATGTAAAAAGTAATATGTCGCGAGCGGGATTCATACAACTGCGGAGGACGCCGTCGGACAGGAGCCGAAGGCTCCTATCCGACGACCATAGAACTGTGGAAGACGCGTCGGCCAGGAGCCGAAGGCTCCTGGCCAACGACCATAGAACTGCGAAAGCCTGAAGAGAGTCACGTGTGTCGGCCAGGAGCCGCAGGCTCCTGCCGACACTCATAGAACTGCGTCTCAGAAACTCCCGTATCTCAATTTTTCCATTTCTCCAATATGTAATGATAATATATCGCGAGCGAGACTAGAGTCGGCCGCTGCCCGTAGGGCAAGGCCAACTCTAGTCTCTAGTATTTTATTGAAAACGCTCTCTGTTGTTGACCGTGAACATTAGCCCGTTTTTACCTGTGAGCTTGGAACTGACATAATCTTTGTTGTTGTTCTGGGGAATTCACCTAAAACTGAAATTGACACATCTTCGAATATTATTATGGAGCGTCGAAAATAAACGTGTAGCATTTAAATTGTCGAATGTTGTACTTGCATTATTGAATTATTAAATTCGTTCCAAGTGGCTATGCCGTGAACAGACCAGAGAAATCTCCTAACTTTGCTCGAAGTTACAATAACGACAGACGAATTCAAAATGAAACGCCCAGATGCGTTAGGCATTTCCCGAGGGCCACTCCTCGTGAACTAACAGAAAAAGCAAAGAGATATATGGACGGGTCGCTCATGACAACAGTATCGTGAATTTTTCGTTTTGTGACGGCTACAACGTCTGAGTCACCATAACAATACATCCCGTTAATTATCCATTATAGCGATGTACGTATGTGGTTCTGCACATGTATAGTTATCGTTGACATGATCATACTGCTAAAAACAAGATGACTGGGGGCTTATTAGGGTTACCTACAAATATGTTGTCGATTCAACGATTAAAACTAGACAAGTACCACGTCTTTATTATTTACAATATTTAGAAATTACGACAAGTAGTGTATATCAATGTTTATATTCAGTATATATAAATGTATATGTTAGTATATGTATATCTTATATAGATATATATAATATATATATATATATATATATATATATATATATCTGCATTTTTTCTCAATTTATAGTTAAGAACATTTCGAGACTTTCGCAATAGACCGACCGGGAGGTCTATGGCACGAATAGTCGAAACATTGAAATAGAGTTAGCACTTCCTTTTGTTTGATCTTCAGTGTTTCTTTTTCTTTTGTTTTTCGAGTGAAAATGTTTCATACGCGTTCCTTTTATTTCGCTCCTTGTGCACCCTCTTGTAAAAATGAGCATCTAACTCACTACGCAGCTATTGTCAAGGGTTTGTGCCACGCTTCCAAGAAGTGTTCCAAAGATACCTGGCCTTGCCTGAGGTGCGTTTTGCATATTAGCGAGCTTTATGATCATGTCATCCAGTCTAGATTTCAAGTCCTCCCTCTCGCGCCTTAGCCGATCGAGTTCTTCCTTCATTTCCGCGCTTAGTGTGCCACCTTTTTGTATTACATCTTCTAATATCGTCTGTTTCTCGGTCAGCTCAGCCAACTTGTTATTTAGTTGAAACGCCGATAGAGCAGCATCGTTTTGTTCGCGGAACTTCTTAGCCATCACTTCAATCTTTTCATTGAGTTTGTTTAAGATCTCGTCGAGGTCATACTGCTCTCCCATTTTCATTGAAGAGGCGTACAACTCGAGTGATGCGTCTCGTCAAATGAAGCAGCTTCCAATGGTCGGTCCTGATGGACGTTGGCGGTCATCTCGTTGTAGTACAGATCGAAGCACTTTTGGAGAAGAGCATTGTTCGCGGCGGCAACTGTTGCGTCGTACAGGGTTTGCGGTAACGGAAGATGTTCACTCGTAAATGTACGGGCGTACGTTTCTACGTGGATGAAGAAGTCTCCGAGTGTAAGCTCCTGCCCATTGAATCTTTTCGGTACCAGGCTCTCCGCAACAAACAGAGTCGTGATAAAGTCCCGGAGGTGTTCAATAAAGTCAGGCTTTATATCTGTAACACAGACGTGCGGGTAACGTTAATGAATACTGCGGTGGCATATTCTCGTTAGTCGAATAGGCACTCGTATCTACTTCATATATCTATGTAAAATAAAAAGAAACAACGCCATTAAGAGTTCATTGTTATTGGGAATCGACATGTCCCTTACAAATAAAAATGTATTGTTCACTTAACTATAATTGTACAAGCAAGCGCCTATCATCTTGAACGCGGACTAGCATATATTGGTATCCAATCAGGTCAGCCGCGGTTTCGGCCGTGTGAAACGAAAAGTAGTCACGAATTTTATGAAGGAATTAATTTATTTCGATTGGTGCGGGTGTCATCAATGTGGGCATTGACGCTGCAAAATCGGGCCACACATGTTTGCCACAACAAAGCTAGTAGCCTTGGCCTGTGTTGGTAGACCTGAGTTGGCCTGTTACGTGCTTACCAGCGATATGGCCATTGAAGTCTTTGGAGCTCGCAACCTTCCCTCCGGGATACGGCATCAAATAGCATCTTGTTTTATCGAAGCTCGTCTTGATATTCTGCCGCATTGAGTGCAGCTCCCCAGTTAGTCCCTGTTTTTCGAGTTCCCTGTTGAAAATTAGATAATACATATTTCCATAAAACGTATATCAACACATACACAATATAATGCAGCTCATCAATGGAAATGTATATAAATCTTTGAGACCTGATTAACTGTTCAGGTATGTTGCTCATTGTGAAATTATACAAGATGTGGTGTCAACTGTAATCCTTTACTTTCCTACAAAGAGCCTTTTCACAAGAAAAAAATCTCAGATCTCGAACATTATAAGTTCCTGTGACTCATTATACCTACTCTCCGGTAGTAACACCGGTACTATAACTTTTGCTAATCTAAAGCGGGACAGACGTTGCACCCCGCCTCCGCTGATTTCGAACTTCCGTAGAAGGCACAGTCTTACAGAGATATACTTCCTGCCATGGTATGTGCCATGACAGTGTCACTTTCAAGAAATAAATAAACATTCGAAGCATCTGTCAGTTTTGAGCATCTGAACTGGCGGTCTGCGGTACTCTCAAGTCTCTCAAGTCAGCGAACGACGAATTCGCCATAGCACCTGACCGATTTTGGACTGACACTCAGCCAACACTTAACAATTCAATACCCACCCACTCAATAGTGACTGGCCGCCTTTCCAGCCGTACGGCCAATGATCAGCAAATATCCAATCTCTTACAAGGAACACGATCTCTTGAAAGGGTTTCTCTTGAATAGACGACGGCTGTGAACCCTTTGAGTTGGCGATAAGTTGGCCAAATTTGGTAAAGAGTTCCAGTTGGCTGAGGTCATCTCCTTGGATATTTTGTTTGACGTTAAATATCTGCACCGATGAAAGGAGCACACTAAATGCGAATATGGCCGTGCTCTCCTGAATTGTCGTCTTGGTGTCGAACACACCTTGACTGTCCATTAGCAACACGGCCACCTCTTCACCGTTCGATCGTCGCATCTGCGAAAACACAAACGGCTATTTTATGATAAATAATTAACGTGTATACATATACTTCGGGAGAAAGAAAAAATTCAATGCTCATATGCAATATGATAAATTAGCCATTTTCCCTCTACTGCGAAATGGTTCGAAGGTTCGCTATCTGTTTTGTTTTATATTCGATATGAAAAATATGTAAAAACGCTGGTAACTAAATAAGAACATTATTCGCTATTTCGTGGCTTCAAATTTTCCAAAACCGATTGAGTATGACGGACCTTGAATACTTCCGGCCAGAGCAGAACGCCCTGCGTTACGCTCTCTCGAGAGTGTCGCCATGTAAAGCCTTCAAGGTTATCGTTTTGATTAAGCCAATTCGGGTCACCTCCAGCTTTAAGGTATCTGTAAAGAATCGTTAATAAATATTTGCCAGAAAAACTGGTTCCTTTTCAACTGCTCCCTATTGAAGAACTTTAGAATATTCCTCAGCCTTCGATAGCACAAACGTCAATTTGAGAATAATAATAACAAATAGGTTTCCAGCTTGGTAGTAAACATATTTCACTAATATTGATTATGAGGCAATTATATAGGCAAATATAGAATAATGCTAGAATTGTATCCACCTAGTTGGCCAAACAAAGAACTGAGTTACTCGCATCGCGTCCAGGCGCCCAGCTCTCTAGTTGAACGAAATCGACCGAGAATTCATCACCACATAACCACAAACCTAAGCATGAAATTGAGAAGAAAGCTCTTCCCTTGACGATATCTTCCTGCCACCGAGACCACAACCACTTTGAGCTTCCTGAGATCTTCTGATGGTGCCAGGAGTTTTTCAAGCTCGCTGGCTCCATACGTCTTCAAGCGAAGTTTCTTATCCGCCGAAAAAATGCACAGCGAACCTTAAAAGTGTGATGTTGGTCATGGTTATTCATAACCAAATGCTTAATCTATCCAGACTATACTAGGATCCCTTCACTAGAAAACGAGAATAATATATGAATTACTAAATTTCAAAATGAATTAACATTAGTAATTGAATTGAAATAATTCCTTCAATCCCCTGCACCGAGGCCGGCACCTGGCTTGCGACGGAACGATGGATGACACTCTAGCACGTTCTTATGGCAACTACTATGCAACCACCCCCGGTTACGCGGTACCCTGGGCAGAGAAGGCCAAGTAGCTGCTTATAGTGTGCCACTTTGTAGGCGACTCGCGTCTGGTCCCCTCTTGCCTTCGAAATCTTCAGCAGCCTTGGACCCTCAGCTATAATATTAATATATTCTAGTGAGCCTTTCAAGGGAGTTCATACATTTACAATAGAATACCGTCTATTGTGAGTAGTAACTAACACCAGAGTAGTTTAACCTACTTTTTTTCGAAGAGTTCTGCATTTTCACAACTGTTCCGATCTTCTTCTGCTGCTTGAAGAACCTATGCGGATACACTGACTACAGTAGCGTCGGAATCTCGTTCTTTGTTGCAAGATGCCAGATGGAATACACATTAGGGGCCTAGAACAGTCGACTGTGCTAAGGCCCAAATATGTGGTTTATATATCCTGAACAAGTGTTCCAACTATATAGACACACATATATATATAAAGAGTGTATAGGAAATTTGTCATAGCTGTAAGCCAATAATCCTGTAATCCAACTGTACTCCAGGGACATCCCATAGATGGGATATATGCAGAGGATGACGTTCGACAAGAAGCGGTATAGCAACCGAGATTTCATTCAGATCTGTCAATCAGAAATTTCCCCAAAGTTCAACTACGGTTGTCAGTTCCCACGTGCACTCATTCCCGCATAGAGCTAATCAAAATTAGTGATTAAAAAGTGACATCACACTGTTCGTCTGTATTCGATATATAATACTCGTAGTCGCTATTCTGTCAGGCGAGCGATATTGTTGAAGGCAATGTCATTCACTCACCATTATTATTCGTATGATTATTTTATTCCGCAGCCTATGATAATAATATCCTCAGCGATTCGTGATCACCGGTTCGATTCCCAGAAATCGAGGTTTAGCAAGGATAGGTGTCAACTTCCCCCTGCCGTCATATAGGTCTGTTGAGAAAGCCTAGGTAAGTGCAGCAAGGCTGACGGCTAGGGTTAAACCAAAGAAAATACAAAAGGACGATGAATATTGGCGAATGAATATTGATCGCCACTGTGATTGATCACTCCCGGCAAATACTACGACTGGTTTCGCACACGCCCCTACACCTGACAGGTTCTTGAAGTCGTTCTACACAGAAACACCGATACCCTCCTGAAGGAAGACTCAGCTATGGAAACCGTTTTTTTTTGGTCAGTATACAATGTTTGCTTTCTAATTATGTTGATTTATGGTCTAGGTATATTTAACCTATGCAATGTCCGGTTAGACATCTCTGTAGACGAGGAACGAAAATAATCCTCTGAATCAAAGCCTCCTCTTAAGATCGATATATGATCAAGTTTTTATACAAGAAGAAATCAACGATCGTCCGCACCCGCAGGTGCTGCACCCCCGATGCAAGATAAAGGTTGTGCTTTTATTGGTCTACTAGCGGAAGTGCAGTTTTTTTCGTTTTTCACAATGCAGTTTAACTTCTCGATAACGTGTCACCAGGTCGCGGAACAACTTGAACCTGCTTTCCGCCTCCGGCATTTTCCAGCCGGACACTTAGCCACCGACTAAGCCATCGAGGTGACTACACGTACTATACTTTTGGTAGCGGGGTCCGGCTTCGCATCCACGAGGTCAGCTAAGTGAGATAGCATCATTGATCATCTGCAGTAGCATAATTAGTATTGGACATAGAATATGAAATAAAGAAAGCTCGTCGGAATATGATTTGAAAACGAACTTTATTCATGGGTTCAATATACATTTTATTTCGCACAAAAATAAAATATTGTGTACTCTGCTTCTATTTTTAGTTTGAGTTCGTACAGGCTTGTTTTGTTCTTTCATAAGCATAAAAAGTCTATAACGTGCGAATTAAGTTCGCTCAGGTTGTCTCTATGAATATTGTGCTTGATCTGGGAAATTTGTACCGACCCCAGATCGACACTGGATATGAACATTTGGGCACATGTGTCAATTGTTGTCTCGGACTCGAGAACGCTTGAAGAGATCATGAGGAACACAGTCACCCCTGCAACGTTCCTCTGCAAAAGAATCAAATTGTAACCAGCTGTAGTGAGAGATATTTGATTGACAACAATCAGTAAAACATTTAATGGCATTTTTGGTCCCGCTGATGACGAAAATTGCCCAAGGACTGAATATTTATCTAGCTCTTGACTGAGCAAAAGATGCAAGATATGATGTTGGACAGCAAGAGATTTTCAACAATAGATTAGGGTTCGTTCACCGCCGGGCAATCACTGTGCAGTTTAACCCTTCGATAAGGGCAAACGAGAACAAAAAAACTTGCATTTCATCATGGGCTTATGTTCAATGTATGAACATCGGTGTGAAAGTATTCAAATGATCAGCACTTCAACCAACGTGCCTACATATATATGTATTATATATATATGTATATATTACGTCTGTGCCTATATGTAATGACTTCAGCTCAACAAGCAAAAGCTTATCGTTAACGCAGAAAAGAACAAAGAGATATTTCTTATTTCGGATGCTCTAGTCAAATGGGACAAGTCACACTTACCTTGAAGACCGACGGCCACAGAGGAACGCCCCGTAAGTTAAGATCCTGGAATTGCATTATTAAAGAATCTTGGCAATCAGACATTGGGTCCCCTTCAAGTGCTAGGGCTTGCGCGGTTTTAATTATTTCTGGGTGTAAAATTGCATTGTCAACAACGGTTTAAATATAATACTCAAACTCCGTCTTTTACGGTTAGGTTATACCATATAGATATCTACAAGTAGCGAAGAAAGATGCATAATAAATATCCCAACTGTTTGTTTCGTATGTAAATATTGCAAACAAGATATGCAATAAGAAGGATACCAATCGCTGATACATAGATCGCTGCATTTCTAGCTAAAAATATACTTAGCCGAGAATCTGTCAGCTGAATGGATACGTAACGAGTATCTACAACGAGCTGACATTAAAGTAGTTAAGTGTTGCCGATTCATAAACGTCTAAATCCTGTCAATATATATATACATATATTGACATATAAATATGACATATATTATATATACCTTGTTGAATTTAGATGTAGGCTGCCGAGACACCACGCTTCACTTGACTAATACCGAGGATAAAATCGCAGTGGCATACGTCAGTCAGCTGAGAAAGATAGATACGTATTAACGGAATTATTAGATGCTTGATGTTAGAGACACATTCGTAGAAGAGAGCTAGTTGTGTTATACAACACACGACAAAAACATGCGCAAACATAACAAAGAATATATTCCCATAGCGACCATTACACTATATGAACAAGACGGCACCATTTAGAAAGTTTTCACCTCTGATCCTTAACAAAACCGCACAATGAATTGGCGAGATCATTATTTCTAGCAACACAGCATCTGGATACAGCATCCTAAAACGAAAATTTCTATACGACGTGCCGTAATGCCGTTTGGTTGTTATTGGTATAGAGCTCGACTTTGAATGAGCCCTTCGGGCTTCTCCCGAGGCCGTCCTAGCTTAACGCTCACCACTTTTCGACGACTTCAAATCGAGATTCTGTTGCTCCTCGGTTGTGGTTTTCGATCTCGAGACACACGGTCCCAACAGGATGCGAGACTCCTCCAACGGAACGAAGGCAACTGTCACTTCAGTCGTAGCCGTGAGGGTACAATCACGAACGTCACAATAGAGAACTGCTAGCTCGCCGAAATAGTCCCCCCTTTGGTATCGAGCGACACATCTGGCTCGGCCTTCAAGCTCCATGCTAGCCTCGATGGTTCCTCTCTCAACGATATAAAAGCCGTCCGCAGGATCGTTCTTACTCAGCAGAACATCGTTTGGCTGATACATACGAGGACGCATCGCGTCGGTTACCGTTAAAATCTCCTCGTCGGACAGCCTCTTCGATACTCTCATTTTCCTGATTGTAGCTTCGAGAAATTGCTCTCGTTGATGAGCGACCCGTGTGACATGGGTGCGATACTTCATGCGTGGCAGCTGCCATAGCTGACCGCCGTCAGAGCCCGCTATGACCGTGGCTACTCGAGGGACGGCATCACAGAGAGCGGCTTCTCCAAAAGTCCCTTGATCTTTGTACGTGCAGATATGTTTCTCCGGTCCGCGATTCTCGCTTCTCGTACAGTGGAAATGACCTTTTTCGACAATGTAGAAATCGATGCTTGGGTCGTCTTGACGGAAGACTACCTCGCCTGCCTTGAACGTCTTCAAGCAGCAGAAATCGATCATGTCGTTTGTCAATTCATCGTTGAGCCACTTCAACGTATTTACGGTCCGCAGAACTGAAAACAGCTTTTCTCTGACCGCCTCTGCTTTCGGTGGCTCTCGTTCAATAGGCGTGTCATCTGTTTCATCAATGTAGTCGTCCTGAATGGCTCTCTTATTGCCCAGAGACAGATCGGGAAGGTCATCCATGTCGCTGTGTCCACGCTGAGCTATCCTCAAGTCAGTTACTCCACCAAGTGGCACTTGTGTTGGTACCAGTAAATCACTCCGTCACCAGCAAGCCCGTTTCGATATTCGCAAACAGCTGAAATGAACTGAAGGCCACATGTCGCGTGCAGCCAAGGAGAGAATGAGCCAATGTGAAAATTTCGCGATTATTTATACGAATCAGTTAATATTTATGCAATAGCTTTCCTAAATATTCAACCAATCAAGGTGAGGTGACTTTTAATAATAGATGATTGCAGTGTTGAGTGGATTTTCAAATGTGGACACTTCAATCTTGGCAGCAGCTTGTCAATAGAGCCTAGCGTGTTCTGGTCACCGATTGATCTTCCCTTCGAAAAGAACCGAACATTGCAGCCATAGTAGTGTTTAAATCTCTGTAAATCCCCCGCCGCTTCGAGCCCTGCTGCGTGAAATATAAGAGAGCTTAAGCATTATGAAATTGCAGCTCCTTTAATAAACCAATAAAGCTTTACCTTTTAAGCTTTACCCTGAATTGACATTTATTAGCGCGTCCTGACGCTTCAGATGTGAGCTTTAGGTCGCGGGGAGTAATACTTGTTGGCAAGCGAGTCGTTCGTCAAACTTGCCGATAGAAACGTCTGACTTGAGGGATAACGGTACATATCTTCGACATAGCATGTTAGCACATTGTTAATGATTTAAGGTCAATTCGATTGTGGCCTTTGACTAGGACGCGTGGGTCGGACTTGCCCTCTATAATTTTGACTAAGTTTAACTATTATGTAATGACGACCACCGTGTTCGTTGGGCACTAATCGTCCACTCATTAAACAATATTTGCACGAGATACCAGATAGTTTCGCAACGAGAAAACCAAAATCAAATTTGCGAAGGAACAACCAAAATCCTTATTGGATACCTTTCAATGCTCCGTGCTTTGTGAAAGTGAGCCCACATAGCTGGACTCTTCTTCATGTGTTTGTATTACGAAGAAAGACAAACTACCGCGTAATAATGTTCCCCCTAGGGATTGTTTACTCTGTCAGGACGCGACAATACTAGAAGGTCACGTGGCAAACGCGCACGACAGTTAGTATAACGAAACTCATATAGCGGTTCAAGCTGCATAAATATACAATGGACAATTCCATATGAGCTCCGCACGTCTTCCGAAACACAGACATGAAGTTTGCCTCGGTTTGAAATACACAAACAAGGTCAGAGTGTTCTGTGCGTGTATCATTGATACGTGTATCATTGTGTAGCAATATATCATAGAGGAAACTTTTCTCATTCAGATGCCAACTGATTCCTCTCACTCTGTCTCTCTCTCTCTCTCTCCCTCTCTATGTCTGTCTATGTGTAGATCATGTGACTGGTGGTTATTGGAACTTAATCGGTTTGTCACTGCCAGCCTCTAGGTAATCCAAGTGCCGGTGCCGTGGTTGGTCACATGCCGTGCGCTCATCTCGTCGGTCAAATTTGTCGTGCATGTGACGCACGTACAATGATACAAATACTCATATCACTCGACGAGCTGTAGAAGCCAGTTGGCTGCAAGCAGGCACGCAATCAAATTCACGTTCGACAAAACGACGTTACCAATATCGCGTTGGATCGAGTACATCGACCTTTTATTTTAACTGTATCCGTCGATTGATGCAGGACGGAGAGTTCAATGGCAGTGACTCATCTCGTCTGACTGGATCGATATGAACGACTACTTTTGTGGGCAACCGATGTTAACAATATATAATAACTGGTGTCGGATAACTGGATGGAACGATCGGTCAAGCAATATCTTCTATTGCTTATATTGTCTTTTATATTATCAATATCGTACATGTAACTTTATTCTGAAAATATTTATAGAGAAATCGTAGCAATGATAGGATGATTATAATAATAATTATTGCTACTGTTATTATTATTATTATTACACTTTGCCTCACAGAGGAGAATCACGCTAATTCCGGATGCTCACTGTTTCCTATTTGTTGCTGTCTGCCCTGAGAAGGAGCTGCTGAATTCAGGGCATGCAGGATCATCGTCAGCTGTGACATCATCCAGTACCTTCCATCGAGGATGAGTCAGTGCCTTCACAAGCGCCTGAGACGGTCGAAAAAGCGCGACTGCGTGGAAAACACACAAAAATGCCAAATTTAACATGTACTTTAGATGAAAAATCCACAGGAGTCATTCTTGTTAGCCACTCCCATTGTCAAGTTCCTTCTGAAAACCCTTAGGCTAATATGAGTGTTATGCCATCCTCAACCCCCCTCCCATGTCAAAAGTGCCGACAACTAATATCTATTATACTTAAATTCACGCAACCACCTTCAGGGTGGTATTAGCAGAAAGGCAATCCGGTGAACGAGTAATGGTGAAATCGACCACGATTGTCAGCTAACACTAATTCAGTGGATGCTGGATGGGATTCAATATCATTTCAACATTTGATGACTATCTTAACCAATGACTAATGTTGGAAAAGGGGTGAATTAACCAACTCAGTTTTGAAGTTGACATTGAGCTTTCGTGTTCGCACTGCGGGTCCCACCCGGATCAAAATATCCAAGCATATAAAGAGATTATCTACGATTAAATGCATTTACCCTAAATGAAACAAGCTACACCCGAATAGCAATTGTTTGTAGTGATCGCTACCTATTTCTTTATACCGGTCCCTTTTCCTCAGTAGGGAGAAATCTATATAAATGTGTTCGCTTAAACGTGAACCTTAGGCACGGTGACACTGCTCTCGTATCGGTATCGGCTGGAACTCAATAGTGTTTTGCTATATTCATTGGTCCATTCGCAGTTTTCTTATCGTGCAAAATTAAGTAAGTCTCACTCATCTATCGAAATTCGTGTAACGATTTTGGATCACTCCAGTCAACAGGCTGTTGCAATGGAGAGTTCATTAGCTAAATGTAAGTAAATGCCTTGCTTCCCATAGAAATGTGTATTCTAGAAAGCATGATAGTGTTGTCCTGTTAGCTGTTTTCGCAGGAATTTCCATCTGGTAAAAGGTCATTAACGCGCGGCTCATCTCCTAGTATTTCTCGGTTATGATACATCCCGCTGAAATCGACAAAATCGATGGCTACTCGCGTGTTTACATGTTCGTTTTGATCGAAATTAAGAACGCGACTTTGGTTTCCGCTGGAACATGACGCCAATTACAGTGTGTCCACGGGTTTGATTCTGCTTGAAGCAGCTGATAGTTCGCCCACTCATAAAAACGAAGCTAGGTCCTTACCCCTATTATTATATTAGACAAGGCGAACCTAAAATACAATTTTGCCATGTGTCCATTTAGCGCCAATATGTATCTTCTCAGCTGACCCCAAGCAAAACCTGAGGGTGTATCGAACAGAGGAGCTAGATAGATACATGGCCGCATCGGAAGATCTCAAGAAGCTCAAAGTCGTTGTTCTCTCAATAGCAGGAAGATTTCGCCAAGGGAAGAGTTTTCTCCTCAACTTCATCATCAAGTATGTACTAAATAAAATAAAATTGAAATGAACATCAACGTTGTGACTAATCGCGCTTGTTAATGTGGTGATTTTAATCCGCTTGTTCAATTATGGCGGTTTTACGTTGCCATATAGAATTATCGATCATGATCATTGCCCGCCTTTAAATATACTATAATTAGAGAACTAGTTGGGGATAGTTGGAGCGTCAGACTGAGGCCACTCTGGAGGGAGCCGATGGCATTGCCATTCCGTTATGGGACAGGCGCTGCAAGGCGACTTGTATTTCGAATTCTGTAGATATTTACGATGGAGTGCGAACACTTATGAGAATTTCAGCTCATTCGATAGAAATATTAGATTTGATTAATACACTGGCAACATGTTGTTGTACAATCATTTAAACATGGTAGTGATTGATTTGTTCTCAGTTTATTTAGTAACAGCCGTTCTATTTTAGTTCATCACGTGAATAACGCTTCGAGAAGTCGCAGGAATTACTGGCTTCTCACACCAAAATGTTGCCTGTCCCCTTAAAAAAAAGTCTGATTTTGATGCAAATAGCGGATACATGGGTGGAACACCTAGAGCGACACGTGGATGCATTCGATTTGCAAAACGTGTTTGTTTTTTCAAAATAGTGTGCGACACAGGATGACCTGAAGACCCAGTGACAGACTATACGTGAAATAGGTGGTGCTGTGCATTTTGCAGAGTAGCAAGCCAGTCGTTTATTATGAGTTATTCTCTAATCATCAAAGAATCACAGGCGCCGTACACTGGCTGTGTAGCCGCTGGCCCGTCTGGGGCAGGCCATTCAACAGAAGCGCTCACAATTGGCCAACAGAAGGAGTGTAACTTTCAAGCATGGTAACATCAGACGACAGATGTGTTTGATGCCTCGTAAAAACGGTTCGAGAGGTCGTGAGTTGTTTCGCTACTTCCACAATATTGTTCCGTTGGATTATCACTTAACTCGGCCTCTCACGTGTTCTTTAGCTCGAGAGAATTTCGAAAATTTGGCTGTTATTTAAAATGCACGTCGATCGGTTCTATTTATAAACGACCTAAGGGTGAAGGACGGGCGGGGAAAAAAAACTAATCCTTGACCTGCGCACGCGTTGGACTAAGGTTTCCGAACAAAGTGGTACATACATCATTTCATAAGATGTATTCTTTTATTTTTATTTGACAAAAGAATACATATAAAATAAAATACGTCAGCGCGGGGGTTCGGACGGTGAAGTCTCTGGCTGTCGAAAGCCGGAGGCCGCTGGTTCGAGTCCCGCGACCTGGTGACATCTATAAGAAAACTCAAAAATTGCAACAATTGCAGTTCCTTCAATAAATCTTTACCTTTACAAGGAAAAAAAGCCGAGCGAACTTTGTTAATGAGGTGAGACGTGATTACGATAATTTTGACTTTTTTTAGAACTGTTGTCGATGTAGTAGTGGCTGTGTTTATCAGGGTTATTTGTTAGCTTAATTATCTGATTATGTGACATCTCTCACCGAAGGTACCTGCGAGCTGGAGGGAGCCCCGATTGGCTGGAGAGCAACGATAGCCTTGTAGGCTTCGACTGGAGAAACTCCCGCAAGAGGATCACCCAGGGCGTTCTCCTCTGGCCGGAAATCTTTAAAGTCGGTACTTCTAAAATCATTTATCTTTTCGAGGCCGGGATTCTACGAGTGTATCCGCCTCTTTATGTGCTCAGGGATGTGTGCAATCGAAATTGCCCCACCGATTGCTTAGATAGAAGTCTCCTTTAATCGAACAGACGCGGTTGCACGAATCCATAATTGCGACCCCCAACCTCATAAAAACAGATTGGTATTTAGACAAGTATAGCATTTACGCCGAGTAGTAATGACGCTGTACGAAATAGTTGTTGAGATACACTAGAGGAAGGGTCATAGAACTACAAAAGAAGAAGAATAAGAAGGTGTGGTCTAGTTCCTTTTAGTGGCTGAGCGAAATTATGAGGACACCGATGCAGGCGATCAAGATGTTCCGATTTTGAATGACATAGATGTTTTGGCAAAAATGGCGGCCCTTCGGCCTATTATTGATATTGTGCCGTAGACAGTTTCGCAGTAATCACTAACGTTATCGGTCGCTGTAAAGGATGTCGCTTCAGATGCTTCATAGAGTGTTGTATCTTGTTCATGGTAGACACTTTATTATTGTCGATGATCCATTAAATCCAGCACAAGCGTTAAGTAAAACGTGACTATATGATCAGTCGAGCCCGGTGACGTGGTGCGCCTTTCAATCATAGGAGACGCCTAGCTCTGTTTAAGGATTCGAGGCCACTGTTGCACATTTTCATTTAAAGAGATTGTCCATCTTACGAAGCAATGCCGAAAGCAGTTTCGCCGTCGACGTTAAATGCTGACTGCGAGTCTACTGCGACTGTGTTGACGGAGCACTGGTTTGACCTCATTCCGGAGGACACATGGGTGCACCGGTCCGATACCCACCATCGCACATTTGCGTTTAGGGGTCCGCCTTGCGAAGCAATGCAAAAGTATTACCGTGGTGGTTAAATGTTGGCTGAGAGTCAGCCCGAAAACTCCAGACTGTATTGAGCGATAGTAGATCGATGCAGGTAATCCTAACAGCACCATCGAAAGCTTGTCTAACCTGGGATAACATTGAGTTGTACATTATTTTTATACAACTCATCTCCACGCTGGGACGGAAGGTCTCAGGAATGGGAATAATTATGGCAACTTGAGACCCTGAGCGCCTTCCCAGAGAAAGAGGTATCGTTGTTTCTATGCTGTAGTTGTGAGACTTGGTAAAAAAAACTTGGTAAAAAAAAAGAAAGTTGAACTTTAAAGAGCATATTGTCAGTTTTTATTCGTTGGTCTGTCGATATTCCAGGGGAGACCTTATAAAACTCCAGCCCCCACTAGGCTTCATGGTAACCATTCTGTGGACCTGTTTACAGGTCTAATATGAAACGCTAACTGGCCTCAATTTTTTGACGTAGTGGACGTTGGTTTAACATTGCACGCATTGTTTAACCAGCATATGTGCATTCGATTCGGTCTTGGATTCGGTCTTGGAAGGTACATAAGTGCATTTCACTTGCCAAGGAGCACGTTCTACAAGTGTAGATTCAAAGTAATGCAAGATGATACCTCTAAATTGTCTGAGTTCTAGAATCCAGTGGCAGCAGCGAGAGGTTCAAAGCTGCGTTGCCGGCAATACTCGAGCTCACCGGAAAGATAGTTTCACCGTTCTCAGACGACGTTCCTAGCAAGTTGCTGCAAAGTGCCTCATCAATCTGAATGGTCAATCTGTCCATCGAGGCCGGTCCACCCAACTAAAAGATGCAACTATCGTTCCTCTTTTCAATAAGAAAAATGAACTTACCAAGACCGCTAAGGATCGTCCATTATCTCTGGGCACTTTCGTATCGAAAGAGTTCGGAAAGTTCTTAGTCAGCAGAGAGGCACCTTGAAACTGCAAACTCCTTCATACTTAACCTGTTCGGCTTTCCCAAATTGCGATCAACTGGACCTGTTTTGGGTCATCGCTGGCAAGAGGTGAGCCACTGCCTGTCCGCTGTAGTGAAACCATGTCCATCTTGGGCTGTGTTTAGATATAGCAGCTGTCTTCAACTGCTTACTCTGTGTAAATGCTCGATTGCCTTGACCGCATGCCAATCACCACTAACTGGTTCAGGTTGTACCCTTCAGTGACGCGGCAGGCTATCAAGGTCGGTCTTATCGAGTCCACATAGAAAGAGGTTAACACCGCGACCCCCATAAGAATCGGTCTTCGGGCCTCGCATGTTTATCATTTTCATAAACTTCATTCAGTTCGAGTTTTCGACGAATAGTTCATATTCAACGACGTGTCTATCAGGGCGTATCGTGCATAGCTCAAATCATTCAGGGAGATCCTCTGAGAGCACTCTCTGGCAGAAGCCACAGTGTTGATGCATTCGGATAATTTCCACTTTTCCATTTGATGCAGCCGTCGTCAGCCGCTCGAACTGTCCCAAGACGACGTTTGAAATACCGCTTATTCTTATAGGAACAAATCTAGCAGACATGAGCTCGCTCACAGTGTGCCCCTGTGTTCAGGGTCTCGCTCACTCGTGAAATTCAATCATTCACCCCAATGAACCATTTTGTCCGAGAGCCAAATACCCTTGTTAACTAAATGTAAACATTGGTGATATACAATAATGGGTAAATACATTGTGCAAGAATGTATTCACACCCCTTACGAGTACCTTTGTTTCCGGGAGTAAACCAAGCAACAAAAAATAGCTTCCAATGAACTTTCCGAGTGGCCGAGCCAGACCGAGCTGTACTGCACGACAATCACTTGTCACTGCTTCTCTTTTTTGTATCCTGCCTATTAACAATTATGACAATTACATGATACATATAGCGATTGAAATTTCGCGTGTGCAGCGAAAGAGGATTGATGAACACCACTAGCGGCTGTCATAAATGTCCGCGTGATTCTCCCATCGTTGCCAGATGAAGGGTCCAAACGGCGACGAGGTGGCCGTTCTGCTGATGGATACGCAAGGAGTCTTCGATCCCGAGACGACGGTGAAGGAATGCACAGACATATTCTCATTCAGCGTCCTGTTGTCGTCGATACAGATCTTCAACATTAAGACAAACATCCAAGGAGACGACCTCAGCCAGCTTGAGCTTTTCACGAAATACGGACAGATTGTCGCGGAATCGAAAGACAAAGGGTCCTCATCCGGACGAGGTCCTCATGCCGCTCCCTTCCAAGACCTCGTGTTCCTCGTCAGAGATTGGGCGTATGCCGAGGACGTGCCATACGGCTGGGAAGGAGGCTACACCGTTCTCGATGAGTAAGTGATACACAATAGAATAGATCTACCCTTCCGTGATCTAAATAGAATAGATCACGGAAGGGTTTCAGATATTTGCGCATTGGCGGAGACGATCGTTGCATCCAGCCAGCTCGTGCTTGCATTACGAAGACTCGGGCAAAACCGAACGACAAGACGCTGTGAGCCTAGAGAACAACAGGTACAAAAGAGTCGCTAATTTACCCAAAACAGAATTTGTGGCCTTAGTCAGAAGGCCTTTGTGTATGTAAAAATAAGAAGCAAGCAATTCTATTTGGGATGTTACAAGAAATATCAAGACATCATTGACCCGCTCACATGACGAACAAGGCGATTCTCTTTGTCAATTAACAGGGAGCTGAACAAGCCCGGCCTAACAGGAGAACTACTCTCGATGCGGCAAAATATCAAGAAAAGCTTTGAGAGTGCACGCTGCTATTTGATGCCTCATCCCGGTCGAAGCGTCGCCACTTCTAACAAGTTCAAGGGTAACGTCGCAGGTGAGCAGAGGAACGCCAAGGGGCACACATTGCATCTTCCGAGTTCGTTCTTTGGCAGAAACACAATGGCAGAACAGAAAGATGGATCAATAGGAAACTTGGTAAGGAGAGGCTAGGCAGGTGGATGGTTGAGAATTCACGACGCAATCGACGGACACTCAACTTCCGCATAATGCTATAGATAGAGGGTAGAGGTGGGGTACAAAGGGCGACCATCGAAAATACCGTATAGTAGCACAGAAATGAGCCTGCCTATAACGTTCCATATTTCGTTACTTGATCAATCCAATATGTTTTTTATTTGACAACTTATTAGGCAGAGTGTGAAAATCGCAGTAGTTTCATGAATAAACCACGAATTTGAATGGATGAATGAATGCATAGTTGACTTGCATGTTGCTGCCGATCACTGTTACGTTATAGATATCGATCCCGAGTTCGTCCAGCATCTCCGGAACTTTGTCACATCTCTGCTCGCGCCTGAGAATTTGGCGCCGAAACGTCTCAATGGTCAGGAAGTCACACTTGGCGATTTTTTCATTCATATCGAAACATACGTCGACACCCTCTCCGGGAACACCCTCCCGACGCCGAGGACGCTGTACGAAGCGACGGTCAGCGCGACGAACAACGCTTTATTCCAGCGGTGCTCCGATCACTATCACGATCAGATGGCGAAACAACTCAACAATGACGAACCACTCGAGGTTGACGAATTCGAGAAATCGCATCGCCAGCTATCGGATAGCGCGCTCCAGATGTACGAAACGTCTGCAAAGATGGGCGAGCCGGAACAACAGGCTAAGCTTCATGAGGAGCTCAGACTGAAGATTCAAGCAATGTCAGTACAATTCCGGATCGTGAACGACGCTGCCCAAGTAAAGAAGCGACTCAATACAGAGATGGAACAACTGAGACAGCGGCAGCTGGAGCTCGAGGAGGTGGTCAAGGAGAAGGGCGAGATTACTGAGGAGATGAAAAGAAACCTCGATCGGATCCGACAGGAAAATGAGAGGCTGATCCGCGAGCGCGACGCACTCGGGAAGAAGCAGGCATGGGCGATCCACACAGCCAAGGCGAGCGGGAACATCTTTCAGAAAATTGGCCAGGCACTTGGTGGAGCTGTTCGCAAACTATTCCTACGCTAATGCGAGCTTCAGGGTTGACATGCTGAATTGAAGCGAATCCATCGGAGTCGATACATATATATATATATATAGCTTCACCATTTATTCGCACGGTATTTGGTTATACATACAAACCTGGGTACCTTGTAAAATGGTACAAGGATGAAGGCGAACACATACATACACATCTAAGAATGATTGGTTAGTTGGCGAACCAGATGGGTCAGTTTGATTGATCGAGTGTATTCCCTAACGTGATATTCGGCGCAAAAAAAATAAAAGCAAGTAAAAGATAAAAGCAGGTATCACATATTGTCTCTGATAACGATATGTGATAAGCGGACAATGTCAATCCCTAGCTAGCCAATTCCACAATGGCGTACACGTTAATTTGGGCCAATTGCTTAATCACAGATAGTTCGAATAATTCATAAATCTATTACTAAAACGATATATAGAAGAAAATATACAGCAATCTGATATTAACGAGCTGTTAACCTTTACATCGACATCCGCTTTGTGGCTCTCAAGAACTGCCTCATAAAAATTACCTTCCGAGCTACAGCAAGAACAATGGTGGCATGTGATCGGCAACAAATACACCTCACACATTACATTCTTGTTGTTCATACCATAGACCATAGTAATGAGCGCGCATGTAGATATTCCTTGGTTTTTTTGGTGCATCGCATAGCGTATTGCTGTCCACTACAGCTGCAACGTTCACATGACAAGTCAAGGCAATCCTTCATCGCGGATTCAAAGTCAATGAGCAGTCCTTTTTACAAAGGCGGATTTCCTGCAGCACTCGTTGTGGAAGTTCCACCTGCTGTGGCCTCAAGGAGTGACTTCCCTCTGTGACATTCCATCGCAGTGATGCCATTATTCGGATAGGTGCCTGGTGCACGGGGAGCCCTTGACGTAATCTCTCATCTTAGCTTACAGGGCTCAGGCCAATACAACTGCGGAAAGCACCGGTGGCGGGATTACTGTAAGCGAATTCAAGTAGCTCATGTCGTTCAATGGCTCAATTCAATTACACTGTAGCAATGTAATCATAATAATAACAACGCTTTATTCAAAGGATGATGGTGATATAATACAATGTTTGATGATAATACAATACAATGTTCGCCAGGTAATTGTTGCCAATTTTGCTATATGTACAATGTTTTCTCGTATAACACGCGAGAAGCTCTCCATGGGAAAAAATCATTCATTCAACGTTTTTTGGGCTATAAATTTCGAAAGGGTATTCCTACGGCATCTAGTAGGTGTCTCTACTGTACGATACATTGCGGACTTCAGGTTTGATAGCTTCTTTTCAGAGACTTCTTTTTCCCATCCGCTTAACCAGTGACGCGGGGAGAAAAGGTTTATTCATCACCCGCGCTGGTACCACCTCGGCATTACTTCGGTGCATGGTAGGGGTGTGGATTTTTTTTTGTGTTTTTTTCCTGTGTTACATATTTATGCAAGTTATTCCAAATACGTGTCTTATGTACACTATGGGTCCTGTATATTCGTATGGGACTCGTGTCATATTTTCAAGTCATACCCGTATTTACCTGTGCCTAGAACCCCTTGTTAAATATCCTGAAAGAAGAAAAGGAAAGAGGCAGGGCCAAGGGCCCCGCCAGCCTCCCTTCACTCCTCCTCTGTTTTTCTACCTTTAGCCCCATTATTCGCTCTACGAATGATGCCCCATGGTCCCAATTCTCACTATTTTGTAGCATGCTATCCACTTGCTCTGCAACTGATTCCGGCCGGTCCCGGGTGTCCCGCGTCGCCGTCTCAAGTGCTGGGCACCTGAGAACGGTGTGACTAACGTCGTGCATTTGCTTCGTGTCACAGTAGACACGGGTAGGGTCCCTGAATTTTTATTCATTTTGTACGGGTATTTTTGAGATGGCCCAGAAGCTGGGTTAAGACACATGTTGTATCCCCATGCCCTCTATTTAGTCACGCCCGGATGCCGGGGATGACTTCCCTTGTCCATGCTGCCGACTCATCGGCTGGTAGCGAGGACCACTCTCGCTGTCAGTCATCTGTGGTATTACTCTTGGCCTGTTCTCTTCCTATCTCCGGATGGAGATTCGAAGCGTCTTCTCTTCGTGATGACTCTTGGCCACGGGACGAGGAGTGCTATCGGCAGCACCGCCTTCGCCTCCACACTGGAGTAGACCCTGGCGACCCTGATCGCCAGCTTTCGTTGCGTCTGGGCTAGACGCAACGCCACTGCTGCCAGTAGCCGTCTTGTCTTGTCTTCGGAAGCTCCACGTGTACGAGGCAATATTCTAGCCAGGTTCTTCATTACGATGTTCGCCTCTTAGTTGTCAACTTTTCTACGTGCGCTTTCCCGTTCACTAGCCTGCTCAACATGACTCCGAGGCAACTTGCGTCTTCTTTGAAGCCAACGGGCGTACCATCCAGAGTAAGGGTGATGGGCTTGAAAACTTTGCTTCCCATCAGCACTATTGCTATAGCTCTTCTCAGGAGCGAGCTGCAGTCCGCGCCGCCTCATCCACCTACTTATGGCGTCCAGCGCCATCTGTGCCCGGATTTTCCATGTGTCTTTGGTTCCATAGCAGCCGTCCGAGGATGGGCCTTTGCGGAACGCCCGCTGTCATGGGAAAGAAGGTTGCTCCGTAGCTGACCGATCTGTCGCTCAGTATGAGGCGATCAGGCGCCGCAGGCACGTAGACCTAGTCCATGGTGTCAATAATCTCCTACCAGCTCAACGAGTTGGAAAGCATTGAGCACGTCGGTTCTTGATGGCTTGGGAAGAGTCTTCTCATAGCCGCTTGCACCAGTTCCTAGGGGAGCTTCGATTGAGGTTTCCTAAGCTTGTCCATTACGATCTTGTAGGCTTGCCCCATAAGTTCTTCTCAACCTCTTCGCCGAGTTCTTTCCACTTCTTGGCCTTGCTGTCTTTGACCTCGAAGGCGAAAGCTTTCCTTGCTATACGGAAAGTATTCCAAGCCTCTTGGACTCCTGCTGCTCTTCTCCCTGCTTTTGTATACTTCGCCTTGTCATTACGATCCAACGTCACCTCAGGACAGACTGTGACACAGTTCAAGGATATCGGACTAGCGCATGAGTTCAGTTTTGCCCTCGGTGGCCGGAATGCCAGAGATGATAACGTTATTCCGCCGAGTATACTGATCGAGTGCGAGCACGGACTGCTCAACCTTCGCAATAGTGCCACATGGGCCAAATAAACCGTGTCCAATCTTCGAACAGGAGCATAAGTAGGGTGCGTTGCCAGGTGAGGCCTTCGGCAAGCGACAAATGCCGAAATTGAATTTGACTGAGCAGAAAGGTGGTGAAGGGTAGGTCGGTGGGAGATGGGATGTGTGAGGGGAGCTGCTTGTCAGTTGAGGCATTGCACTCCGAGCAGATCCGGATAGAGTCTCCGTTAGCAACTGGCATCGAGGTCGTTGCAGCTGTCTCGTTGCGACGCGCTCTACATAAAGCACATTTTTGCCTTTTACACTCTAGATTTGGCACAACACACAAATACTAAAAGCCATGCGGGTCCGACGAAGAGCACGCGACGGAAACACGTTCACACGGGTCTTTCTTGCTGCAGTTGCTTAACAACTGGCGTTGGCTAACGAGCACACAGACAAAACCAGCAGAGCATTTTCTCCAACATGTACTGAAGCTCTTTACGCTGGGACGTTAGACTACCAGACTACTGAACTTACCCGTAATGATGCACTGATATGGCGGACACGAGACGTGTGCAACAGATAATGGCAATGTCTCAGGAAAAGGCTGTCTGAAGCGCGTTTCAAGAGCGTGAGGATAGGACAAGCTCGAAGCAGCGACAGCTAACGTGGTCTTGCTCCAATTGTATATGAGCTACACGTCATCCCCGGTCAAAGTCATATGCGCGGGCGTTGTTGGACACGTTTGGCGCTGAACGAATGAGTCTCGTCATCACCACCTTGTTGCTGGCTGTTAAGTCATCCAGGACAATTCTAAGCTGCAAAATCCACTGCAGGTCAGCGTCACCGGCACTCTACGGTACAGCTGGAGCACTCGATTCAGGACATCACCACTCACGCCAGCCTTCGCGAAGACATTCGTGACGGATAGCGACTTACACGAAGTCACATACCGCCATGAAGTGCTATTCGAAATCTCGGTCCAGCCACGTTGAGTGAATTCTTCGCATTCTTCCTGCTCTTCGAACAGATCAGAAGCGTGCAATGCTTGTTGATTGCATTGCTTGACCGGAGTGTCTCCCGGGAGTGCACTCATTCAAGTCGGAAAAACATGCCCGGCCGAAATCCACCTATGCTTCCGAGAAATGGTGACGCTAACAACAAGATGTGGTGATCTGGTAACACGCGAAGTGGCGCGCGCCAACACCGAACTCGGTGTAGCGCGCCCCCCTCGGGGGACCGCGCCCCCATCTCTTACATGCCCCACCTCGTTTTCCGCCGCTGATAGATACCTAGTAGAAGAATATCACGCGACGATTGGGTTGACAATTTTCCGAATGCATATTCGTACTCATTTGACATTTCAAGCAAGCTAGCTATGTTTGATGATAGCAGAATGTGCAGATCCATTTTTCATCGAATTGAGGCAGCAAATAGCAACCTATCGCGTTCAAATCATGTATGCCCTCAAGTAGCGTGCATGTTCACGCGTACATGCGCGTCGATCCATCGACAAATACGTATATACTCAACATATTAATTTCTCCATCGATCTGCCTATATCTGGCCAGCATCTCTGTGTGAGAGTATTAGTGTTCGTGTTGGCCCGCTTCTGTCAACACTACAGTTTACCACAAAATTTGTAAGTTGTTGTGTTGTTGTTTCTAGTTGACTTCCCCCTTTTGTCGGAGTATGGATTAAAACTTTACTGTGGTTGACACTCTAGCACCTTCTTATGTCAACCACTGTGCAACCATCCCCGGTTACGCAGTAGCGCGTGCGGAACGGGCAAAGCTAAGGAAGTACGCCGCACTCCAAGCAACCCACCTGTTTTCCCCCCTTGCCTTTGAGACCTTGGGCGGGCACGGCCCTCTCACTGCGAACTTCCTCGAGGGGGTCTACCACAGGTTGATCCGCGCCACCGGGGACAAGCGCGCTGGCTCTTTCCTCCTGCAGCGCCTGTCCCTCGCCGTGCAGAGAGGCAATGCCATCGCCTTCCTCGGGACATTGTCGTCCTCACCCCCCCCCCCCATAATCCCTAGAAATACCGACCAACCGTATGTTTGAATAAACTTAAACTTAAACTTAAACTTTTTTAAACTTTACAATGTGCTGATTGGTTGATTCGATTTCATTTCAGAGATATGGGTCGCCCGGCGTTTGTGGAAACGCGTAATCCGTTTCTGGACCTTCAATATCAAGGTGGTTGGGTATATAATCCACCGTTGCGTGAACCACCGCCGCCACCGCCACCACCGCGGGCAACGCGGTGTCCCCCACCGCGGCGGACCCCGCAGTGGGTGCGGCCACTGTCGCCGCGCAGCTACCCGCTTCTTGCGTGCCGTGACTTTGTGCGAACCGGCGGCTGTGCGAGATTAAATTGTCCGTTAATTCATATCCGGAGGCCGTATACCCTACAGTACCGCTACAGGGTCCCCAGGGCCTACCCCACGACCCTCAACAGGTTCACCTGGCGCCCCCACAGGATCTCCACGGCCCCCCCCCGGCCTTCCTTCCCCAGGGAGACCTACAGCGAGTACTACAGGGACTACCCCAGGAACTACGGAGTCCCCAAGTACTTCTACTATCCCTACAGGAACAGGATCCCCAGGTACCATATCTACGGGGACACCAGGGAGAGCGTCCTTCGGCGCAACAGGGCCCGGGCAGGACGTTGGGCAGAACGCAGGCGTGGATGATAAACGATCAACTCTTGGGAGTGTGATGCTTGATGATAAACTAAACTCTTGAGCGATTGGAGTGGTGTGTTACTTGATGATTGGACACTACTGTGTGTTACTTAAAACACTCGGGAGTGTGATCGTTGTTATTTGGGAGTGGTAACGAAGTCCGGACGGAGGTGGTGAACATGCAGGGTAAATAATGAATATTTCAAGAATAGGCTCTGGCGTGGTGCAGTGAGAATAGGCTCTGGTCTCGTGGTGCAGTGTCCTCGTGGTGCGTTCAGCGTGGAGTCGGAGACTCTTGGGTCTTGGGAGTACCAGAAGCTTCTCTATTTATGTTTAACAAACTGATTATAACCTGCTTCTCTATTTATGTTTAACAAACTGATTATAACCTATTGATTCAGACCAGCTGTGCATATTCACCTTGAATAAAAAGTTGCACACATTTGGATGCGGGGAACTCCGGAAGCTGTTGGATCCGTCGGGCGAGCTAGGAAATCTCAAGGTCGTCGTGGTGTCCGCGGCAGGCGCATCGTGCCCTGGACGAAATCTCCTACTTCGCTATGTAATCAGGTGCACTATTAGAGTCGCGGCGTAGTATGTTTACGATGTGTGGGGTAGATTACCATGACAACGATGTGTGGGGTAGATTACCATGACAACGTCAGCCGTCAACGATATGGACAGTGTATACATACAATATACATATATATATTGTTTCATATTGTTTCATACCGTACAGCCATACGACACTTGTCAATACAAAGAATACATTGGCAGATGACGTTCTCCATAATCGGTTCGAGCCCCGCCGCGTGATGACATATAAGAGAGCTTAAGCATTGTAAAATTGCAGCTCCTTTAATAAACCAATAAAACCTTAAACCTTAGCGGTTAGCTCTGAAGGAGGGAGGGTGCCCTTCCGATTGGTTTCACAATAGTGCCTATCTTTCGGCCCAGAGCGGCTCAGTGAAAAGTGTAATAACGCTTAACCATTTTGAGTAAATGTTCAACGCCCGTTGTTGAAAGTTTACTCTAAACGTCGATGCTGTGTATTCGTATTTAGATTATACCCTAGTTTAGTAGAATGTTGCTGTTTTGAAATGACTAACCGTGATGCAAGGCACCGCAAACAAGAACAACCGCAAGCCGGTGTTTATCATAATCACTTGGTAATTCAGGGTGACTTTCTCGGGTCTCATGGAAACGCAAACTAGTCTATAAGCATATCCACTCCACCGTCACTATATATATATATATATATATATATATATGTGTGTGAGTGTGATTTATTATTATTATTATTATATTATCTGTGCCGTATTATTTAGCCAAGACCCAGTGAGTTCGATGGCTGGGGGCCAGTGAAAGATATCTACTGCAGTAGCTTTTGTTGCTGAGCAGAAGCTTCTCGGCTTCATTTGGCGTGATACGTGAGATTTGACGATCGGCGATGACTCCACGACAGCCCCGCGTTTTTTGCTATTTAGCTTGCAGAACGCTAGGCTTCAACACTTAAAAATAATCATAATTAGAAATTAACACAATACATTTTTATACGCGATTCATCTATTTTCGGAGGCGTTACAGAAGTTTCAAAAGATACACACAGAGTGTTCGAACATTGTGAGCGATACAAGTTGTCCGTATGGCAAATGGTAAATTACCCCAAGTGTAAATAGCATTTTTTTTCTCGCATCCTTCTTGCCAGCTATTTACAGACCAAAGGTGCACCAAACTGGTTTGAGTCCGCCGCGAAATACAAGGGCTTCAAATGGAAACGTTCTTCTAGCGGGGTGGCTGTTTGGCCCGCAGTGTTTAAGGTTCGCATATTTCTGCCTATTCGACACGCTGTGGCGGTCACATTTCGAATGTTACCTTATCCTCATTGCATACATGGCTCCACTTGGGAGACATCGGTAGCTGTTGCGGAAATGTTTCCGTCAATTCGCGACTCGTCTCCTCTAGCAGAATGCAAGTAAGTCGAACTGACGAAAAACGCTTTCCGTATGGCGGGACCATGTAACTACAAGATCAGCATTAACTGAGTTACACTGAGCCGAACTACCCCAGTGGCCTGCGGCGATCAACAGGGCTACCTGGCGAAGTGGGGGGACACATCTTTGCTTCATAGTTTCCGCTCATTTTTTGACTCTTTTAGTTTATCTCTCAAATGGCGAATTTTGTGGTTGCCTCGTTGTACCTTCAGAACATGATCCATGTCAATAATATATATATATATTTATTTCCAATATCTGTTTATGGCAGCTATGATTAAAAGAAGGGAGTCGGTTCTCTTTTTCCCCCGAGCGATTTTAGATGCGCCAATCAAATGGGAACGAGGTGGCTGTTCTCGTCATGGACTCAGAAGGTCTGTATGGGACAAAGGACGCGTCGACCGAATGTGTCCCTGTATTCTCTTTCAGTGTCCTTCTCTCATCGATACAAATCTACAATGTGCACCAACATATACGTGGTGCTGATCTGTATGCGTTCACGAATTTCTGCGATATCGTCTCAAAGTCTTCGTTCCGCACGCAGCCCGGGCAAAAACTCGTGTTCGTTGTGTCGGACTGGCCGTATTCAATCATGTATCCCTACGGTTGGGAAGGTGGTCAAAAAGTCTTAGACGAGTAAGTCTTCGCGGTGTGCACGTTTTGGCAGGGTGCAGTGTAAGGCGGCCCATACACGCTTAAGTCATAATTGTCATATACATATACTTTACTTATATATATATAAATATATATATATATATATATATATATATATATGCTGTGTGTTTGCTGCTTGAATCGTTACTGGCATGTCCTTGTAAAGGGAACTATTTCGAGACCCCAAGGGGATCGTGACTCCGGAGTTCGCCAACATCGGACGCTGTATCCAGGACACCTTCGATTCAGCTCGATGCTATTTAATGCCATACCCCGGCGAGGACCTAATTTTTACAGTGTGCAGTCAGGACAAAGCGAAAAACGAACGATTTAAATGTAAGTAATCAATTATCTTCTGTTGTAGGATAGCAAGTAGATAAGTAAGTACCACTTCCAGTGAAGCTCAATCTCTTTTATTTGGGAACTGATGTCATCCTTCAAAACTGGGTTAGTCGAGGCAGGGACTTAGGCATTGCACAGGCATATCTAAACAGAATAAATAGAGTACTGTTCCATTGGGACTGATTCTCCGTCCGGCAAAGCTAGTCATTCACTGGTGCTTCACGGGACCCCTGCCATCGCAGTTCAGCTAAGTCATCACACTAAGTTCGGAGCAGAAACTTACGTGTGGTGACTTAGCTTACAATGGTGTTGTTCAAGATAGGCGATTATGAAATCTTCGACAAAACTAGTCGAGCATAGGAACGACT
Source organism: Stratiolaelaps scimitus (assembly GCA_019614645.1). Lineage (NCBI taxonomy): Eukaryota > Metazoa > Arthropoda > Arachnida > Mesostigmata > Laelapidae > Stratiolaelaps > Stratiolaelaps scimitus. Next base: position 181,275 of record JABWDB010000090.1, on the reverse strand, counting down.
TATGCCATAGATTATTTCAGCGAGGTGCTGTTTTCTCAACTTGATTTCACCAGGAAATTGTGCCGCTTATGGCGCACATCAGAGGCTCGGAACCAGCAATCCCTGGACATTTTAAACGCGAGACTTTGCCGCCTTAAATAATTTTCCCATGCGGCTTGTGCTGTTCAGCGTCACTGGCCGGATAATTCCTCTGAGAATTTTTTTTAGCTCACATCGTGGTATCTTCCGTGTTTCAGATATGAAACCTGAATTCGTGGATCACCTACGGACCTTTATCGAGTCCATGCTAGACCCGAAACAGATCGTTCCGAAGAAAATCAATGGGGTAGAACTGACCCTGCAGGATTTCTTCAAAAAATCTGAATTCTACGCCCGCGTCCTTGGCAGCGAAAACATATTGGCACGTCAAGCCTTGAGGGAAACTAAGCCAACGGACAGTACCAGTACCACTGGTACTCGAGCAAGATGTTGTCTATGCTGCTGATGTCCGTTTGACTTGTTTTTGTGATTCTTACGGATATTGTTCAGATAATTCAGATCCCTACCAGACAGATTCATGTCTTGTCTGAGTATTATAACGTATGCTGGAAGCACAGTTCTGTGAAAGATAAATCATTGGCTGGCTTATCGTAGGCAAACCCATGCCGTTTGCTTGATTCACAATACTAAATCGCTACGCCAATCTCGGCATTGAAAAATATTTTGTTGAACAGATTCTGCTGTGATAACTCAGGATAGCTAGATGAAAGGGGAGTGAATAAAAAAGTGAACATTTATAAGAACATTTACTAGTCCTCGTAGCAAAATAGTTTCAAGCTCAGTAAAATTGCAATACTTTGGTGCGATTTGCACAAGCGTTAAATCATTTTGAACGCCCAATAAGAAAGCTCTATTAGTTATGAGCAATCGACTAATCGATAAATATAATATATTTTTGCCATCGAATTAGCGGACAATTAGTTGCGCGTTACAGGAAAGATGGTTAGTGCTTAGTGCGCATATGCATCAGGCATTCCCGTAATCTCCACAGAGGTCCTGTTTGAAAATACTGCTTGCGTGTAGCGCCCTTTGGTATCTGCTTCCTGATCGCTCAGCGCTGAGCGGATCCACCACTGGTGTAGTGGGTCATTGTCATGCTTATGTGTGAAACGCGCCAACATAATTGAAGTCGTCCTCTTTCTTACACCACTAGATAGCTTGCTGGACAGCGACTTCCCAAGCGTCAAGGATTCCAAGCCTTCTCATATTAGATATCACTATGATACTTATCCGCATTATGAGCTTGTTAGCATGAGAAACGTCGGGACGAAAATCCGCACCGCCCTCCGGTCGTCGGTAGGATTGGAACCTGCGGCCTGGTACATCTCCCACTGTCGGTCCGCAGATGGCTTTGTTGCTAGCGACAAGTATCTCTCCCCCCAACCAGTGTTCGCTGGTAAATGCCTACACCTCACAGACGCCTTAGCCTGAATTGCATCCACAAGATTAGCGCAAGGTTGAAAAACAGGGCCGAAATTAAGATCATGCCAATTAAGACACGGCGCCTGTCAGTCCTACTCCGCTAAACTCGTAGCCAAGCCTAGCTCACGTTGTTACCGCTTCGAATTTCATTTTCCCGCCAAAAATTCAAAGTCTTATCCGTCGGTTCACACGGCGGTTCGCGCGGCGCAGATCGGTCCGCCGCCCCTGTGACTCGATGACTGATATCCATAAAACGTCCACCTCATGGCAAAAGCGCTGGGAGCAAGTCGGCGGCAAACTGCACTCCAAAGACTCTTTGTCAGCCCGTACCTTGCTCTGTATGGCTAGAGCAACATTCGGCTCTGGTTGTTGTTGTTGACTGTGTCCAGCCGTGCGCTGGACTGGGACGGCGCTGCGATCGCCTCTTGAGCGCCCAGCCGTCAGCTGTTCGGCTGCTGTTACGGCTGCTGTCCAAAGTGAATGTGTTTGCCATTCAGGGTCGCTGTGTATATGTCGACGCGGAAGGCTACGGGCGGCTGGCCCTGTGACTACGATGACTACTGCTACCATTAAGTGGCCTATGCAAAACAACAATATCACCGAGTATCCGCTACAACGGCGAGCAGACTGTAGCCTAATGTTACAGCAGAGTGGGTTTGTGGCAACGAGCAATGTGAATTGAAGCAGGCTCAACGAGAGCCCATCGCGAGGTTGGCAACAAATTGCTGTCTTCCTCCTATTCGACGAAACGATCCTGGAGTCCTCGTCACCCCGGACGCACGCAGCGAACAGGCGGTTACAAAGTAGTAACCAACCGAATCGTCGCTCGATATCATAACCACAACAACAACAACATCTACTTGTCGTCGTTTTACCCAAATGACAGACACTCAGAGGCCGCAGGCCGATCTCGACAACGAGTGGATACTGTGACCACGGAGTAGATCAGGGCGCGACACACAGAAATCGCATGACGAGTTCGGTGTCCTCGTCTGTGTTCAAGTGTCGTCGCCGTCGTTGCTAGTGCGAAGGACGAGTCGTTGGGCACAGCGTTACTGGTGTCAAATCGGTGCTGGCTATAGGATAGGCGCTTGATCGGTTTACAGCGATCAAACGAGGTGTCAAGCAGCCATTCGTTGCAAGCAGCAGTTGCTGCAGATATCAACTTCGGGCCAACTTCGACAATCATCTGCCAGTGCATCTCTCATAAGCAGCGGCCGGATACTGCTCGGGCAGAGAGCCCGGTAGATAGGTCTTCACAGTCAGCTGGTGGTCTTACTGAGGGGGTGGGTTCCCAGCGTCCATTGTGCCACCCTGTTGGCGCCGTTCGGGAACGAGAGAAACTGCATACAACAAGCGTTGTATCAGTTGTCTCCGAAGATTGGACAGTCTCCCATTAGTCCAGCCAACCGTGTAGCTAGCTGGAATAGCTGTTTATGTGAGAGAAGATCGTGTGAGTCGTTTTTCAACTCAGAAAAACAACTTCATCTGTAAATTCCGCCCTGAACGGTGAATCGCCATCTCGACACCATTGTACGATATTCTACTCATCATTGCAAGCATTGACAACGAATGAGTGACTAATGTGAAGACTACCATCAGATAGGTGGCATTGACTAAACTGCATTTTAGTCAAATCGTGGACGTTCAGCTGCACGGACGAGCTTCGAGCAAATTGACTTCTGAGGAAGCGAACACTGCCCTCGTGAATGACGACTGGCTGTGGTTAGTTCACGCGGGAGTCGGAAAGAAATCTCAAAGTAATCTCATAAGCAGAGCAAACGAGAATAAGAGATACAGATCGACAGAGGTCGTGCACTATTCATGATACGTAGGTACAAAATCTGACGACATCCCCCTCCGATATCCAGCGAGACGGGGTCTTGTTGTTGGTTCAAACATCTGACGAGGCGTGCATCGTGATCTAACGTGAGCGTCGAGTCGAGCATCAAGCATCCGGTCAAACCATGAAGGGATCCGGAGGTAAGCAACAGCTGAAAATGGAAAATATGAGTGCCAACGAGCTCCGCGAGTACGGGAATAAGTTGTTTGGCGTACGAAAATATGATGAAGCCATTCAGTGCTACTCGAAAGCGATCGTAAGTATACAACTCTTTGCTTACTTCCTTATATTCAAAAATGTACAATTTAGTATGAAGGCTGACCGCTGAAAAAGTCAGTGGCAACACGGCGACGTTTATTAATATAGGACACGTGGGTGTCAACCGATGCGAAGCCCAATTTGGCTAATATTGGCCCGTTGCCATTAATGAGCTGAGGGTCAGCAGCTCTTGACAAATATTGCAGCGAACAACAGCATGACTGCTTGATGTGTGTCACCACCGTTTAGCCTATGAGGAGCAGTTATCATCGATGAATATATGGATTTGTGGGGCAATTACGAAGCGACCCGTTCGAAGTATCAACTATCTATACTATGTATTATTGCTACTTTTGTGTGTTTCCGTTCGAAACGACACAAAAACAGCACACGGTCATCAAACACACAGAGTCAAATCCGTTTGTCATCGTTCAGTTCGTCGAACCGTAACTGTTGTTTTGTTGCAGAGGGTAGCTTGCTGGACAATAACAAAATGGTATTTCGCATGAGGAATATATATATATGTATTGCTGTAATTAGTTAATTGATAATAATTGCACTGTGATATTCGCATGGCAGCCGTTGTGGCATGGGATAGGTCAATTGACAGACGCTGTATTGTCAGCAGAAATTAACACGATGTCAATGTAATTGCGGCCATTTCGCCTTGTGTCCAATGCCCTGTAATAAGTTGCATACACCACAAAGCAGACATCAATCGGTCTGTGTGATTTTGTTAATTCGGCACTCATTAGATGTTTATCGGAGAGTTATCAAATATCTTGATGTATAAGGTGTTGCTTACATCTTATCTTCTTCCCCGATAGAGACACTTAAGTTAAGGCGATTGTGAATACGGGCGTCGAAAGCAATTTGTATGTAGCAGATAAAATGCGAGATTGAAGAATTCATTATCTGCTATCTCATAAAGGTGACCAGATCCGTCTCTCTCAACATTTCTCCGCTAAAAGGTTGAGATTTGATATTTGTAAAAATGAAAGTCAAACAAGTGCGCACCTTGTATGAAGTTTACGAACTCTCAACCAGTGAATTTATCGCGGATTATGTTTGGCACTAGACCAGCGAATGGTCGGTTCTTTACTGGACGCTCTGACTGGTGTAGGTTACAGTGATATCGCTGACAAATAATAATTATGAGAACTTGAAGAATGGAACTTTTTAGTCGCCGTGATCGCAGTTAATGACTTCATAGTTTTCCATTGTTGCTCTAACTAGCGTGACTCGTACGTATTCTTCATACCGTCCAACAAGAGGGTAGCTCACCAATGTAAACGTTTAATGTAGAAGTTTAACAATGCTCATACACAACTAGCGTGTATGCAAATCATGCAGATAGTTCATCGAGTTCGTTGTACACAAGTGCGGCGGCCGAGACCGATGCGGATCCGGGAGAGCCAATTGTGTAGCGTAACCATAATTTCCAGAGCATGATTTCTCCCTATCTCGATAGTTGCGTAGTTTTCAACTACAGGACAGAGTGAAATAGCCCGAGCGAAGTTGCTGAATCAGTAGCGGGGCAGATATATATATATATATATGCACGTTTTGCGGCGGCGGCGGCGGTATTGCCTACCGCTGAGACACAATTTGTTGTGCTTTTATGCGAGAGTAAATTCTAGGTAAAACACTAACCAATATCAAGTGATGAGTTGTGCCGATCTCTTCGTGTAATATCCAACCGTGTTCAAAGTACATTCAATCGACGCACTCCATAATCATCGTCACCGTCCTTGGCAAATGTAGTCAAACAGCCTCAGTTTGTTCGAATTGTTTTTCGTAAAAGTCACAATAAGGACAATCTAGACACAACACGAATCACAGTAACAGCAGCAGTTGCAGTTGCTCTCGTAGTAAAGAATACCTAAGAGATCTTCTCTCGACGGTGCGGATATCACATAAGCTTACCTATATTTTGTACCCATTCGATCATTGCAGATCAAGAATCCATCGGTTGCGTTGTACTTCACGAATCGGGCGCTCAGTTACCTCAAGCTGCACCAGTGGGAGCTGGCGGTGCAGGACTGCCGTCGTGCTACGGATCTGGACCCAAACTCCGTTAAGGGCCACTTCTTCCTGGGTAAGCGATACGCTAATTGGTGTTGTCCTATGTTCTGTGTCCACCAGCATGTCCTCCTAATCCTCTCCCTTCTGCGTTGGGCAAAATTCACGAATTTTGCTCATATTTTGATGACTAGGATCGCATCTGAAATTCAAGTAAAAAACCAGCTTCCCGAGACACCGTTGCCGTAGGTGTCGAAATATAGCTAAGTACCCACCCTCGTCAGCATTGCCTTCCGATCGATGACTTGAGGAAGATACATCCCACCACAAAGAGATCGAGTGACCGATCTATAACGCTGTTCACAGTTAAAAACAGGTGTAGTACTCCAGTAGTGCTCTCTCTCTCTCTCTCTGCCTTCGCTCCTCCACGTCCTTGACGCAAGGTGAAATCATCTCACTCAGTTACAGTTGTCTGACAGTAGCGAGTCGACGGGCAGGCAACGAAACGGAAAACATGTTCACCTTTTGGATGTTCAGAGACCCGCTGTCGATTAGCTCTTCCAGCCAATCTGTGTGTGCGGTTTTCGCTTTGGCTGCAAATCCCGTGGACGCAACGTCCGTGTCACCGTCGAAGGACGTTGTTGTATTGCGCCATTGATAGCGAAACGTGGAAGCGCGGATATATATATATATATATATACATGAATTGAATCCTCGAGCTCGAGAGTTCGAGATGAACATTGCGAATTGCACCACATTTATATATGTGTGTCACACCTGGAGATTTCGCGAGTCGGCCCGTAAAAGACCTTGGGCAGAGCTCCGCAGAGATTTTCTCACTTGGCAATTGTTTACCTTGAAAAACTTACCCTTTTACACGCTGCTATATCTGGATAAAACATGAACGTAAAATATGTGCTCAGACGGTAACGTGGTCAGCGTGTTTGGCAGGGAACAGAGCCGCCTCCTTGAGTTGATTTCAAGGATGTGGCATGAGACACACATCATGTCAATATTCGCATTTTAGTTCGCTTGTTCCTCCTGCGGTGTTCGCCTATGTGTTTTTGGCCAGCTGGCCATTGCCGTCGACCGTGCGATGTGTCTTCACGCCAAATCGACAGGTCCATCATATACTTGTCTATATGACTAACTCATCGGTGGCGTGGTCATTGAATGGCTGATCTTGTGGTATGCCTTTTGCGTGTTAACAAAGTGAATAGGTACCGCTACAATGTATTAGTGATATTCGCGAAACTAGTAGATTAGGGGTCAGACAACACACGAATGTGAACATGCCGTTTTTTATGTTACCTGCCGGTACACGTTCGGTATGCCCTCTAGGTATGGTAGACGATTGAAGCATTGCGAAATTGAGTAATATGGAAAATATATAATACGAACACTGCTGGCTGCGCCAAGTAACGGTACAATTATCATATTATATAACTACTCCTACTGCTAGAATTTGATTGTGCAACGCATACTGTCGAGTGCTTAGCATTTGGTTGTGGGTGTGACGAAGGCATTGACAGTGGCGTGGGATCGGTCATGAAATTGTCTCAGGTAGATAAATATCTGTATTGAAGCTTTGCGAAATTGCAGCTCCAATAAAGCTCCAAAAATAAACCAATAAAGCTTTACCTTTAAAAAAATTGCCTGAGCAAAAGAAAAGAGGAATGCGATAAATTGATATCGGAATCGGCTCAGATATTCAAATGATCCCAAGCGATGCAAGTAATCGAAAATCGGTTCACGCGGGCCCACTTCATAGAAAAAATAGAAGGTGAAAATAATAAGCCAACTATTAGTAAACATTTGGGAAAAATCACGCAACGGTAGCAACGAACCAACACCTGGGCACCAGGTGTATCCACTAAAGGTCCACCCTTTAGTGGATGTACCTGGTGCCCATTGGAAACGACTGCGATTCCTGCCATGAACAATGCTGGGGAGAGGGCCGGAACGCCGGTGTGGGGTTTGTTGCTACCGGTGAATGATTTTTCGCAAATTTTTAGTAATAGTTGGCTTATTATTTTTACCTTCTATTTGTCTATGAAGGGGGCCCGTTTGAATCGATTTTCGATTACTTGCATCGCTTGGGATCATTTGAATATCTGAGCCGATTCCGATATCAATTTATCGCATTGCTCTTTTTTTTTGCTCAGGCAACGAGAGCAATTATTTTTGAAGGTAAAGCTTTATTGGTTTACTAAAGGAGCTGCAATTTCACAACGCTTCAATCCTTGTATTTATTTATTTTATTTATATATTTATGTATCGTCAGTATTTCCTTAACTAAACAGTAGTATTAATAGTCTCGACAGCTAAGTCTGTCGAACTTTGTGACTGAACCGATCGTCGACAGTCGTTTAGGCCAGCTGAGAGCCATGTTATAAACTCTCATATCTAACATTACGATCCACAGCAGGGTTCCTGTGTTGAGCCAACAGAGTGAACATGCTTGTCCACTAAACACGACAGCTTGGCACCCACAAATGTTAGACGGTCACGCACACGACACACCACTGTGGCGCGTCAGCTTCTTGCGTTCGTCGAAATGATCGATAGATGCTTGGACAACTGTAGGTGATCGCGTCGGGCGTTGAACATCGGGCGGTCAACATGATACTGATGTTCTGCTCGAGAACTCCGACGCTATACAGTTTTAATTTAGGCCGGACACGGCTCCATAGGCTACTCACGTTAGCGATGACGCACGTGAGGTCAAGTTCATTGCAGGGTTGTGCTAATCTGTTTGACTCGTTGTCTAAGATAATCAAATTACAAGTTGCTTTTGAATCAATGAAACGAATGCCACGTAACGTAATCGCTAATGTTTGGATCAAACCGTCAAAATAGGAGTCGCCCCAACTGTAGCCCCTTTGCAGTCTTGGTCGTAAATCCGTTCCGAGTCCAAGGCGATAACAAACGATATCACCCACGGATTATTTGCCCGCTTCCCGTTAAGACCGATCAGCAGAGATCAGGGATTTAGTTTTTTTTTGTTTGCCCCTTGCCCATCGCCTCTCCGTCCTTCTTCCATCAGACAGTGCTCCCAACCTATCCATATGACACTGAACATTATTCTATTCTATCGAGCTCCGTAACTTGACGTCCCGACGAGCTGGTCCCGCTCAGCTCATTCTGCCCTCGCTGTTTTCCTGGTGACGTCATCGATTCATTCATAGAGGAACAGTAAATGGAAAAAATTAGAAATCGATAGGAATTTCGTTGAGGACGCAGGTCCACGTTGGCGTTTGTCATTGTTGACACCGGCTGTGCGTCACCAGGACGAGCTCATCCTTCTAACTCGATCTGCCAATCTCTTACATTCGCGCTGATTCACGAAATTGTGCCACAGGCGGCGGTATCACAGAAAAAAAAAACCAAACAAACAAACAGCAGCTCTAGGGAGGGACGGGTCGCGCAACATTCGAGGGACAGCGATGAGGATAATCCCTGTGAATGATACAGCCGCCCCGGGAAAGCATTGCGGTGTGTGTTCTCTGTCGTTGTGTGAAAACATTTGCGGATCCGCAATTGCGAATGATGACAATTTCGAGCAACGAGCCTCAGTGGCGCCAGAGGCGTCTCCTTTTGTAGGACAACAAAAAAAATAGGCTCAGTGTGTAAATATCGGTGGGTATTTCACACGCTCTCGATTTGCGACGGAATGTATCAATCATGAAAGAGTCAATGTTGTCTGCTGGCCGAGACTCGGGTATTTATTGAGCGTGCTGTCGCGTGCTGTCGACTCACAAAACTGCGGGGGAGGTAGCTTTAAAGGATTAGCCGCGCGTATTCACCGGATACTCACTTGTGCAATAGTGCGATTTATGAATAATCACATCGATTGACATCAGCAGATCACTGACAAGAGGGGCGGGGGAAGATGGTAAGAAGCGTCTTTGGAGGATATATATATATATATATATATATATATATATATATATAGCCAACTTTCAATACGGTTTCAATGCAAACCTGTTCATTCACTAGAGAGACTTTCGAAACTCCGCTTTTTTATGTCCTCTCGCCGTTCAAACTAGTCCAAGAGCAGTATTAGACTTCTTGTTGTTATTACTTCGTTAATAACCATGAAAGGACAGATAGTTCACTTTCATCGAACTGTCGTATACATGTTTTTTAATGAGCGGTCACAATTCTATTACGTACATAACACGCACACGTCCATATGTTCGATTACCCTTGCTCTGTAGCGTCTGTATCGGGTCGACTTTTGTGGTCAGAAAATATCCCCGTTTGTTCTCTGTACTGTCGACCTGCCTCCTGATCGGTACCACATAATACGCAGTTCCAAGCATACTGCCTACCGATGGTGTCAGCAGAGAATGAGTCGGAACAAGCACCGATTGGATTATCAGCGTCGTCGTTGTTCGACACAGGAAGCAAGCACGCCAGCGCTAGCCAACAATAAACAACAGCAGCTGGCCATCGTTGAGCTCATGTCCCAAGTAAACACTTGGATTAGGGTCAGCCGTGTGTCGAAATGAGCATGACGAGATCATCTTGAGGTCACCAGCGAAATCGAATCGAATTCAAAAATCATCCATTCGATGGGCAATCCCCCCCTGTTTCGTTGTGGTGACGTCCGACGCGAAGGACAGTAAACAAAAGGGCCGTATGCGAAAAAGTGATGTCGGGCGGGCGGCCTGTGATATGCAGTGTTGAGAGAGTCGCAAACGCGCCGCGGTGTGGCACCGGAGACGCTGCTCTAAAGGCATTATTAGTTGGGTGCTAAAACTGGTGGTATTCGTTGCAATGGTTAGAAATCTCAACTATTACACATTGCTACAAAGTCAAATAGGAACGGTGTACGATAAAATAAGCATGGTTCGTACTGATCCACGTGGGTGAACCAGGGTAACACTTCGATAATGAATACGAACTCGACACCAACGAGGTTCGGCCAATGTATATAAAATTGATCGCCTGATACATGTTGTTGCGCGAATAACATCCGTTGTGACGCCATCACTGTACAATACATTTTAATAATATTTAGTACTTTTAATTATCTGCAGGATATACATCTTCTCTGCAAACATATATAATTGCTAGCCGCATATTCATGCGTCACCATTGTTTCAGCATTAGGGCACGTCTATGATAAGTGCAGGCCGATGTTAGACCCATTATATGGTTCCCTGTTGTAATAGCTGTCCAGTGATAGATATACAGGTGCTGCTTTGCCGTAGTTTCGTATACAGATATGTGAATAGCATGGGGTGTCGTTGTCGTGCGAATTTCAGGCCAAGCTCTTGTCGAACTGGACTCCCTGGACGAGGCTATTTTGCATCTACAGCGAGCTCAAGAGTTGGCCAAGGAGCAGAAACTGAATTTCGGTGACGATATTGCCGTACAGCTACGAATCGCCCGTAAACGACGCTGGAATCTCCACGAGGAGAAGCGCGTAGCGCAAGAGATTGAATTGCAGAGCTATCTCAATCAGCTCATACTCGCCGATTGTGCACGAAAACAGGCCGAAGTGGAAAAGTCAAACGCGACACGTAAGTATAGCATTATAACATAACAAAAGATGCATGCTCCTTTTGAATCGATTACAATGCGTGTCATTTACGATGCAATATGAATTTCGCAGATTGCTCTGGGGCGAACAAAATCATGTAGACAAATTGGCACTAAGTTTATGTAATATCTGTCCGCCCCCCGTTCGAACGCATATTTAGAATGCGCCGACGAACAGCAACGAATATATATATATATATATATATATATATATATGTATATGATAATGTTCAGTCAATGATGCCTGTACTCGAATTTCCTTTTCCATAATCGTTCTCGCTGCTTAGCCGCCGAAGTATCCGAGGTTACGGAGCGCCACGAGTCTTATCTGTCGGAAGTGAACGCTCTCTTTGCGGCCTTGGACGAACGACGACGCAAACGCGAAGTGCCTGACTTCTTGTGCGGGAAGATCTCGTTCGAAATTATGACGGAACCCGTCATTACACCGTCGGGCATCACTTACGATCGCAGAGATATTGAAGAGCATCTGCAGCGGGTCGGCCACTTCGACCCTGTCACACGGACGCCCTTGACACAGGTATGAAATTAGCTAGAAAATGGGAACATTTTTCCTTGAATATATATATATATATATATAAACACTCACCCATAGTCAATTTCATCAACTATGATTATATTAAAATAATGATGAAATTTAGAGAGCATTCTCATATTTAATCGTATACCACTTTTGAATAACCTACTTGTTCCCTACAAAGGCTACACCAGGTTCTTGGTTATCTTGTAATTGTTAAATTTCTTTAAATTCCTATGTCGTTACGAAGTCGGACTAAAGGCGACTTATCGAGTCTGACATCAAGTTTCATTTACCGACTACTATAGTTACAGTTGAGGCAAGACAGTTGATCTTGGGGCCGAACATAGCCAGGTGGCAAATCGGATGAACCGAAGCAATCTTTGAGATGGTACCTTTATGAGTACTATTTTTATCGTGCCAATTCTATCCTACCGTAAGGTCTTACCTTGCACTAACATTTATCTGATATCTATTCCGTGTTCTCCGTGTGCGGTCATTGGTCTCATTCACATTTTAGGATCAGCTGGTGCCAAATCTCGCCATGAAAGAGGTCGTGGACACGTTTGTGGCGGAAAATCCCTGGGTGATTGACTTCTAAAGAGTACAACTACTTTCCACGAACTTTAGAATGTAGGCACGTTGACGTTGAGGGCAGTGGTATGCTCATTCGCTCAGCAGAAATTCAGTGAAAGACCGCAGACGTTTGTCATATTGAACCCGGACGCTGAATCCGCAATGGGCAAAATACGACGAAACGCGATGAGAGTCGATGTCCAAACAGCGGAAACAAGATACAATCGACTGTGAACACTGCTGAATAATGATTAAAACATAACAACTACTGTACACTGTTATTACCTTCATTGGCCATATACCAAATATATATAATGTATCGTAAATAGCTTATGGGACTGATAGACGATGGTCCTTAAGTTGGACGGGGTTCACCCGACGGGAACGAGCACGCCAATGGTACGTCGTGTAGTAAGCAGCAAAATGCGCAGCAGCTTTGTCAATGTCCTATACCAGTTCCAGCTACGGGCTGTGCCAATAGGGAGAAAATCGCTTATCGTGAAGAGATGAATGTTAAACTTGTGTCACCCTGACATTCGTCGAGCGCTATTCTGATTAGCTTGAATACCAATATAGGGTATCAAGCGGCCTATCCACAGTACTGAGGCGGGTCGAAAGCTTTGTTGAAGCCAATGAAATCTGATGAGCCCAAGAAGATCGAGTGTATAGGTAGCTGAGTCGGCAGGCTAGGAAGATATGACGATTAGACACGACGTCGATAGTTGGATGTCGTTCTGGCTGCAGCTATGGAACTATGTGCCGATCTAGAGACGTCGAAATGTGTCGCTTTAGTAACGACAACCCCAAGCCAATTCAACACGATGAGAAAAGTGTAGCGACGATTTCAGCTGTCACTGAGGACAGCTCGACGCTTCAACTGAGCATCGAGGGTCACAGTATCACAGTCAGTGCGACGTGTTGCAATGTAATAACGCCGATATGGCCAGGTGGTGGGTAGAACACCTAGGCCAGATATTAAGATGTGCAGGGTGTATTGTAGATGAGGAGGGTTTTTGGAGGAGTGCGGAACCCCGCGGCGCGTACAGAACTGTATATATTCATTCATCAATACTGAGATTTGATTCTCACTGAGTCTCGCAAGGATACGCACGAGACAGCAGAGAGAAGGATTGACGTGATATCTGGTCCCCTTATCCACCTCAAGTCTACTGTGCGTGTGTGTGCGTGAAGGACACGCTGGGGCGAGGGAGGGGTCGCTTATAATCGTACTAATTTTCATATTATGAGTAATAATAATAATAATTATATATTGCTACCAAGTTTACCCAGACGCTATCAGTGAGCGTGGTCACGGTGACGAAGAGCAGAAATGACAACGTATATGAATCAAATACGAGATATAGCCATCAGTGTGTGTGTATATGGGCCTGTTTGCCGGTCGACAAGAATCATATTGATGGGGACACGCCGCCGTACACAACGTCCCTGTACGTGACTTACTGTTGGCAGTTCTGTTGTATACTGTAATGACCAATAAAAAACACAGCTATTTGTATTATCATCAGGGATTGCATTATTAATCCTATCATTTCGTGATGCCGTCGCCACGGATCGCTTGTAACTGGTTTTGGTCTTGCTTTTGTGCACGTAGTTAGGTAACAGCCGAGACACTTGTAGAGAAGTGCGGACAGCGCTTGCAAAAGATTCGACGCAGTATTCGCGTCGATCGTCGGTGTTGCAGGTCAGCGCGACTGAGCGTGCTGTTCAATAAATACACAATCGAAGTTATACGAGCGTTGGTTTTGTTTTTATGAAAATTAACATAATCTTAAGATATGGTCCCTCCTTACTTTAGCGAGAAGCCCAGGAATAATGCCAGTTGTTGTTGCTGTTGTTGTTTGTGTGTAAAACAATGACGTTTGTAGATGAATTGCAAACTTTGACAACATGAGTGCTAGGAATCGAATTCAAGTTAGGCTGACAGTGGCATCAATTCGAGCCGAACATACTGGAACACTGTAGAGTGTAACACCTTGTTGTACTCATTTCTGTACTCTACGCCCACAGATTATGTAAGTGGTATGATAAGGCCAACACCCGCGCATTTCGACCCCTCCCTTGAGCGAATTGCGAGAGCTTATCAACCGATAGATGAAATCAGGCGCTATTTTCAAGTTGATTAAAATCGTGGCACATAAAAGTAAATTTTCAGGGCTAACTCTCAGCTAACATCGAACGTTCACGGTACTGCTATCGGCATCGCTTCAAAAGACGGACAACCCTTTAAATGCAAATGTGCAAGGGTGGGTATTGAACCCGTGCACCTACGCGTCCCCTTCGAACAGCAAGACGCATACGAACACACCACGCCACCTACAAATCGTGACACCTGGCGAGGGACAATTAATCGAAGCAATTGTCGTAATACTGATCGTAAGTGCACGGGTTCGATCCCCACCGATGCACATTTGCATTTAAGGGGTTGTCCGCCTTTTGAAGCAATGTTGAAGGCAGTACCGTGGACGTTAAATGTTTAAGGCTGTGAGTCAACCGAGAAACTGATTGTTTACCTGGCTGCAACATGCGATGCATAGGGCCTTGCCTCCCTCCGACAAGTCTCTCAGCTTAGGAATAGAAAGAAAGCTAAGGCGAAGTTCTGCTTTTCGTTCGAGGACTAATTAACACCTGATGCCAATCTTGGATTAACTAACACCTGATGCCGAATTATCGCATGTAATATTCAGCTCGGGTTCAGCTTGACGAAATAAGAACCTTTCTACGTAGTACAGAAATGACACCCACAAGTGAATCGTTACCCCACATGTTTTTTTTATTAGCAAAAAGCCGTTCCCTTTACAATCGCCAAAAGCAACCTACTACACAATACGACAATAATAATCATCGTCATTATCATGCGTAATTATACAATTAAGTATCTTTTTGCTTTATGTTTTTATCCTCGTCAGCATCACGACGTCAGCGGGAAATAGAGAGATTCTCGATGCCAAAGGCGGCGTCCGCGCGCGCGCTAACCCACCACCTACGTTTCGTTGTGAGTGCCGCGAATTGGCGACGCGCGAATACTAAACGGGATGTTGTTCTCACTGTGTTGTCACGTGCAGCGAACCTTCCATATGCCTCATCTTTTTGTCTTCTTTGTGTTCGGCACGTTTTGGTAAGAGATAGGTGTAGATACAGCAAGTTATTTTAGCTAGATATATATATATATATATATGTATATATATAATATATATATATATATATATAAGGTGCACATACGTGTCATGTTTTCTTGTCTGACCACGGAAAGAGACATCGACGCTTTTTAACGGCAGCAGAGGCAGTGGTCAACACAAAGCAACTGGACACGGACACATAAGCTTCTCATCATCGCGGTATTTTTTTGTTATTGTTTTACTTAATCTTTCATTATGTTCTCGCCGTTTCTCCCCGGTATTCCAGCTATAATCGTTGTTCCTCGGCAGTACGCTCGTCATAATTCACATGCTTATTCACCGCTGGTGATTGCACTCGCTCCGTTATCGGTTAAATGCTTTGTCGTTTGTGTCAACACGAGTAAGATAGCTGATGCAACACCGTCAGCGGGCTCATTCACCTACCTAGAACCCAGAAGCAAATCACCGTCGAGCGATAAGGCAACAAAACAACAGGGACGAATTCTGGGTATCCAGGTAAAATCCAAGAGAAAAAAGAACACAGATAACTACTGTGAATTAAAAAGCACTTTTTGCTTGCAAAAGAAGCTGACAAAACGAATCACTCAAAGATAGAATAAAAATAAAGTGTGTCCTGTTTAATTCATAGCGTCTTGACTATGCCGAAAGTGTAGTCCGGCCGGTGTAGAATATGCTTGTACAGAGTACCGCAGAATGCTGATAATAATAATAATAATAATAATACTTCAGTGGCAAGTGTCAATTCGTCAACCTTCGTCACCTAAGATCGAACTGCCCGCACCTCCATCGATCTATGGTTTAGTTTACATACACGCCTCATTGTCAATTGCGTACCATCCATCGGAAACCCGCTCTCCTTTGCTCTGTTCAATAGCACTGTTTGTTGGTTCCGTTCAATGTACATATTTCGGTGTATTCGCGAATGTATATATATATATATATATGTATATATATATATTATTGTTCTTATTCTAATTAATACTAATAATTCATTATTTCCTCTTCTTGATACCTAAGCGAATCCGTCGTCAAACGTATTCCGGATGAGGATCAGGTGGCGCACCTTTTACGCTCCGCCCCTCGCTGTTGTTATGGTACCACACTGCTGGCGGCCATGTCTTACCCGGGGCCACTAATGAGTCGTCTTTGAAGTCAAACGCCATCAGTACGGAGCTGGCAGCTAAACTATCGCTATTACTGCCGCCGGTCCCACCACCGCAGATGCTGCTACTGCTGTTGCTGTTATCGAGCAGCAGATGGGACCTGTGCGGCAGACATGGACAGCGGCTAATGTCAATATTATTATGATGTCGCTGCTGATACTGCTGACGGCCGTTAGTTCGTTCATCATCTTCGCCGTCGTCTGAGTCTGGATGGTGGACAACCAGCAAGACGGGACAGGTTCCAGGACGCGGGAACCGGTGTCGGGAGGGCTAGTCATTCTTTTCATGTTCGTCATCGTCGTCCACCTCCTCGGCGTCGTCGGGAGCGTCGAGAAGATCGGCACAGCACGTCAAGTAGACGATCGCTGCGAAAAAGCCCATCGGCACGAGGAATATGATGACCGTCAGCACGGGCGATGACCGGTACATGTTTTTCACGTTTTGTCGCATCTCGAAGTACGACCTGTGCACAGTGGGAACGAAGACATCAGTAAATGCACACACATTTACGGTGATGATTCAAATCGAATGCTAGCTACTACTACTATATACATTAGAGGAGAATGGAGTCAGCGGCACGGCTGAGGATGAAGCCTTACTAAGGCTAACAAGAGAACTCGTTGTGCGAACGGAGGCGTGGCACATGGCGTAGTTCCTATGAGTAAAACACAGCTCTCCAAAGTTCAAACATGCGTAATGAACAAAGTGTTAAATAATATGGTGGATAATAAATCAAAGGCTGAACCTAAAATAGATAAGCTTAAGGAAAGCAAACACATGTGTTCTGTGCATCCTCACAAAAAACACAAAAGCGCGCGACAATTTGACACAGCGTGACACGAAGCCTACCTTCTGGTCATCAGTTAGTTTGTCCTTGGTGCTTTTAGCATTTGTATGACTTACATTGATCTGACCTTTCATTGGCCGCTCGTCCAATAACAGCAAGTGTAACCAGAGTATTGTAAATTGTTTGTATTGTACGTTAATTTTACTCCAAAAATCGAAAACTGCTCGCTGCCTCATTGGGCCCCACCTGTATACACGATAGAGGAACGAATTCCCGCCGTAGCTAGGAGGCTCGGGGTCGTTCTTCAGAATCTCATCGAGTAGGCGGATAATCGCTTGCGGATCTTCAGCGTTTTCCGGCAGGAAGTAGCGATACGTATGGGGATCGATTACCATCACGGATGGAAGCGGTAGTTCCGTCATCGCGATGGAGTAGGGAATGTCCGTCGACGGGAACCAGCCGAATAAAAATTTCCTGCAAAAAGCAGAACAGATCGGGTCAATGCAAAACGATAACGGGTAGAACTCGACGTCATCATCCGCCAGCATCAACCGAAGGCATTTTCAATTTAGGCCCAACGGCTCTGTCGTCATTTCGGTCCATAGATATCTGCGATAGATATTCCTTGTCATTTCCTAATTAGGTCCTATGCGCGCTGAAACACTTCGTATTTCGACTGTAGGTGATGCACCTAAATAGTCATCGCTTTATGGTCTGAGGTAGCTAACAATACACATCCGTTATTCTCTTTATTTCCTCAATCAATCGTTAAATCAGTCGGCATATCTAGTACGGCTCCTGTGTCCACAATCTTGGCAGAGGCTAAACATTTCCAGAGTTTTGTTTACAACGATCCCTTAGCCAAATATACTGGATTCTCATATGGGGTCAAGCCAAATATCAAGTCTATTGTTCGCTGAGGCAAATTTTCACGCGTACGTACTCGTGGTAGAGGTTGCGCGTATTGACTGCCAGCGCCTCAAGCATGTCCTTAACGTCAGACATCCGAAGTGTATCTAGTTTGCCGATCTGGTTCTCTTCGAGTACTGCGGCAACGAGCAGCTTACGGGTACCGAGCAGCTGATTGAAGTTGCCGTGTGTGACTCGCTGGAAGGCCGGGAACCGCTCGGAGAGTATCCACTGCTCCACGGTGTCGTATCGGGAATCTGTTCGACGACATGAAATCAATCAGTGGTCAGTAGGGCGGAACAAACTCGAGCAGCACTAGATGTTCTAGTGTGATGCTTAAGGTCTCTAGATGTACTGTAGGTATATGTATATGCGCGAATTCATAATGGATCAATGCTATAAAACCTGCGTATAATGGTGCATACGAAATAATAAAAAAAATATTTCACGTCTCGTAGTTCAAGGACAGCCGTCACACATTGAATACACATCAACGGCTCGTCCTATTGCCAGTTAATCTGACACTAACCGAGATACTTGTCACGCAGCTAGATGAAGCCACTCTAATGCTATTTATCACCGAGGTACTAGAATACAGAATACAGGATCGTGTAGACTTACCGTCAAACTCATAGAAGCTGTTATCCTTATGCACGTACACCGTACTGGCGTGTTTCGCCTCATCGACGCAGTTTAGCGGAACTTGAATGAAGTAGTTGTGCGAATGCATATGGTCGGCGTGATCCGAGAAGTTCTTCACGAGCTCCTCAGCCCCAACGTGCCCATCGGGATGCGCTGCCAGCACAAAAACAGCAGATTGGGCGTGCAAGACATTTCGCATATCTTCACATGTTGATAATTTCCGTACGGAAGGGCCATGGACACGACGTGCAAAATCCAGGATGTCCGCCACCGTCCGCTCACCGCGATACTCGACCTGTTTATCCTTGTTTATACTGGAGAAATTGCCAAACAAAGAAGCAATTATATATAATCAGCATAACTGTACGACACCACAGCCAACACTGGAGGGAGCAGCAATATACAGACTTCGTTGTGATACAAACGCTTGTGTTCATCTGCAGGCGCCATTTTTAAAAGCTAGGTATCAGCACATGTGTTATGTCCACATAACTTTCGGTATTTTTATTCCCGGTGTCTGCACGACCAATACGAGGTGCGTTATTCAGTCTAACATAGAGATGTCCATAAGTTGAGAAGGAAAAGTCGCCACACCACTCTACCTAGTTAAGGAATAATAAATATTACATTCTAATTCCGGGTATTAAGCAAGTTGTTCTGGCTGATTGATAAAATCATTATTACTGTACGCCACTTGTTGAAAAGCACTTCAAGGCTATGTAAAACGATTTCAGACATCTCGGGAACTACTAATCGGTGGTAGGGTGCTCAAAACCCGATGAACAAGGTAAAACCTGAAAGGAAGCCATTTTTCAATTTTCTCTGCTCTTCTGTGTATTTGACGTGTTGTGCTTTGGATACTCACTACATGATAGTTGGAAAGCCAGAGACCCGGAATTGTTGGGCTATGCTTGTGTACTTCGTACAATCGAGTCGGGACACCCGAATCTCGGTGTCGACCAGGCGCTGAGACACCTGACTCCATACCGGCTCCAACTGCTTACAATGTCCACACCAGGGTGCATAGAACTAGACCAGAAACAGATGCGAACGTCCCAGAAGCATTAGAGATGGACATTAGCTATCAACTGGTTTTTCAAACGGTGTGCCAAATTATCATCCTCAACTCATCTTGATCTACCATCATGCATTTGACCCCCCCATCCCCCCAGTCCTTTAGAAAATAAAACAAACGAATGATGTGTGTATTTATAAACTCGGGTCTAGCAAAACATATGAGTTAGTCTGCTAAAAAAAATTAATAAAGTAGTTATCTCCTTTTTTGTATCGAATGATGTACTACAAAGTTAAACAAATGATTTTCAAATGATCAACCTCAGCTCACCTTGATTAGCCATACTTCGCGATCTTTGATTTCGAGAAATCGATCGCTTAGTTCGACCACACGACCGAGAGCGGCCGATGTGAGTACAGCAAATACTCCTGGAAAGGACAATCATCAATGAGACAGCGAGCAGGAGATACCCATTGCAGAGATATCAATGTCAAGTCAAGATCAAGAAACAATACATGTATTACTTGAAAGGGCTTCTTAAGGGGGAGCCTTGACCTCCCTCGAGTCGAGGAGCTGTGCACGATCCAGGCTGTTCTCCTTGCATTCAAGATACTCTGGGGACAAATACCGAATGACATCTCCTTTGCCCATCACTCCCATTGAAAGACGCATGACCCGATTAAAGACGGAATTTGTAGGGCCTTTTACTATTAACGAGTCTATCCGCCATACTCTAGCTTATCGCATCCCGGTCATCTGGGGTACGCTCCCTCGTGAGATTCGATCTCTCACCTCAGCAAAAACGAGTTCGCTTGCGCAGTGAAGAAAGCTGGTAAAAAATGAAACTATTTGTGTATAAACAAAAAAATACAGATTTTATGTGTACAATTCAGTAATTTGTGTAATGTTCGGATGGCGATGCACCCGTAACAATAGGGGCGTCTACATAAGATAGCCTCAATAGAATACTCCGGTTTTGTATCCTGCGCTGCTTCTTGTAACTTTTAGTACGGCTTTTCTGGTCATGGTCATGCTCTGTTACATACATTTTCTTTATCCTATTTTCCTTTTTCGAGAATTTAAGCATTGTGAAATTGCAGGTTCGATAATAAACCATGATTTGAATGCAATTGA
Source organism: Stratiolaelaps scimitus (assembly GCA_019614645.1). Lineage (NCBI taxonomy): Eukaryota > Metazoa > Arthropoda > Arachnida > Mesostigmata > Laelapidae > Stratiolaelaps > Stratiolaelaps scimitus. Next base: position 160,222 of record JABWDB010000090.1, on the reverse strand, counting down.
AAATAGGGAGTCGTTATCACTATAAATATTATGTAGTGCCAGAAATCGCTTGTGCTCGTCCGAAATATGGCACGGATGTGTCGATGAAACGGGTGTACCGGAGTGAGGGAATGAATAAAATAAATATGCTATTTTGTTAACTACTATTTCATGACGTATACAGTACACGTGCGGGGCAGTCGTAATATCAAAGCGAATAGCGAGACGATGTTTGTGTATTTTTTCTAGGACCTTTAGTCATCCTTACAATATATACATATATAATATGTACATATTATATTTGTACATAAACGAGTGCGGAGACTATATCGTCATACTCTGCGTCTTAATTGATTACGAGTCTAGTTAGTCTAAGTTTATTCATGGCTGACAAGTAGACGAAACGAATGTTAAGAGCATAATTTGAGAGCAGGGCCACATAAATGAAAACTAGACAATTACACGGCGGCCTCACCTTGTTAAGACAGCATTTCAACATTACTGCAACAAACGCTCATCGCCTTTCATTCGTACAGTGTATCACTCGTTTACAGGTAACCTTTTCAATTTCATACGGGAGAAAAACATTGGTCCCTCATTGTTCTCCGATATCTACGTTGGTTCTTCAGCATATGAAGAACAGAGAGTCAACTTCTAGAGGTTCGCAAAGTTCATCAGGAAAATCCTGCGCAGATACAACATGTCGCGCCTGAGCATCAACAATTTGATTCTTTCCTCATTGACGTTGGCGGTCATTTGGGAGGCGTTTTCTTCTGGTTGTTGTTGTTGTTGTTGCTTTTTTTCAAATGTATTTCCAAAATAAAAATTCAACTTAATTCATTCTCACCCATGAGCAGGTACATGGTGTTCCGTCGAGATGACGATCGGGAATTCGGTGGGGTACAACAGGCTAGCCGCACTATCCGTCACAATTTGCAGTCATCTGAACATCTGATTGAAGAGCATCTCCCACTGGCACCGATCTCGCGAGCGCACCCACCTTTAACAGAGAATACAGTAGCTCACGGTAGCGACCACTCTCTCCACTTACGGATCTTGGCAGCTAGACCCTCTCTCGGCCTGTGGCTCTCTCGTTCTGTGTATACATCAACATTACGGGTTGCTCCATCGAGCCGAACCCAGACACGCAACGACTGTCGAATGAGCGCGAAAAGTTTAGGGAGTTCAGCTGGTGGCGCGCTAAACTAAATGGTATTCGCACCGGTAGTGTCAGGCGGCCAGCGTAGCGTGCGGGGTTTAAGCCTACTGGATTTTTAGTAGTATTATTGTTTGTTGGAAGAAGTATTCACGCTGTTCTTATTGCTAAACAGTCCACTTTCTCAAGCATCATTTTCTATTAGGATGGGTGGCCTTGATTTGATAACAGCAGCTTCTTTAGCTGGACCCAATGTCGCAACGTCACTCTATTCGATTTCTGATCTGGTCAAGAAACTGAGACCTGGACATACTTGGAAGCATGTTATCAACCGGAGACGAACGTAACGCACTACTTAACTTACTGAACAGGATAACATTAGAAGATATGGGATATTAGAGGAGATTCAACGCCGATCGGTGTAGCCTTTTCATGAATCTGTTCTACAGTCTTCTCGACCAGACATCGATCGACGTGGAACGAGCTTGGTTGAAGGCTTTCAGAAGGCCTTGGGCGGGGCATGGCTTAATGCTCTCCCCTCCACCCATATGGGAACCTTACTTGATCAGCTACATGTGTACCGTTATTAGATTTACTTTGGGATTGCAAAAGACATCGAACGCGGCAACGCAATTTTCATTTGAGGCACGCGTAGGAACTGGGGAAGTGGGACCTTATTTTTTAAAATATTCTTTATGGATATTATATGGAGGAACATCCTCTTCAAGGGATTGACGCGAGTCCTTCTATTGAGATATTCTCACGTTGAGTGCTACAATTGTCGCCCAACTTTAACCATAACAAAATTATGAGCTACTCTATAAGTACACAGGGAATGCAAAGTGTAACGAACGCTGCTTTTACACTCAGTAGGTGCATCTGTGTACATAAAAGGCATGTATCACCTATAATGATCGAGAGCGAGCTATCCTCCCTCTCCCCAACAAATTCGATTGAGCATCCATGAAAAACTTGGTTACACTTTTAATCTGTATGTCCAAGAGAGACAAAATAAGAACAGGTTGAAGCACTCTGAGCCAAACAAGTCCAGTTGTCGAGCCGTGTCAAACACAATGAAAAATTCTACATCCTGCGCGACTCCAGTGTCCATCGATGACAGGCGCGTGTCTGGGATCCGCATCTCTTGGAGCACCGGTCGAAGTCTGCTCCTTCGGTGCTTGGTTGCTGTTCTTGTTGTTATTGTGAGCCGTGCGCTGAGCCACCAGCTCGCTCACCCGGCCAGACCATCAAATCGTGATATAGGTCCGCCAATATATCTCTCCCACTACGTATATATATATATATATCTGCTTTACGTACGTTCTTTTATGATTCCTCCGGGATTGCGCCTCAGTCATTGCACGCCTTCTGTGTGGTGAGCTCATCGTTAGTGCATTCTCTGTGTAGCATTGCTTCTGCGGGTGTTGTCCATGAAACAATCCAGTGGATAACATCGGCCAAAATTTATTTGCCAGATACACTAGCGATCTTGTCAGCCAGTGAGCGATACTCTGACTATAGCTATTGCTGTATCATTGCATTCATAGGTTTATCGTACATATTGTGCTCTGTGCGATCACTACAGGAGTTCAGTTGAACGTCCGCTGGCTCGTACTTCAGAGAAGTTGAAACTTCCAGTTAGAATATAATTAATTAGAAACTAAAAAGGACACACTGTGAAGTATACCAGTGTCGAGACGTTATATAATATGGCGTTCAACCACGAAGCGGGAACAGCAATGGAGTGCCTTAGCGTGAGTAACATTTCGATCATCCGGCGTTGACATTGCTCAACTTATGATGATATAAATACGATATTGATTTTCTATGATCTATGAATATATGTTGAAGTCTACGGGCTGCAAAATCAATAATGACTCTGTGAACTTTTAATGGATAGTGTCTCCCGTTCACTATAGAGATCCATATAGAAGTTAAATATTGAACACTATATAATAGCTATTATGCTACGTGTTGAAGTGTTGGTTAAAAAAAACCGTAATGTCTAAACCTATTGAATTAATAAACAAACGCAAACTCCAATGATTTCAGCTATATTGCTTCGTTTGCGTACACAAATCTCATTTCCTCCTCCAATTAATTGAGCGCAGCGGAAAACAAGTTTTCAAACAAGTGGAATAGCACTTCACAACGACCTGGTGGTCACCGAAAATAAATCTGGAAAGTTACTAACCAAGCCCATGCGTTCTCTGTTTTGCTGTCGCTTACACTGCCCCGCCTTACCTCGATGGTTATGTGCGCTGCTAGCAGATACCAATCCGGCTGGCGAAGGAGGTAACGATTGACGCGGAGGGCCACGAAGTGACGCGTTGCGGCTTTCGGATTGGCGGCGGCATTGATCAGGATTACACGAAAAGTCCTCAGGGTTACACCGACAATGTGCGTTCATCCGTACACCCCGTCATTTTGACGGATACCGACCTAGGCGCATGTCAATGATTTGAAATGCATTTCCATCGAGAATCGTTTGCTGGTGAAAGTGTTTTGTCACTGGAGCTGATTGTCGTATAGTATTACTATTATTATTAGTATTATTATTATTATTATTTTTGTCTAGCCTTTTTATTCTCTATCCATAATTTATTCCGTAACTGACGTTGCGTAACTAGTGGGCTGCGTATTTCTTATCAGACGCTAAGACCGACGATAAACTGTCATAATCTCGTATATGTCTCGGTCACATGGCGTCTGCTTACAGGGCGTCTATGTTACGGAGGTGTACGAGAACTCGCCAGCGCAACACTGCGGCTTGAAGGAGCATGACAAGATCCTGCAAGTGAACGGCTATGACTTCACGATGGTGACTCACCGCAAGGCGGTCGAATACATCAAGCGTAACAACGTGCTGAACATGCTCGTGGCGCGAAAGGGGGTCACACACTCATGAGAAGTACGAACGAACTGCAGGGGGGAATAGAGCCCCTCGCTGAACATGGGGCATATACACCGATTCATCGAAGAATAGACGAAGACGATAGGCCAAGGAACGCGAGCGTAGCCAGAAAGCCGATGAGGCCGATTCCGATTGAAGTGGTGCATCCGCCGGCACCCATCGACGGCAAGTAAGGGCTAAATGACGAATTAGGTCAACAACTAATGCGGCCGGGCCGACGAGTTCCTCCGATGCTTCAGTGATATTTTTTGGCCGTCGAATAATATAAAGTAGCATTATAGGACTGTACACGACCTAATCAATTATGAAATGTAGGCACAGCGGACACACACACACACAGTGTGCGCCGTTGTGTCGTCGTGATTAACTATGAGTGACCGCATGCTGTAATAAGTGAATAGCTGAAATAGCCACCGAAGCACCTATGTACCCTGTTGATGATCATGAATAGATAGTTAGTGGTTGGTAACATGGGGAAAGCGATCGAGAGAAATAGAGAGAGAGAGAATCTTGGCAATAAGTGTAGTCCCAACAAGTGACAGTGTTGTTATGAAAGCTAGTATTATATGATAGTAATACGATAAACGTGGGCGCGAGGGCTGCGCTGAAGTGTCATCTAGACAAAGTTGAATCGACCGGAAGAAGTCTGATATATATATATATATAGAGAGAGAGAGATGTGCCGTCTGTCAGCCTACATTATATATGTATGCTCTAATGCCATATAGATGTTGTTCGTTTTGAGTGACGATGGTTTCGTTGGAGATTACACCGCTCTCAGTAATGAGAGAAATAGTAAATATTACCTTCTCATTAGAATGATCTTATGATCCCTAGCCAAATTCATCTGAGTATTTTTGCTTGCTTGAGCCGAATGGGTGTCGTCAAACATCGTATACAGGAAATAGTAAAGCCCTCCATCGGGATAAGTAATAACATTGACTGTAGTTACAAATAAGATATTGATCGCAGGACACGAAATTATGCACGCGAGACAAAGCCGGCTAGAGCGTGCTAGCTACGAGAACGTACTCAAGACATTGGAACAAAAAGATATCTACGGCCTGAGTGATTGCCTACAAGTACACCAGAGGTGGATGTATCACAGGATGAGTCACACAGTATAATCCACCTGTGCAGATTTATTTCTGCCAAATATAACGAGTTGTGATTTCGCTCTGGCACTGCCAGTTATGGATGATGAGGATGAATCGAAGCCCGGACCAATGGATGCAATTCCGTTTCAAGCCTTTTTACAGCGGCCTGCCATCGAAATTATATGATTCCATGATGAGAAACAGCCGAATGGTCACTGCTATGCACTCATTAATTCACGACGTCGTGGAGCAAGTATTACAACCAGCGATTGGTTGGGCGATGTACAGGGTGGCACACTTATTCCAGTGAAGCAGTGTCAGTTGTTTTGTTATCGTGCCGAAATAGCTTCTCTGGTCTTGGTCGAGGGATGGCAGGCGGGGGCCATGCAGAGATAACAGGCCTCCATTATGGCTACAATCAGCCTGGGAAGGGGTGATGTAATTTATGACTTATGAATTTGACCCTACCCAGTAACGTGGTTCTTGGAACCTACGAACTCAATTGGTAATAAGGTCGCAACCGTTATCAATGGTGTGCAGTGTGACCGGCTTGTGGAGAATCGGCTGTGTATTATACAGACCATCTGGTTATATATATATTATATATATAAATATATATATACACATATATAACATATACTCGGAGCTTGATGTTGTGATCTTATCGCTGCTTATTTTAATCTATAGTATTCCGCTCATTGAGGAGCACCACATTCTATGCAGCGGCGATTCTGTTCTAATAACAGGGATATTCAATGTTTGAGTCGTTGAGATGTATATGTGTGCGTGTAATTCAGATAGTGACTGTCAGGAAGCTGCTTATAAACCGCTTGCCATGTCATTCAGGTGGCAATATACATTAAATGATATGAACGATCACTATTTGGAACGGAACTCCTGAACATTGACATAGAAGATTGGTTTCCGAGGTCTCGATTCCGTTCATATTGGATGCCAAACCATGTGCCATTTATAATCCTATACAACATCTCTGCCTAAGGTTATTTCGTGCTCTTGGTTTATGTGTAATTAATAAGATGGCCAATTCATTTTGTAAAATCATGAATGTGAAATCAAATCAATCACAGCACATGGGATCCCCGCGCTAGATAATTTCTGTTATTATCGGAAAGAAAAACCCAGAAACAGATTATACGAAGATATAACCATAGTACATATTATGGCACGAGATGTTACGGATTCAGGTTCAGGCGGACTCAGACAGGCGCAAGATTACACGTAATATTCGTTATTAATTAAGTACTTTGTTATTATAGTAAACATAATTCTCCTATATGAGTCTCAGCTAGGTGGGCGTTTTATATATATATATATATACAATGGATTGATCTTTTCCTTTTACTCAAAAACTGTGGTGTTCATAAACTTAAGGCACCCCCTTAAGTATCTTTCAACAAAAATGTTTACAAAGAACACACATTTGTGGGATTTGTAAACATTTTTGTTGTTTATTTTGTATTCTGTATCATATTAATTTATTTATTATTTTGTATCAGATTAATTTACGAGTCAAGTAGCATAATACACACCACAACGAACAGCGTATAATACGATGCATGAAGCCTGTTACAATGAAATATGTAATATTTCGGGCTGTTAAAAAATTAAGGCACCCTTAGTTGATGTCAGTGTTTTCACTGAGTTGATTTGTCGCTGTCGTGTGCAAATTAGTACAGGGTGGCCCCCCGAACCTAAGGATTCGGTTTGGCATGCTATCGACGAGATTTAGTAGGATCTGGTCACTGACCCCTTCCTAGGCCTCCAGCAACGTCCCTTTTAGACTTCGACGGATGTATGCTGTCGATTCGACGCATATATTAGATATATAGTTGGACACGAACGTCCCAGAGGTTCTCCGTCGGGTTGAGCTTCGGAGAACATGCCGGACACTCTAGGATTTCAACTTTGTGTTGCAATTGTAGCCTGGGTCTTTGCTGCTCGCTGTGAAGCAGTAATAACTGGTTTCTTTGCATCAGTAAGGCTCGAAGCGTATCCCATGACTACAGCAGAACGTGAATGTTCAACACAAACTGGATCAACTCAGCAAGAATACACTCGATAACATACGGTATCTTATAGTTTTAAACACCCGAAAAATGACTCATTTGGTTGTACCAGGCTGCGTGGATCACGTCATATACGCTGTTCCTTGCGGTATGTATTATGCTATTTGACACGTAAATTAATCTGATACAGAATAAGTTCCTCAAATGTGTGCTCTTTGCAAGGATTTGCTGAAATATAGGGGGCGCCTCAAGTTTATGAACACCACTGTATATCTATAAACAATATTTCCTCAAACAGCACCGTTTAGACATCCCGTTAAAAATATTCATAGCTTTTCGTTGCTGCTGATTTCGATTTTAGGCGCACCCACAACAATGATTCCATAATCGATTTCTCATATTTACGCATAAATAACCTAGTGTTTGCCCTTGCTTTAACACGACGCTTCTTAATCGATCTTTTCTAACGATTAGCCATAAATTATTATTAATTATGGTTATTATTACTACACCAAACAAAATGAAAAGGAACAAATGGAGTACCACGAGAAAAATGCAGCTACGATATACTGAAGATAATAAGTAGTATTATCATCAATGTGCACCTATTTATATGACTGAGTGTGTGAATGTTATTGAGTACCTATTCTGATTGTGTGTATATATATATATATATATATATATACGTACGTCCAGATGCGTGCATAGCTCGCAAGGCAACGCAAACGAAACAAATAAAAGAAGAATTTAAACTGAGCTCCCGTTTTTTCCATTGCGTGTTTTTACAGTTTGTCTTTTTTTTCGTGCTCTCTTAATGTAGTATACGCTTCGCAACTATGTAACTTATAACTCTCATTTTATTATTATTGAAGCTAAATGGAAGAAAAATGTCACAAATCATCTCGAATTTAAACGGCGTGTAACGTTTTGGAAAATAATACAAACCCCGCTGAGCTTGTCCATCCGAGACTCGTTCACCGGCAGAACTATGATAGGTAGTTTTCAAGGAAATGCTTTAAGGTCAATATGATTGCAAGTACACATTAAGACATTTTAGGACTATATCTTTCATTAGTAACCACTCCACTTCATTGTAAACACCTACTGTAAATTTTCCTCAGGGCTAGTCGTACTTGGTACCGCTAAAAACGTCATGTGGAAAATCTGGGAAATAGTTGGCCATTCCACTCTTTCGCACTTCGACTATTTTTCTAATATAAAGACGAAAAATGAATATTCCCAAACACCTAACCAACGGTTATGAACGCGTTTCTATGCATGCGATGATACGGGCGCTGGAGGACGTCACGAAAACGAACTCCGACGCTGTGAGTGGGAGAGCAACTAACGATCGCCTTGCTGCTTGCGTCCATGAACGGTAGGGGAGAACTCTGTGTATATATCATTGAATGACTTAATCATACTTGATTACAGCAAGCACAAGTAATTCCTTGTCAATTCTGTGAGTTCCTCCAGGGAGGTCACTCGCACAGGGTGGTGGGTATCAGTAATTGACTTTAACAGCGATTAAAATGGATCTTTATCTTTTCAAGTGGTCGATCTCAATGAAGTGAATAAATGATGCAATGGTCCCTATAAAGCGAGTAATTAACATAAATCTAAATAATGTATATATAATGAATTATTTTTTGGAAATTCTCTGCGTGTGCCGAGAGGAATTTCTACTCAAACGCTTACTCTCTCTCGCCCTGAAGGTGCTGAGGGTGCTCATGCCAGAGGTGAGATGCCCTCACTGATGTAGGAAAGGAAGCAATCTCGGCTTACCTTGAGATGGTGTCTAGAATCGGAAGGTATCAGTGATCGAGAGGTCGAGCGAATCCACTTAATTCTGATTGACTATCTATCCCCTTGGGCGGGCACGGCCCTCTCACTGCGAACTTCCTCGAAGGGGTCTACCATAGGTTGATCCGCGCCACCGGGGACAAGCGCGCAGGTTCTTTCCTTCTGCAGCGCCTGTCCCTCGCTGTGCAGAGGGGCAATGCCATCGCCTTCCTCGGGACATTGTCGACCTCACCCCCACCCCCCCATAATCCCTAGAAATAATACTTGCTCACTACTGTATGTTTGTATACAATAAAAAGTCAATTATTTTTAATCTTCATTTTTTTTCGGCTGTTGTTTCGTGGCACTTCACTGACTGCGCACTTCGAAGATATTGGCGTTCCTTTTTCTCCAGGTGCGATTTCAAAAATGAGCCTCTGTCTGAATGATGGTGTGTCCGTCTCGCGTGACTATATCGACGTGATCGACGTCGATAGCTTTACTTTAATGTACGACTTCTTCGCGGCGTATTCATAACGACTGCGCTCGGCCTCTGATCGATGACCAATAATAGATAATGACCCCTAGTTACGCTTGAGACACGAACGGGAGTGGTCACGCGTCCTCACGTTCTTCTGCTAGGTGCCTGCGCCTTCTGGCGGCTGAAATCGGGAATTTTTAGAAGGCCTAAGTGTTGGTGGACGGAGGAGATAGCAGAGGCGCGGTCTCGCTGCGCTCGTTTCAGACGGGCCCTCACGAGTACACATTCCTGGCTGCAGAGGAGGAGAGGCGGGGGGCTTGGAAGAGGGAAGGGAGCAGTTGGAAGCCTCGCTAGAACCTTGCAAAGCTGTAAGACGGGAACTCCGAAAACTCATCCGGTGAAGTAAGGCCCGTAAATGGACAGAACTCATCAGCTCCACACACACAGCCCCTCACCTCAGCTACTGCCGGACCTCATGGCTAAAGCGGTGGAGGTCCTGTTTTCGAAGCACGAGTGGTTTCGACGTGAGCCCAGAGGAAGTCCCGGAGGTGACTGAGGAGGAGGTGTTGAAAGTTGCTTCGAGGCTGGCACCGGGACCAGACGGCGTACCCCAGGGGGCTGAAAAGTTCTTCGTAAGGCGGTGGCCGGGAGTTATCAAGACTCTGGTCAACAATCTGCTAAGGGAGGGCCGTTTCTCGACGAGATGGAAGCAGGCGTCCCTGGTGCTCATTCCGAAAACCGGGGGGGTCCAGGTTCCTCCCATATGTCTACTTGAGAGAGTGGATAAAGTCTTTGAAAACGTCTTAGTCGCCAACCAAACGACGAAATCGAAGTGAAGAACGCCCTTTCGGACTCTCAGTATGGTTTCCGGAGGGGGGCTCTGAGGGAAGTCTTGCAACGGGCGGGAAAGGAAACAACGAAGACCCCCAAGACCAGACTCCTTCGTCCTCCTCATCCGTTTCGCCGGAAAAACATTTCTGCGTACCTGCGCCGGATGATCTCTTCATAGTTACAAGACAGATCACTTCTAGCTGGAGGACACACCTACGAGGTCAGGGCAGGGGTTCCACAGGGATCCATTCTGGGCCCTGTTCTCTGGAACCTGGCCTATGCTAAAGCTCGAGCACCTGCTAGCAGGAGTTGAGACACTGGCTGACACCGACGATATTGCTCAGCTGGTAACGGCCCGAACACAGGGTGCGCTACAGGACAGGACTAACGAGGCCTTGGAGGAGGTACATGAATGGATGCTTCGCAACCATCTGCAAATTACCCCTCAAAAAACCGAAGTCCTGTTCTTAACAGGCCGCAAGAGGACAGGGCCCACCTGGCTCCACATTGCTGGTTACCCAGTCCAGATGAAGAATAAGGTCAGGTATCTCGGGGTAGTTCTCGACACTGCACTGACTGGCAAGGCCGACATTAGGAACGTGGCCTCCGGAGTATAGCAGGTCTCTGGCACGGCTGATGCCCAGGGTTGGTGGAGCAACGACCGTCAAGAGAAGATTGCTGGCGTCGGTAGGGGAATCCATAGCCCTCTGTGCTTCACCGGCGTGGGGAGACATGGCCATGCTGTCACCAGATAATCTCAGACGCCTAAGGTCGACTCCACGGACACTGGCTATCAGAGTAAGCCGGGCGTACCGCACCGTGTCGACCAAGGCCCTGTTCGTACTGGCGAAAACGCTGCCGTGGGACCTCCTGGCCGGAGAAAGGAGTCTACGATTCCCGGAAGACGGAGTGGATCCGACCGCCGCGAGAAGCGCCACCATCAACGCGTGCCAGAAGGGGTGGTCGCGTCAGAACGGACCTTCGGGGCCTATCAAGGGAGCCTGGACCAAGCAACTTATCCTGGATCTCAAGGTGTGGCTGAACAGCAGCGGTGAGATGACGTATGGGTCAACCCAGGTCCTCACGGCATGGAGTAACGGAACCCGATGGCTAGACGCCATTATGTCGGAGCAGGTCAGCAAAGAAGACCAGCGGAGGCAACAACTAGCTGGCCAAGAGGAAGAGCCTCCCCGGGAGGGGGCTAACTTAAGGGAAGAGGTAGGCCCCGATGGGAGGGTTAGCAGTTGGGTAGCAACAACGCTCTTCGGAGGCTCTCGGCGCATCCACCAAGGCGAACATGGAGTACTACCCGAAGCTGAAGTAACGTCATTGGACACGATGGCGGGAAGAAAGTAAATGAGTGAGACTCTCCTCTCACGGCTTCGAAGTAGTGTTCAAAGACATGCCGAGTCCTGGGGGATGGGGGGGAAGACCGAATTTAGCAGGTTTGTGAGTCCCGGACTAGTCACTTCTAGTCGCTGTGACGCATGAGCATCAAGCTTTTACCGATACCCCCACAGAAAAAAAAGATAATGACTCCTGTGACTACGATGGCGACAGGTTTTTCACATAGCCAGCAATTACATCACAATATATAAAAGCGAGCAACGTTACAATTCTACAGAAATACAATTTACAAACTATTGTCTACAATGAAGATACTCAGGGAAGAAGTGTAATTACGATTATCTAACGATTCCTCCAGTAAACACTAGAATGTTGTTACAAAAATAATTTGATTTTATTCGATCGATGCGTACCTAAGGTTGTCGCAAAGTTAATATTTTGGATCAACTGAACAAGAAATACAGCACAAACAAGCTGTTCAACACTATATGCGACCGTTGCATACGAACGAGTCAGTGATCGACGAACGAAAGCAGCGTATTACCTCTCAAAGTATTAACAGGTTTCCAAATATGACCACGTAGCGGTCTCTAAACTCATTAATGCGTGGGATTAAACGTATCGCAGCTTCTGCTTACATAGACAAAAAGGCTGCACACCGAAAAGAACCGCCGAGAATACGCTTTCTTGTACTTTGAGAATGAGCAGGTTGGGATATCTAAACTGAACATTTACAGCGCAACTGCCAAGCGCTGTAAATTCATGTTTGGAATAAAATGAAGCGTAATTACATTTCGTTTAGTCGTAGGTCGAAGCGCTGCGTTCGTGGGGAGAGAACGAGAGAGGCCGTGATTATTGGTTTATTGAAGGAACTGCAACTTTACAATGCTTAAGTTCTCTTATATGTCATCACGCAGCGGTACTCGAACCTGCGGCCTCTTGTAGGTCTGATCACTATTTCAAATTCCGAACACGGCGCAGATCCGAGCCGAGCAACCAAAACTCTCTGGGACAAAACCCTCCCAAAACTCTCTTGATTAGGAGCAGGTGTTGACGTGACTCAGTGGTTTGTCGGGACCGCTTGCTTCGTTTTTCACCCAATTTCTCGAACGCAAGGGTGAAGCTAGTGCTTGTTTGATGAGTCAGAAGCTGAATTCTGCAGAGATATAAAAGAAGAAGTTTCCCCAGAGTCTTCCCTTTGATCAACCCTTTAAGTTGGCGTTTCAGCGCTCTTCGGATAGGACCCATCCAAAAACACAATCCCAAAGTAAGATCAACGGGATCTTCTCGCAAATGTGAGAATCCTTATGCATACACAGTTCTCATAATAACTGCGTTTACAACTACACAAGTACGACAGCAGTGATTTGAATGTGTTCTCTGGAATTCGAACAGGAAATTCAATGGTCCCAGGTCGCCGGTCCCCGGCCTTCGTTCCGCGTTGTTCTGGTACCTAACAACGGGATTATAATAGTCATTGTCCGCAATGACAGAGTTTTCACATTTCTGAGGTATGTGAAATATCACCATACAAAGACCTATACTTCTTAAAAGAGAAATTTGGACCTTTAATGCGCCGAGGAGGTCCAACCACAGGATCCCACAGAACATATACGAATCGATTGGGTCTTGCAGATTTGTTAACGCAGTCTGGTGCTATAAAAAGCAAAACGCAAATAGAAGTTGCCGCATCGGCAACTAGTTTACCAAAGGGTATTCTTTACTATTTCATATGAGATAATTTCCATTGACGTCCGGGGCCGCCCTCTAACAATGCTAGGGCTTTCATATTTATGAGACGATCCAGTTGCACTTACTTTGAATGTTATGTTTAAGTGGATCTTACCCAAATAGGCCCTAAAAATCTAACCTGACAGATGCATCCTGCCGTCAAAACTGCACTGCATAGAGGACGGATCCGACATCGAAGGACATGTTGACATCCTCTAAGGAAAAGGTTTTTATTTACCTCGCGAGTCGCCTTAAACCCAGCTTCGCCAAACAATCACCGAACAATTATCAGGGTTACCTTTCCATTCGAGCTTCAAGTAGAAAGCAGTGCAAGCTGTTCTAACAAACGAATGAGCCACTTTCTCGCAACCCGAATAGAGATTGCTGTTTCATAGAGACCTTAGTTGCGCGGCTTGCATCTACAGCTTGATTTTCTTCAATGCGCCTTTCTACTGGAAATACACCTGAGCCAGTGCTATGGTGTACTTTTAAGTGTTCTTATCTATTTATTAACTCAGTGAAGAGTTCAAGGTTTCAGTTTAGATTGGACGACAAAGGTATGCTTTATTTGAGAATTGAGCGATTTAAAATAATTATTAACAAAATTATTTACTTTATTTACAGCTATTTTTTTTTCCGGTGGCATTCTAGGTACTTCGAAGGTTTCTTCGATGTCGATGTAGAGGGCTTCTGACCCTTCTCTGGACTCTGATCAAGGTATCCCAAAAGCGAATGAGAGTACAGAGTCATACTGATGGTCCATCCTCTTGATCCCAACACAACTGAAGAGCAAGATAATTCAGTTGTCTTGAGATTAAGAGGATAGACGGTCATTATTATGACACTGTTTGGAATTACTTGATCAGAGTTCAGAGAGAGAGAGAGGACAGGACACTGATCAAGAGAAAGAGACACTGATTAGTCAGTCTCTTGCAAACAGACGAGCTACCAACCTTTCGGCGTATTGTTCCCACTTCACTGTTTTGAATGTAAAACCTGCAAAATAAACACAAATTGTTCACTTAATATGAAAAAGCAGTAATAATATTACTGTAAATATAATAATTTTATTTTAATAATTATTTCGAATCGCTCAATTCTCAAATAAGGGATACCTTTGACGTTCAATCTAAACTGAAATCTTGAGCTCTGCACTGAGTTAATTAAAATAGATTAATAATAATAATAATAATAATATAATAATAATAATAATAATACAATATTGGGTTTGTTGAAGGAAATGCGGTATAGTTTATGCTTAAGATCTCGTTAAAAAATAGGATAAAGGAAGGTTACTACGTATCGAACAATTAAAACGTCGGTGATTGAAATATATACATTACGCCATATAACACTGAAAATATAACAGTTTACAATAAACATGGGAACATATCACTATGTTTACAAATATTGCTAACAACTAAGAAGCTCGATACATCACATTCCGGTTACAGCTCAGTACCGCAATTATAACCCGTTGCGAGAAAGACATCAATTGAACATGAAAATACAATCCACATCATGATCTGCATACAAGTTTCGTAGAATTACTTATTACTTTTAATAGTTTTAAGGATGCATCTGTCAGGTTAGCCTTTCAGGGCGTTTTTGGGTAAGATCCACTTGAAACTATTAGTGTCTTGTTCGAGGCACTCCCCATCTTTGTTGACACACCGATTCCAGTGCGTGCATTGTCGTCGAGTAACGACACTCGGTGCTGTCGATCCCCACGCTATTTGTTCATCAATCCCTCCAAGAAGTCGAGATATCGGGGAACATTGACTTTTTCTTTTGCGGCTAATATTTCGTAATGACAAATTCCCTTGATATCCAGGCTGAGTATCATCATCACCTTTCGTCCGAATCTATCTGGAACTGCCACAGATGCTGCGTCTTCGCCTTGTCGGAGCCACTGTTTTGCTTGGTTGTTCTCAGGAGATTGATGCAGGCTAAGCCATGTCTCGTCTATCAACACCGTATGTTCTAAGCGACTGGTTTGTTGCGTATAAGTCTTCAAATTAGATGTTGAACACTCCACACGCATTTTCATCTGCTCAACACTCACTGTATGGGGAACCCATTTTGTATTGATTTTCTTCATCGTCAATATATTTGAGAGATAAACGGTGGGAGCGGTACACAAACTGGGATGTTGTTTGTGTAGCAGGAGCGTTTGGCCGTGAGGGTCGTGTACGGTCGCCGAATATGTCTGGATGCTGATCGTATATGCTAGACCAAACGGGGGATTACTGTCTACGCCAGTGGGGCTGTCAGTTAAAACACAGTAGTAGTAGTGGTAGTAGCAGGAGGCTACTGCCGCGCGGCGGCTGTATTGAACAAAACTTCAACCGTCTACGACGGCGTCTAGTGTCGCTCTATTGTCAGAGGTCGAGTCTTCCCCGACATCACCTCCGCTAGTGGCCCTCAGCGCCACTTCAAACTATCGGTCCAGAGCGAAGTTTCCGTCATTCAGTCGGGGAAGCGAAGTACTAATTCCTTGATATCGAAATTTTGCTACCAGAGCACTAGACCTCTTTTAATAATCACATAATCAATTAACATAGCACAGAAATTATTACAATCGGTGCTTCTCATAATTTCTCATTAATTGACACAATTCACGTGATAGTATACACACTTTACACTACTAAATCACACATTTCAAATAGATAACGGCCGCTGATTGGTCGAACGGCAAATTTGCGCCCGATCAGCAAATAGAATGCCGCAGGTGTAAACAGAGCCGGCACATTACCTAATTTCAAATAGTGCCCGCGAGCTCGGCGCGGTTGTCAATAGCACCACTAGTAAAAGTAAAATATCAAACGACTAGATATTTGTAGACGGCTGCGGGC
This sequence comes from Stratiolaelaps scimitus, assembly GCA_019614645.1. Classification (NCBI taxonomy): domain Eukaryota; kingdom Metazoa; phylum Arthropoda; class Arachnida; order Mesostigmata; family Laelapidae; genus Stratiolaelaps; species Stratiolaelaps scimitus. The sequence continues at coordinate 144,022 of JABWDB010000090.1, read as the reverse complement.
AAAATAAATGACAATATTGATGATAATTCTATGACACGTCGCCCGAGGAATCCCAGTTTCAGTCGACAACGACCTCATAAACCAAGCTCTAGCTTGCTCAAAAGCTGCCTTGATTCTGTCAATCCGTTCGTCCCTTGTTGCACCTGATTGCTGGTCCCCGCCTCGATGGTCATCGGTGTCCAAATTTCCACTGTGAAAACCAACCTTGCACCGTTCGCAGACATAAGACAGACCTGCCGTACGCGTTCACTAATCGTCGATGGATTTCAGCTGCAGAGTGCCCTTGGAGAAACAAAAACTTGATGATTTCCCTATCTGACAGGACTCAGTTCTTAACCTTACGATGAGAACCTGTCGGGGCCACCTTTGCTTAAGATAGCACATAATGCGCTCCTTAACCCAGATATTTACACATGTGACGAAAAATTTCTCAGATAGAGGATGTGGGCACTCTGCTCACAATACGATCACTCGGTTGATTGCAGTTGACTTGCGACAGCAAACTCGCACGAGTATGTCTCGAGCTTATCGGACAGATTTCGCTATTTTCCACACGGTTTATGTATTTGTGTAAATTATACTGGGAAAGACGGTCTGCTGTAGTCTGTACAGTGCACTATCCTAGCTGTATCGTGATAATGTTGTTACTGTGAGTCGCGTCTAGTTACGTTTTAGGTTGAGCACGCATCGTTTGATCACTAGCTCCTGATAATTGGTTAGTTTATTGTCGCATCGTCTCTCGTATTTAAGGTTTTGGCCACAATGGCGAAGTTTCGATTCTACTTCGGAATTTAACATCGTAATAATTGTACATATTTTTTGACATAGTAGTATAAATTTAACTTAACTTTTCTCTCAAGTCAGCTGAAGGTAAACTAAGAGAAATAAGGTAACCTTAGTAAGGACTTAATTAGTAATAGGGGACGTCATTAAATATGTAGTAACCAAGTGAAAATACTTAAGACGAATTGGCACGTTTCCTTTAAATTAACTAGGTTTCACCTTTTGGATTAATGATCTGACATCGCCAACATCGACATTGGTCAGTACAATATTTTTTCTGCGGAAAAATGTAGGCTGACATAGTTAATCCTAGTTTTTTAAAGTCAGCCTTAGCTGTCCCACAGCCTTTTTACTTTTCATCGTTTGCGCTTCTCGCGGCCTCGTCCACATGCATTGCAACAATAGTGCGTATGCATGATCAGTCATATGTTGTGCAGAGGATAACACCTCACCTGCAGGGGGTGAGCCATTGCCTGTGTTCCCGGAGGAACAGTATGATGTACAATGACTGGCCTTTTATACCTAATTTCTGCTCCGAAACTTTCGGGGCGGTACAAGAATCAGCTATTCATAAAAGTTCTCCAAAGCAGCCAACGGTATGCATATTGTGGAAATCGTTACTTGCGCTGGACCCTTAGGACATCTAGTTCTATAACAAACAAATTACGAATTGACAACTCTATTTTCAAAATAAGTGGGACATGTAAACGCAAGTAGTCGTCCTCGTCGGGGAAAGGATTACTGGTAGATGGCTTCTGTTGTCACAAAGGGTATTTGGCGGAAGTAATGCTAACAGAGTCTCATCAACCGAGTGGCGAGTTGACAGGTGTACTCGCAAACCTGGGGGTTTTGAGCAGGCGCTGTTTCCGTCCACAGTGAACCCCACAACGCCAGCACACGCACGAGCGGCCAATGTGCGCGCGAAGGCGATGCACAATGGAGAATGCACAAGTCTCCAACCTGCAGAGCTCTTGTGACGTGCGGTCGGTGTGCGTGCAGCCATTATAGATATTCTAGATATTCACTTTTGAATCTTTTCCACGATGCGGTTAGGTTTTTCTGTTGATGCTGCCAACGGCTGGAGAAAATTATGGATGTAGCCTCGGCGTTGGTTAATGGGTTGTTTATCGTTTGTGGTAGTGTTTGGGTGGTGTGATAGCCACAGAGGAGATCGGCTGGACACAGTGCGCGCACGTCGGATGTGCTTGCCGCCACAGGGCATTGTGTTCACCATTGCCTCTATGTCTGTCAGTGTCGTGTTTTACTCACGGAGTGTTGGATTGGATGTGCCTAAAATTTTCCTTGGCAGTCTTTTAACTACCTGCACCAAAAGTTCCCACCAACCACCGTGCTGCGGAGCTAGCGAAGTTATAAAACGCCACGTGATGTTATGAGTGTTGAGAAAGCTTTGCGCATCTCTGTTTGCGATGTGTTTCTGTATCACTTTGAGCTCTTTAGCTGCTCTTTTGGACGTTAGGGCGTTGTCCGTAATGATGTGATGTACGTAAGGACGCCTGTTCTAAAAACGGCAAAATGCCAGAAGACAGTCTTCTGTCGGCAAACTTTCTGCGAGTTCCAAGTGGATTGCTCTCGTTACCACATCGACGCATTGGAGTATGCATGTCTTTTTTCGCAGATTGTTTGTGTCTTTGATGTGTATTGTACCTGCGAAGTCAATTCCGGTGTGTATTAGAAGGGCGGCGACCTTTCCAAGCGGAATGCTGGCACGGGAGGAAGTTGCTCTGATGCCGGCAGTGCACGAAATCTAGCACAAACTCTACAGCCTGCCAACACTGGACGTGCTATCCTTCCTGCATGGATCACGAAGAACCGTTCTCTTAAGCGGTGTAAGATCGCCGCGACACCTCCTGTATGCATGCATTTCTTTTCGTGGATATGCTGGACCAGGAGTCTCGCTGTGGCTGAATTTGGAATTAGAATCGGGAATCTCTCGTCAAATGAAAGTTCGCTTGACCTTTCCAGTCTTGTTTTGCACCTGATAATGTCGTCGCTCATTGTAGGTGTGTATTGGAATATTTGGCTGGTTTTGGGGATTTGCTTGCAACGTGTGTTATATTCTACTGGAAAGTGATTTTTTTGTATGTCTTTTATTAATGTGTCTTGCGCGGCGTTGTATTCGATCGTATCGATTATTGTTGACTCGTAGTTGATTTCTTTCTTTTTTCGATCAAATGGCCGACGATTCTCACTGCTTTGGGCCATCTTGAATATTTGGCGAAGTCGGTAATGTGACTAGGACAGCGCGCGCACAAGGATACGCTTATTGCCGTTGTTGGCCCATATGTAACCTGCTGGAAGAACGGACTCTTTTTTGCGAAGGTGAGCGTTACTGTCTCTTAATGTTCCCTGTTGAGAAATGTGTGCCGGTGGTGGTAATTTTATTTTTTGGGCACATTATTATATAATGCCGACCTGAGCAGAATTTACACTGAGGTACTGCTGCCCTGCTACGTGGTTCCTGTGAAGGCACTTGTGACAGGCGTTGGCTTTAATGATCAGCTCATTTCTCTCTTGTTTCGACAAGGGGACCATGCATTTGAAACTGGCGTGTTCCTCGTCGCAGAAAATACATCTTTGTTCTGGTTGTTTGGTCGAAGCGGCGAAGTGAAAGTTGGTGTTTTGTTTGGTTTGTCGATTGCAATTACACTGGCGTTCGAATGTTTGCTACTTTGATCTCCATTTTCTCTATTTTTGTTGGGGAACTGCCCAGCGTTATTGTTAGTCATGCTAGCTGAGGCGTTCGCCCGTCTGTGCCATTCGATCTGCTTTTCTACTTATTGGATAAGTAAATCGATCTCAGCTTCTAATTCTACCTGTTGACTATTTGCTCCTCTACTCGTTCTTTGCGTATGGCTGTTTTTTTTTTACGAAATCTAGCCTAGTGCTGTGCGGCAAGCAGTTGAGTACTAGTGGTGTAGCGGCGGAAGAAATGGTATCCTTTCTGGCACCCAAGGCTACTAGCGCATTCACATGTTGACTTATCGTTCTAACGAGTATCTCGAACTGATGAGGCTTGAATGGAGATGACACGTTGCAGAATTTGTTGAGTGCTTGCCAGAATTTCTCGATGTTGCTTAGATCTGTTCTGCCGTGAACTGCGTTATCGAACAGCTGCCACCAACCTCGGAATTTTTTCACATCTCCATAAAATCTTGGGAGGTGTTGGATAAAATTCGCGGTGGGGTGTTGTCGGGTCGTCAAGTGTTGCCGTGTTCGGGGAGCCTCTGCCTGAGATGGCGTTAGGCGTTGATGTGAGGGGGGCCCCTATGCATACACTTGTCGGCGAATGCTAACATTGAGTACCGGGCTCTTCGTGCCCTTTATATTGTTCCTGAGACGTTATGTCAGCTTCCGAGTTCATCTTCATTAACACTCAACAACTAATTTCCTTTTGCTTTTTTAATTCATTGCGGATTTCGTCTAATTGTTCGATATACATATCACACTCGTTCTTTAAACCTTCTGTAGCTAAAGATTGATTCGTGAATGTAGACAATTTGTGTGATCTTGATGGTTTGCTTCTTCCACCAAACTTTTCTTATAGTCTTGGCCCTTTCAAGGTGGGCTTGGTCATCGTCGCTCGACATATTTATGATATTGATAATACTGTGAATTGACCAACCTGTTGCTGAGCGTGATGGTAAGTGAATGGGCACTGACGCAGCACTAACTCGTTACAAAGCTATAAAGACCCTGGCACTGCACTAATGCGATGTTTGCTGAAACCGGAAATTGTTGTTGATGATTTCGCGAATTTCGTGTGGAGACAGTGCAAACGATGAGCTTGAAGGAGTAACTGTTGTCGGTGAATGACGGCTGGATCCGTCGTAAGTGGGCTGGTCGTAGTTGGACGATTATTCAGAGATGACTTGGCTGTGTGTGATGCCGTTGAATCTCCCTTCCGACGACGGTAAAATCGTTGACCAATGCGGACAACTTCGTCTTGAGATTCGGAAGCGTGACGCTTGAAGTTCACGATGGAGAATTTTAGTTGAAGTGAGATGCCGGAGATGGGGTCTTGGTGTCAGCAATGATGTTATAATTTGTTATATTATATTATTATATATATATATAATATATTAAAATTATAATAATGTATATAACAATATATATTATTATAACTATAGTATTATAATAATAAAACGTGTTGAACAATTAAAACATCGGTGATTGAAATATAAACATTACGCCATATAACACTGAAAATATAACAGTATACAATAAACATGGGAACATATCACTATGTTTACAAATATTGCTAACAACTAAGAAGCTCGATACATCACATTCCGGTTACAGCTCAGTATCGCAATTATAACACCGTTACGAGAAAGACACCAGTTTAACATGAAAATACAATCCACATCATGATCTGCATACAAGTTTCGTAGAATTCCTTCTTAAATTCTCGCGTTGCCGCAAGTGAGCGAATCCACGGAGGGAGCCAGCTCCAAATTGTTGGTAGTTGGCACGCCAGATAAGAAACATTACATTTCAAAATATCAGCGAGTGATATCATGGTTCTATCAATGATTTTTCTAAATCATTATTTAAGATACGAATCATTGGAACACCTGTATGTGTGCATAGCTGTTCGTCTATGCAATCAAAAGCTATAGTGCAGTTTTAATAGTTTTAAGGATGCACCTGTCAGGTTAGCCTTTCAGGGTAAGATCCACTTAAAAATATTAGGGTGTCTTGTTCGAATTTTCCGTCTCTTTAAATGCCAATAACTTTTGAACTAAAAGAAGTTAGAACAAAGATATTTTGGTATGAGTCAAAGGCACTCTCTAGCTTGACACACCGATTCCAGTGCGTGCATTGTTGTCGAGTAACCACACTCGGTGCTGTCGATCCCCACGCCATCTGTTCATCAATCCCTCCAAAAAGTCGAGATATCGGGGAACATTGACTTTTTCTTTTGCGGCTAATATTTCGTAATGACAAATTCCCTTGATATCCAGGCTGAGTATCATCATCACTTTTCGTCCGAATCTATCTGGCACTGCCACAGATGTTGCGTCTTCGCCTTGTCGGAGCCACTGTTTTGCTTGGTTCTTCTCAGGAGATCCATGCAGGCTAACCCATGTCTCGTCTATCGACGCCGTGTGTTCTAAGCGACTGGTTTGTTGCCTATAAGTTTTCAAATTAGACGTCGAACACTCCACACGCATTTTCATCTTCTCAACACTCACTTTACGGGGAACCCATTTTGCATTCGAGCTGACCCTCAGCTGTTCCCCTATCTGACAGGCCTCAGTTTTTAACCTTATAGGTATTACGATGAGAACCTGTCGGAGTCACCTTTGCTTAAGATAGAACATAATGCGCTCCTTAACCCAGATATTTACACATGTGGCGGAAAATCTCTCAGATAGAGGATGTGGGCACTCAACTCACAATACGATCACTCGGTTGATTGCAGTTGACTTGCGACAGCAAACTCGAGATAAAGCAAGGCGCGAGTATGTCTCGAGTTTACCGGACAGATTTCGTTATTTTCCGCACGGTTTGTGTATTTGTATAACTTATACTGAGAAAGACGGCCTTTGTATGGTCTGCTGTAGTCTGTACAGTGCACGATCCTAGCTGTGTGGTGATAATGTTGTTACTGTGAGTCGAGTCTAGTCGCGTTTTAGGTTGAGCACGCATCGTTTGATCACTAGCTCCTGATAATTGGTTAGTTTATTGTCGCATCGTCTCTCGTATTTAAGGTTTTGGCCCCAATGGCGAAGATGAGATTCTACTTCGGAATTTAACATCGTAATAATTGTACATATTTTTTGACATAGTAGTATAAATTTAACTTAACTTTTCTCTCAAGTCAGCTGAAGGTCAACTAAGAGAAATAAGGTAACCTTAGTAAGGATTTAATTAGTAATAGGGGACGTCATTAAATATGTAGTAACCAAGTGAAAATACTTAAGACGAATTGGCACGTTTCCTTTAAATTAACTAGGTTTTACCTTTTGGATTAATGATTTGACATCGCCAACATCGACATTGGTCAGTACAATATTTTTTCTGCGGAAAAATGTAGGCTGACATAGTCAGCCCTAGCTGTCCCACAGCCTTTTTATTTATATCATTAGCGTTTCCAGCGAAGACGCCAGTCATCGATTAGATGCATTGAACCAATATTGCGTTTGCAAGGCCAGCCATAGGTTATGCAGCGGATAACACCTCACCTGCAGAGGCGAGCCATTGCCTGTGCTCCCGAAGGAACAGTATGATGTGCAATGACTGGCCTTTTATACCCCATTTCTGCTCCGAAACTTTCGGGGCGGTACAACAATCAGCTATTCGTAAAAGTTCTTCAAAGTAGCCAACGGTATGTATATTGTGGAAATCGTTACTCGCACTGGACCCTGAGGACATATAATTCTATAACAAACAAATTACGAATTGACAACTCTATTTCCAAAATAAGTGGCACATGTGAGCGCAAGTAGTCATCCTCGTCGGGGAAAGGGTTACTGATGGATGGCTTCTGTTGTCACAAAGGCTAATTGGCGGAAGTAATGCTAACAGAATCTGATCAACCGAGTGGCGAGTTGACAGGTGTACTCGCAAACCTGGGGGTTTTGAGCAGACGCTGTTTCCGTCCACAGTGAACCCCACATAATTTGGCCCGCACCAATGGGATTTACATCCTGGAGGTAACCAGTCATGTCAGTAACTTCTTCTAAGCGAAGAAGCGGAGAACTTAAGAAGTGAAGAGCCTTCTTTAACTGGTAGATGGAAAGCCAGACATGGGATTTCAAATTTTCACTGGGGTCGACCAGCCCACAGAATGGGTGAGTCGACTGTCGATTCAGATCAAACAATCGGGGGCGAGCAAAGGTCTTCTCCGAATTCGATCTCAAATCGGGATTCTGGCACTGTGTGCTGGAACCCGACAGCAGAATCTACACCATGTTCCAAACGCCGCTTGGAAGGTACCGATTTTTGCGGCTCCTATTTGGTCGGAACGTCAGCCTAGAAATATTCTATAAGCGACTGGTTCAAATACTGGAGGGGCTAGAGGGGACCTATGCTCTGGCAGATGACGTGTTGGTGTGCGCAAGAGGGCAGACCATGGAAGAAGCATGCAGGGATCATGACTAAGATGAACTTGCATCTCTGTAACGTTACAGGGCTCGCGGCATCAAGCTGAATCGCAGAAAGGTGACGCAAAGGTCGACGGATACGAAATCTTTCGGCTTTGTGTTGTCGGACCAAGGGCTACACATTGATCCGGACAAGCAGAGTGTGATAGCGGTAATGTACAATACAAAATAATTTAGGTCCCAAGCAGCCACCTTGGGGTGCCTCAAGGTAGCTGCTTGGGGCCCACATTATTTTGTATTTAAATCTTAGACCTAAAAAACACTATTCCGCAGTCTATAACACATAAGCTTTACCCGGATGATCTCAAGGCTTACGGCTTTACGGCCCATCAGAGACCGAATCCGAAAGACGTGATCTGCAGAAAGCCGTTGATACCATCTCAAGGTGGTGCTCCAATAATGATATGATAATATCCGTTGCTAAATGTGGCACATTATGTCTATTAGAGCCTCATCCAGCCTATACCGATTGTGAAATGTATGAGGGACCTCGGCGTGATGGTCTCACCGGACTTGGGTTGTAACCTTCACATTACACAAGTTATTCAGTCCGCAACGTTGGTTTGCAGCACATTATTTCGTTGTTTTATTGTGAAAAAGCCGGAATTTTACATGCAGTTGTATAAGAGCTTAGTTATACTCAAATGTACATACTCCTGTGAAGTTTGGCGACCATATCTTAAGAAACATTTAGACGCTATGGAGCGAGTTCAATCAAAGTTCTTAACACGCGTCTCGCTTAGATAGAATCGATCGCTCAACTCTTACCTTACCTCCGATAACTGACCTACACAAACAGGCAGATATGCGATTTAACAAAAGGTTACTATCTTCAAATTCGTACTATAAATATTTTAATGTCAGACAAAATAATCTGCGGAGTGGACAAACCGTATCATCAGTACAAATCGCCAGAACCGAAGGAATCAACAATATGTTTTCTTTTCGAGCCACACGAATGCTCAGAGACACGCATGCATATACTATGCAATAACTAAGTTTTGTAAACCAAATGTATACCTCTCTTTTGTTAATAAAGGTGCTTTTGAATTGAATTGAAAAAAATGTCACCACCGAAGGACGCTACAGCGCTCAAGAGTTTCTTAGAGATGTTGTCTCACATTGCTAGATTTCTCCCAAATGTATCGGAGGTTTTGTCGCCACTGAGAGAACTCTGTAGAAAAGGGGTACAATGGCAGTGGACGAAGGCTCACGAAAAAGGCTCTCAGTTTCCGAAAGGCTACACGGAGGAGAGCCTGAGCCCTGCGCTGGCACTCTTTCGGGCTGACAAACCAGTGGAGATTGAATGTGATGCAGGTAAAAATGCGTTAGAAGCAGGGTTGATTCAGGGCACGCGTCCGGTGTACTTTGCGAGTAGAACGGTGTCAGATGCAGAGTGCCGATATGCGGAAATAGAGAAGGAGTTGCTTGCGGTGACATTTGCGTTACATAGATTCCATTATTTCGTATTTCCGAAACCAGTCACCGTGTTCACAGACCACCGGCCATTGGTAAATGTTATGAATAAGGCCATGGATGAAATCGCGCTTCGTCTGCAGAATATGCTCATGTCGATTCAGAGGTACAATGTCAAACTTATATTGACGTCCGGGTCGCGAGATGAGGTTCGCTGATGCCCTGTCACGATGCCGGGTTACCTCAGAGAGATGCCGGCAGAAGAGGGAAATAAAGGTCCTCCGAATGTTGCCGACGCACGACGCCAACATTGAGAGGATCTACAGTGCCGCCAGGGAGGACGCCGCCTACTAAAGGCTCATCGAAGTGGTCAGAGACGGATGGCCGGGGCCAAACGAAATATAGAGGTGGAGGTGACCGATTTCTTTCCTTAAAGACATACGCTCACGGTGGAGGATGGACTAGTGCTGAAGGCGAACGCGATTGTTATGCCGAAGTCGCTGAGAACGGACCTAATTGTCAAAGTCTGCTACGCACACATCTCTGCGGAGAAGGTCTTGGAGAGGGCGCGCAGCTGTATATCCTGGCCATGAATGAAGCATAATATTGAGCAACATACGAAGTGGTGTGATGGCTGCCAAAAATTTCCCAGTGTCTAGAGGAAGCAGCCCATGACGCCACATGAACTGCCGGTACGCCTATGGCAGAAGGTTGCTATGAATATTGCGGAAACTGATGGCCGGAAGTTGCTCGTTCTGATCTGCTCTTACCCCAGCATGACTGCCGGCAGTAAAACACCAGCGGAAGCCCTCAGTGATACCCCATAAAAATGAAAGCGCCTCGTAGGGAAGTAGGAAAAGCTGCAGGTACGAGATAATGTACGAATAATGCCGACCAGAGTGCAGGGATCGGAGTGGGTGCCAGGTGTGATAATCATCAAACTGCGGTATGCCCAGTACGAGGTGCAATGTAGGGCCATAGTACTAATGAGAAACAGACGCTTTCTGGGGAAAACGGAGAAGCCTCGGAGGGAGCACCAGGTCATCGGTACGAAGGCAGAGAGGGCAGTTGGTCGAGAGGTACACAGGGGTGCAATTGTGAGGTGATCCCTATTGGCAGGCATGCCGGACTGGCTCAGAGAAAACATAAAAGATGACAAAGGCAAGAGGAGCGACAGTGATTATGATGACACGGAAACGTTCTATAGTGGTGAGGACGACGGTGAAGCAACAGTAGAAAACATAGGTAGGCAGCTTTGAGATAGGGTCAGGTTAAGGCGCCCTATTAAATATTGTACAAACGAGTAGACATCATTGTAACAACACCAAATGGACATGACAAACGTGATACTCTGTGATATTCTGTAACTACTCTTAACAATAAAAAGAACATTGTTGTAAAACCTTGTAAAGAAATTGAGATGTTGATGATGGTACTTACAACAGAGTGGTGCCATGCACAACACATGCAGACGATATAATGAGACGTGTAAATAAATCAGTCAGTCCACGCTGATCTCCACAGCTGTGGTGCCATGACTTCCATAGAGTAGATTTGGTTATCGCGCACACCTCAGAGTGGGATGGACGACTATTCACACACCGTCAATCACCAATCGCAAATATACCATCAGTACTGTACGACTCCCGTGTTGTCAATATCTAACATCTAAATGTAGCGCAATCAGCGTAGGTTGAACGTAGCTCACGCCATACAAGAGTTGAATGCCAATTGAGTACAAAGGTGGGAGCAGGCACTTCCGCAGATCTACCAAAATATCTCAGAGAACCGACACTCGTAGACTAATGAGCCACGAAGGGGATCGCCGCGAAAACTGATCGATCATTCTGGATACCTTGGACATATTACGCACTGACAAATGACGTGTTCAAGATGAGCCCCAGGAGGCAACTATTATAGCTCGCTTCAGGTCAGTGTTCGGTGACGTTCATCGTATATTCCTCACCAGCCTTGGCGTCGAAAGAACTTACGCACCTATAATAAAGCCTTTCTATTAGACAGTAAAGATTGGCCAATATTGGAAATGGTATAAGCACTAGCGAGAAATTACGATGCGGCCAATCATACTGACAGCCAGAACCAACACGATCAAGAAGGCTTGATCAAGTTCCAGGTAGTCGACGAGGAGGTGGAAACACTCTTATCGACAAATACGTGTCGAGGACGGGAATTAATACAGATGTCACAAGAAGTAGAAAGTGTGAATATGGTGATTCAGCAACATGAGGGTCGCATGCAGACCTTAACCAAGGAATACAAAGACACATTCCAAGGTTAATCGAAAAGATCTTCAAACTAGAAATAAGGCACTTCTGTTCGACCTGGCTCGTCAAACACATTACCACCGCAGCCCACCGTCACCAGCCAAATGGGAAGGCCAAGAGCGCCGTCAAATCGCTAAGCACCTTGTAAAAAAGTCAAGATTTTAAAATGAAGATCTGAACATGGCATTACTTGAGTGGCGAGCAAGGAAATAAGTGGATGGTTTCTCACTTTTATTTTGAAATTTTATTGCCGGGTGCCAGCCACGTTACTACCCTGCCAAAGAAAATAAGCTGCCAACAACAAATTGCAAGCGCGTCATTATGTTTTCACAGTGCACCTGTCAAATTTGATTAAAAAAAAGCCAAAAATGGTGAAGCTTGTGTTCGGCACACTACCTGCTAAGAGCTCACCACCACAAATCCTTAGTTAGAATACGATCATTTAGTTTACTGCACAACTTTTTCTTCTCTCGACTTCGCTCAGTGGATTTTTAAGTATTACTTTTTGCCGGCGAGTTATAATGAAATACATTTGTTAGTTGCATATTGACCCCGCGAAGGGCCAGTACAGTTTTAAGTGAAAGTTTCCGCCGGGTCATCTATCATTGAGGATGCTACCAGCACCTTAAACGTCCTTTTAATAATGTACCCATCACGAATTTACTTAATTACTTACTGGATGGCCCTGCCTCTGTCCCTGTCCTGAGCGAATTTAGAGCCAAGAAGTACTGAATTTCGTGGAGCTGTAACTAGTACCTGGCGACACGAGAGGTATGAAAAAGTATTTTTTTTGCCCACAATGGCATACTCCAATTCAGTTATGACTATGAATAGTAATACAATATATAATATACATTGTACACAATGTGTTGTTAAGCGGTATGCAATGCAGTGTACGATCCAGTCTGCTACGCAATTTGAGGACAAGGAATTTGCTGTATCTATGCAGTTATGGGCGAGAGAGGCGCAAACACAGAAACACTGCCAAATACGACTGAAGTCATTGATGGCATATGTGACAGTGACAACTAGCCATGTCAAAATGTGAGAATCTGAATGTGCCAGGAGAATTCAAAGTGTAATAGATACGATTGAAGACTAAGCACCTAATGCATAGAAAGTATTCTACAGGAGTTTCACGGAAAGGAGAAATATATGGAGCGGAAAACTAACACTGACATGAACACTGATGTATTCTATTTTCATTTCATTTGAGGTTTATTTTCGGAACTGCAGTTTCACAATGTTTAAGTTCTCGCGAAAAAAAAAATGATAAAGGTGTGTATAAAACAAGGTCAGGATAATCTGACTTAGAACACAGTCCGGACAATCTGAAAAAAATAAAATAATTGTAAAAACCATGCACAGTACGGTCCGGTGCGCATATTTAGTCCCGGTAACAGAGACCTGTGGCAGTTGAAGGACAACTATTGCTATAATTGCCCACCATTCAAAGTTTAACAATATATACAGGTATAATCGTCGATCTTTAACACAATTATTGACAAGTAAAATATATACACAGTAGCAGAATAATTACAATAAAGCCATCGGGTCGCAGAAACAATTCATCGGTAATATAATTACTGCGCGTACGCAATTCTTTTTTTTAATTCACGGGCAAATAATTTAACTGAGGGGAGGCCCCGAATCTCCGGAGGGAGTGAGGTCCAGACCGCTGGTAGTCGGTAGGCCAGAGCATGGCGACTAGACTTTCTAACAGTAAGCGGCAACTCAAATCGAGTGGCACGACGGATAGAGAGACTGGCGGCTGCGGTGGTTGGAAATGATATCTCTTCTGAAATGATACCTCTGACCATCTTAAAATCCAGGACCGCTACATGGACGGTGTACCACGCTTCGATTGATAGGAGGTCGAGATCGCTGAAGAGGTCGGCAACCGAATCTCTACGCTGTCTACCAAACACAGCCCTGAGAGCATCGTTCTGAGTGACCTGGGCGCGATGAAGGATCCCGCTGAAGCCACCACCCCATATGGACAGCCCATAGCATATCAGAGGCACAAATAGCGTTTTGTACAAGAGAATTAGACACTTCGACGGCACGCCCAGTTCTCTAAGGCGACGGATCGATGCGATCACCGCGTAGCACTTGGGCAGCAGTGTCCCCAGATGACTCCACCATTTGAGAGTCTCATGCACAGTCAGACCTAAGCATTTCACGGACGGGGACAGAGCCAAGCTCAGGCCGCGAAACTGAACAGGGCCGGTCATGCCGGGTCTATGGGGTGAGCGGAACAGGGTAATGCCTGTTTTCCCTGCGTTGATGACCAGACCGAACTTTTCAAATAGCCCCACCACTACCTCGACGACAGTGAGAGCTTCCTGCACGTCTCCCTGAATATCGGAGTGCCGAATACGAAACATAGGGAAGTATCATCGGCGTACGCAATTGCCCTGCACGGCTTGAGCGATACCGTCTTCAAAAGGATGAAGTTAATTAGGATGATGAACATAAAGGGACTTAGAATAGAGCCCTGTGGCGTACCAATGTTAATCACCTGCGGAGAAGATTCAACATCTCCAACCCTCACCGCTTGCTGCCGATCGAGCAGGTACGAGCGAAACCACGCGACGACCCTGGAAGCACACCCTAACTTCTCCAGCAGCTGAAGGAAGTAGGAGTGCCGGAGGCAGTTGAAAGCGGCCGACACATCTAAAAAGACGCCAAGGCATAGTTGGCCCTTTTCGATGGAGTTCACGATCTCCTGATACAGATGCGCTAAGGCAAGCTCCGTGGACCGTGACTTACGAAAACCGAATTGACAGGGCGAGAAAAAGCCGCGTCGAGGTGCGCCTCAAACCTGGTCAGAACCAGTTTTTCAAAGACTTTAGACAGATAATCGACTAAGGAAATCGGGCCGTAGTTCGCTGGGAGTCTGCGATCGCCCTTGTTTTTGAACAGAGGGATGATCTTAGCATCCTTTAGTCTCGTCGGGAACTCACCGCGCCTAAGAGATATATTAAACACGAAAGCCAACGGACGAGCAAGGGTATGCGCACACAACCGGATCAGCTTACCGGGAACCCCAGCAGCCCCCACACTCCAATCGGCCTTAGTCGACTCGAGCGCTTTTCTAACTTCAGTAACACTGACCGGTGTAAAAGTGAAACACGAACTCCGATCCCCCCACATTGCATCTAAGTCAGGGCCAATATCCTCTTGGAGATGGAGGGAGGATACCGTCCGCGAGCCGACCGTGGCAAAATGCCAATTTACCTCCTCGACAATCTCCTGAGGAGAAGAAAGCTGCCCCTCTCAACCAATAAGGGAGCATGGCAACTCGGCTCTATTGTTTCCACGACCGCATGACGAATTAATGAATTGCCATAGCTTCCTCGTGGTCCAGCGAAAAGCTCGAAAGCGGTTCTCATAAAACGCCGATCGCGCCTCCCCAAGTTTTGTTTATTTTAGACGACGCTCGAGGTACGCCGCCCTGGATTCCGGCGTGCCCGTACTAAGGTGCCATTTATAGAGCTTGTTCACGCTGCGACGCAATCTTCAAAGTCTAACCGTGAACTGGAAGCTTTTCGGTGATGTTGAGAGGTTTACCCTGCTCGAAGTGAAACAGCGGTCATACTCAGTCGATACCAGGTTACAGAAGGCTTCGAACGCCGCGTTAGGATTTTCAGCGTACAGCACCCTGAGCCAGCTTAAACCGCTGACCCTCTGATCAAACGTCCTGATACCCTCAGCGTCATGACGCTTATGCTATAATTTGTCTCATTCTTCGCAACTTGAGCGTGGTATAACTTCAGTTCCGCTAATGAACCAATTTATCGAGGCGTGGTCCTCTACTAAGTCCATTCACCGGAGAAGATAATGATCGAGTATTATGATTTTGTCTCTAGTCTTTTGTTAGAGACACGCATTGTCTGTCGCCACATTGTACTTTTCTTTGTAAACTTACATACACTTGTCACCGCTTATCTTTGTATCAAGACGTCGCATGAGATACTGGAACTACGGTTTCTTTATCGCTATATAATACTTTTCTTACTTAGCCTAAATTGTGTTCTGAAAGAATGAGCCAGTTTTTTTCTAGATCCAACAGACAATTGGCAATCAGAGACCAGAAAAGATAGCATCAGTTTCATAGCAGGTGACTGGCTCTGAGAATGAAATCTATCAATCGAAAACCCCGTTTCTTGAGCCGTACATGCGTAGGCTAAGTCAATAATAAATACACGAATGTTTGATGCTATTGATAATATAGAACTGTAATGAGCATCAAAGGGACCCACTTTGTTTCATTCTCTCCGTAGCAATTGCCCTTCAACGGTCGCTACCGCAGAACGAACCTCGGGAGTCCCCTTGAAGTATTATTTATTGATTTCATATTGGTTAAACCCGTATTGGTTCAGAAGCAGGTTAAACATGTTTGTATCTTCCAAAAAGCGAGCGAACTGTCGACTTCCGAGCATCGTCCTGACTAGATAGACATGTTCGTTTTATACTGATAAGGAGTTCTCCGAATTAAGTCCTGCAATTGAAAAAACAAACAAGAACATTTCTTTGAGTAACGGAACATGTGTACATCCTCTGTTGGAGCGTTCATTTGGACCTAAAGCTGGTCCTTGAGAGATCTTTGGTTCAGGCCCAGCGGTGTACGTGACTATGACAGTAGAGATGTTTTCATATCTGAAAAAGTTGATAAATATGTGTGTAGAATAATTGACTGATTTCCATCGTGCAAAGCCGGAGTGTAACCCATGCGTTTATATGATGGGTAACCGATTGGTCTCCCAGAACATCGGTATGGGACTAAAGGCAAACGCAAAGACTCATTAATGAACCGAAACCTCAGGCGACGCAAATAAGCGAGGAAGGATAACCGACTATGGCGACCATAACAGAGGGGCACACGGATCTAAACGAAGATAGGAATTATGGATACATATCACATTAGATATTGAACAGTATGGCTGCAAGTGTACACGGATTATGATGAGCATTATTTTATAGCATTCAATAATGGTCAACACAATGTTTGGGTGGTGTTCTGAACAAAAATTAAATTGTGGATGTCCAGAAGAGGTAAAAACAATTGTAGTTCGAAACTTAAATGTGGTGTCGGCAGAGAGGAATGATACCATATTCGATATAATATGAGCAACGCATTGCGACCCAGCATGAAAATAAAATAAATTAAAATATAATACATACATACGTGCATGCTTGCGTACCTGCGCAGAATGATTATTTAGGGCAGATAACGGCCAAATTTCCGATAGCTTGCATAAGCTCGTCGAAAAGTGGCACCTCTTTATTAAGACCCGTGAGGACCTTCACTAATCCTGTCCCAGCAGAAAAAAAAGCGAAAATACAGATTTCAATGGAGGCAAAGTACTTTGTGCATATAACGTATAAAGGAAATCGTGAAGCGGCGACGTTATTATCAAGGTAGAGAGAGAGTAGGCATCTCTGGGGTGGGGAATGCCGAGCTGTTTTATTTTCTCCATATATAATATACTACGCTACACAGCATTTTCGTTTAGGAATACGCGAGAAGTGTTTATATTTAACCCATACAAAATTTTCAATACTATGTTATCAATAATGATGAGTTACCTAAATTTCAAGGTATGAGTCTCAACGATTTATACACTGAGATATCTAATCCGTCTTACTAATAATATTCAATACTCCTCTAGCTAGTGCTTTGGGGCTAATCATACTGACCATCGATGGCTGAGCAGAGTAGCACGACAAGAATCCGTTCCGAAGCTGTAACAGTTCCACTGGCCACCGTAGTCAGTTGTTTTATCAAATCCTCAACTACAGCTTGCGCAACGTTTCCACTGTCCTTGACTATAGTTGACGCAAAATTCGCACTGAAACGGATTTTAAAATGTTCTGAATTCTGGCGCTATGTTTATCGCAGGTGAGGATGAAGAGCAATCTTTCCCTATATCTCAAATTTCTCGGGGCGTTTTGTTCAAGCCGATGGTCACTTTTTTAAAATAGTGGTTGGTTTAACTGAATAATGCCTAACGCATGCCCCATGTTCACTAAAGTGAGAGTTTCGCCGCAATGTTGTAGGGTAATGATTGCATCCACCAAAGCATCAATCAACTGTCACTTACGGGAAGACCCTGTAACTGTTCTATATGTGATAACACTTTGGGATCTTGTTAATATAGGTCTTTGTTTAGAGCCACCTCTGCGATGAGGCAAGGAGTGCCATATTTCCCAATAAATAGGATCATAGTACAAGCGTTGTCTATATGAGGTTAAAGGCGGTTTGATCTATGAGTTTGTCTTCATTTATATATATATATATATTATCTAACATACCTTCATTTATGTTATCTATTTGTAGCATACAATATATGACCGTGACCGCGAAAGCTGATGAGGTACAGTTTGCCCAAAATGACATAAGCTGAAATCGGTCCATGTGATAAAGTTCGCCATGATGGTCAAGTGTCTGATATATCCGTTTTTAAGACTAAGAACACATCTAGCACATTATAACTTGGAAGTTTAATATGTTATTTCTCTTTCCTGAAGCTGACAAGCTAGCTATCATTGCACAAAAGCAGACATAAAATTGTATGTCGAACATTCAATGGGATATTAAGAAGGATTTTGCAATGGCTGCCAACAGTTGTATAGATACTCACAGGGTCACCAACAGCGTACCAATGGGGCTCTTTTGAATGAGGGATACAGGACCATGAAAACGGATGAAAGTTTATTAATTAGTTCAAATGTATCACGGCTTTCTTATTGATTGCTGGTGACTGATCTTCAAAAAATACTAAATACTAAAATATTAATTGCATGCTCCCCTAGTGGCTAATGATCATTTTTGTTATGGCACCGTTAGAGATGGAAAGTGGGCATACCACACGGATGAAATACTATTGCACAAGGTATCAGATAATTTTGTGCTTGGTAACAAGGTTCCACGTTTCTTTGTCTAATAGGACTTTTACTTAAGTACGAATTAGATCAGCTTAGATACTTAATATAGTTAATATTTAAACGTTAGTCTCTGAGGTGGTATTCTTCGTGTTACATAGTCATCGAGTTTTCTTGCATCCAGGTCAAGACAACAATCATAATATTTATTCAGTGAATCTGAGATCGATTCAGCGTTAGATGCTTCAAAACCTTCTATGTATAGAGTGTAGCATACAAGGGTGTTACATCTACCGCTTATATTGTTAATTACATTGAATAGAGATGTGCTGAATTGGAGTTCTTTATCGACAACTTTATCCTAATAATCTAGGATCGTGGTTTTTAGACGTCGATTACCGAAACAAGCAGATATTCGGGTTTGGTGGCAGCTCTCGAAGAGATATGTGCAGATAGTAGTATTATCTTGGGACTGTACTCACCAGTTGGGCAGTCGCCGTGGCGGCGAGCAACGCCACAACGATACAAGCGATTGTCTTCATTGTTGACTCGGCGGTTTGTTGGCAGTTTGTTAATTCGACAGCAATCGTCGTTAGGCAATCTACGATGAAGAGCACGAATCCCTGTAAAGGCAAGCAGTGCTGTTGGTGTGTTTCCACGATGGATCCGGCTGGACTCGGGGGCCGTATTATATTCAGTCGCGGCGTTGGGGGAAAGTGCACTCACGCCCAACTCAGTGTCACCCTCTGAAGCACATGTGTTCGCTAGGCGAGTTGGATCTGACGCAGGCGTTATTCCACTTTTAGCTGTTTCGAATCTATAGGGTGTTAGCAAACTTATGCACCCTATGAGAGGCTAGCCAGAGTTGGACGGTTTTGAAGGAGATCGTTGGTGCAATTTTTCATTCTTTCCCTGTAAATGCACATATATATATATGTAGCAACAAATATTTGGAAACAAAATGAAAATAAAACGTGATAGTTAGTAACGTGCTCTTCAATATGAAAATAAACAAAGTTACGCAAGGTTAGTTATATTTATTCCCGCTGGTGGTGTCTGTCCGTCCAACAAAGTTACAGCAATATTTTCTTAGAAGACGGCAGGTCTCGGTTGCCTATTTTACTTTATTCATCTTAAAGCGTTTAACTATTGTGAGCAACGTTTGACGTCTTCTGCGGCAACTGTTACTCATCTTTCGTTTTTTTATTTCAAAAAGCCTAAGTTTGAATTTACAGAACAAAGAAATAATGAGATTACACGGAATGGTACGCCCTAGACCCTCGAACATCGGTTAGTGCGACAAAGAGCTGCGTAACTTTTTGAACACCCTGTATATATTATAGCCCTTGTGTAAAAAATCGGAAAAAGGTTGAGTTTCTTGTTTTCAATTCGCACCACTTGTTTGTGCCAATTTGAATACAGCGATCACTGCCTCCCTTGCCGCGCTCAAGTCAAAAAAGAGCTCTTGCTTCAATCCCGCAGTGACATTTGTTAGACATCCATTATTCGATCGATTTTGTCATTTTTGCTGCTCAAATATCAGACAAATATGCTAACGCAGAAGCGAGAGGACGAGAGAACGCATTTGCTGATTTTTGCTCTTTGCTATCAACGGTTTTCCTATCTGATACCCAGGTGCTGTCCTCCCACTACGACAGACCTCGGGAACATTTATAACATCCACCATCTTTATCATTCTATTCTATTCGCGATTCCACGAGAGAGAATTTTACTCGGCGATGATTTGCCACCTTCTATTCGTCATTACCAATCCTCGTCAACGTCCGCAGCCCCATGGCAAATGCCAGCTTCGAGCACGTATCAGGTCGGACCTTATTGACCTATCACCTGGATATGTTTGCATCGAACAGACCTGACCGACGGCGGGGTAGTTTCGGAGACTCCTTTCGGTCTGTAGACTGGTACTCAGGCTGTGTAGATGTGCACTGGCCACCCATGCCTCGGTACCAGTCAGTGTTGTCAATTGAGTGGTACCAAGGTATGGGTACCTCATCATCAAATTTCTGCCAATTCGCTATCAGAATAAGACTTTAGTTGATTCCGTTTGATAGTAGTCACACTTCGATAGAATTCTTAAGTTCGCTCATTAAGAAGTAATTATTTCTTTGATGTCTTATCCTTTAGTTAAATACCCTAATAGGATAGCGCAAGTGGTACCGTTGCTGCTTACCACCATGGCAGAATGTGTTCCACACCGCGTATTGCCAAACAGTATGCATATTTGTGGTTGAGCTGTTCATAATCAATTCATTATACAAGTTTAATTGAGTTTAGTAGATGCTTACTATTTGTTGGATTTTCCTTCAGTAAACGAAATTCGCTCCCTAATACATGAGCAGTTATGATGGCCCCATCCACAAAAGATGTTGGTAACATCAGATGTATCAACAAACTCAATAATGTCTGTAGTGTTAGTTCCAAGTAACTATTACATAGTACTGTGTTCACGGAAACCTGGATGAGGTCAGAAGAAATTGTGTATTATAATATACTATGGATGGTTTCCAACGACGGTATTAAGTAGCGGCGGCCCTCTTCTGCCTGGCCCTCCGGCCCCTCGCGGTGTCCCTCCAGTCACGTCTGCGGCTGTGGTACATGGACGACGGAACGTTGGCGGGTGATCCGGCGACCGTCGCCTCCGACGTTCAGCGAGTACTCGACTACGAGGGGCGCAGCGGCCTTGCCCTCAACCCCACGAAGTGCGAGATCTTCTCTTTGGAAGCGCAGCCCGACCTCCAGCGGTTGCTCCCAGGATGCCGTCTCACCCAGAGGTTGTCCCTCGAGCTCGTCGGCTCCCCTCTTACGGACGAGGCAATCCGGCCGCTATTGGACCGTTGCCTCGAGAGGACGGCCGTGATGCTCGACCGACTGCCCCTGTTATCGGCTCACCAGGGGCTGTTCCTCCTCCGGTCCTGTTTCTCGGCGGCACGCATGCAGCACTTGCTTAGGACATGCCCGGCCGGCACTGAGGCTTCAGCCCTTCACGAGTATGACGAGTTGGTGTTGGACGCCCTGACCACGATCTTGAACCTCCAGCTTCCGCCGGAAGCGGCGTCGCAGGCTACCCTTCCGGTCCGCTTCGGTGGCCTCGGCATCCTCAGTGTACTTGGCTGACGTTTGCTACGCCGCGTCGCTTACGGCGGTTGCCGACATGGTTGCTACAGTCCTCCCCCCCGAAGCGCTCGCCCACTTCTCCGCTTCCCGGGAGGCTGCCCTCGACCAGACGGGCGTCCGCGCTCGGGTCCCTCCGGACAAACAGACCAAGCAGCGGGTATGGTCCGATGCCCTGCACCAGGAGCTGCGGGACTCCCCCCTGGCCTCTGCGCCACACGTTGCTGACCAAGCTCGCCTCCGGGCTGTCGACAGGCCTGGTGCGGGGGCGTGGCTCCACGCGCTGCCCTCCTCGTCCCTCGGTACGGCTCTCGACGATCGCTCCCTCCGCTTCTGTGTGGGCCTCCGCCTCGGGGCCCCTGTCGTTGCGGCCCACAGCTGCGAGCGTTGCGGGGACCCCGTCGCCACGAATGGCCATCACGGTCTCTCGTGCGAACGCAGCGCCGGTCGCCATCCGCGACACACGATGCTTAATGACACGCTCGTGAGGGCCCTCCACTCCGCCGGTATCCCTTGCACAAGGGAGCCACAGGGCCTCGACACCTCTGACGGGCGCTGCCCTGACGGCCTCACCCTTATCCCCTTCCATCGAGGCCAGCACCTGGTTTGGGACGGCACTGTGGTTGACACCCTAGCACCTTCTTATGTCAACCACTGTGCAACCATCCCCGGTTACGCAGTAGCGCGTGCGGAGCGGGCAAAGCTGAGGAAGTACGCCGCACTCCAAGCAACGCACCTGTTTTCCCCCCTTGCCTTTGAGACCCTGGGCGGGCACGGCCCTCTCACTGCGAACTTCCTCGAGGGGGTCTACCACAGGTTGATCCGCGCCACCGGGGACAAGCGCGCTGGCTCTTTCCTCCTGCAGCGCCTGTCCCTCGCTGTGCAGAGAGGCAATGCCATCGCCTTCCTCGGAACGTTGTCGTCCTCACCCCCACCCCCATAATCCCTAGAAATTCCGACCTATAGTAGCGGCGGTATTATCGTATTCTGTCGTCAATTGTCAAAGTTAGGTGAAGTTGCCCTTGATCCTGTGCTACGTGCCGAATAAATCCCACTCAAATGTATCAAAAGAGCGGACAGTTCATAGTTGCAACCGTTTGTCGTACCCCTAGTCTCGTCTCGAGACCGGACCTTTATCTCTGGTGTTCTTTAAGATGTCCTCATAAAGCATAGAAACCATATCCTGAGGGGTGGCCTAGACGTTCAGTCTCTCCATGAGCGATTCGCAACCGCCTCAAGTCATGATAGCAAATCATGGGTTCCGGTAACGTGTAGTCGTCCCCACAAGGACCGCGCCTCCTTAAACCCTTAATCACTTATCTGACGTTTACGAGCCGCTACCGCTCTTGTCGTTCAAGTCGGGGTCCCCCCGAGTATTGCATCGGTCCGTCACGTTTTTCTGCTGTAGTAATGGCTTTGACCATGTGCTAAGGGCTCTACAATAATTTTCGACGATGGGACAACCTTTCAACACGTCGCAACCAGACCAAACAAATCACATCGGAGAATCTAAGGTGTATTAAGAAAAAATTCGTAGCAACTACAACCGCCCCAAATAAGCAAAAAACCCAAGCTGTGAATTTTCGAACGTATCGCCCCGTACCATCTATCTTACTCTCAGTTCTTGAAAACTTCCCGTAAACTACTTGTCCCCTTCAATATTGACGCTTGTTATGAACGAGATACCAGTAAAATATTTATATTATGAGCTCAATACCTAATATTAGACGGAAATAATATATATTAAAACTAAACTCTTTCGGGCTAACTCTCAGTCAACATTTAACGTCCACGGTACCACTTTCGCATAGGTTCGGAGAGACGGACCCCTAAATGTAATCATATACATTATTTCTATTATTATGTCACTTCTTGGGAACCATGTTATTGGAAGTTCTAAATCCGTGAATGTCCTTAGTGCCATCCTCGACGATACTCTATCGGCCATCGCACATGTACAAGTATTCATTCAAAGCTTAGCAATCGCCAACAGCTAATTAGTATTGCTCAAGGATTGCCTAGTTCGCTTCTCTTGTTCAAATTCTAACTTAGAAGTGTTCCTTCAGTATCTTCTTCCAGTAAATCATCATTGTTCTTAACCAGGGTTTTACCTTCTCTCTGACAAATAACAAAAGTAATGCTGAAGAGATTCCTCATAGCAACACCCTCTATTTATCTTAGTATTTGAGTTATCTTGCGGTGCAACTGCAAGGCATGCTTAGTTAGGAGGTATATGTAGTTGCCGATAGCAGGACATTAGTTGCGTAAGGTAGCTGCTGAACCAATAATTTAAAACAACTGTAAACATTGGTATAAATAATAATAAATAAACTCTTTCCTCCTGTTTAGATGAAGGACTTCCCATTTTCAATTCAAGAGGAGTTTGTTATTGGGTAATATTTTCCCAAATAGTGTTGGTCCCTTGAAGCCACACAAAAGACAGTAGTTTGAGATCAGGTTCTTAGCAGGTCTTTCAAATATTTCAATCCATGATCTCGGCCATATATTCAGCTCTCCATCGAAATTTTGCAGAGACTTTATTTGAAGCCACACTGACTGGTGTCAAGTACTTTGTCACTTATCCATGAGCCACGTCCGAAAATTTGAATATCAAAAATAATTGATATTTTTGTGCTCGGCTCATATTGATGACAATAATTCTCATTACTTCAGTTTATTATTATTAATAACTGTTATGAAGTCTAAGCCAATCCTATACTGTCACTAAGCTAATCGTTTCAGCACCGTCCATGTTAAATCAAAGAGAGGAAGAATATATCTGAAAGAAGGTTTGTTAGAAGAGGGCAAGCTTTGCTTATTATTCTCAGCAGAGGTTCAATTTTTAACTGGAGTTAAATGCCCTCAGGGATCATTTTCTGTAGTTTTTCTCTACTTTTGTGACTTTAAATTCACAAAGCTATCTGATCAGGACTGCCGGCACGGCATGGAGGGTAATGCAGGCGGAACCAAAGAGCAAGTTTTGTGGAGTCTGAGGTTCAAATCTGAGTCTGGCCATATTTACTTATAAAAGGGCAGTATCTCCGCAATAAGATTTGAAATGTAGATGCGTCAACTAATGTGGTCTACGGCATAGCTACCACTGTGCAGAAAGGAAGGCACCGTACACCTCCTGTATACGTCACAAATACTGCATGCTTACATACATGGGACTTTCCACAGACACCCTATTGACCACAGTAGTTTCTTTTATATTGGACCGAGCTATTAGAGAATAGCCGGCAACTTTATTTTCGTGTTATAATTGATTACAATTGTGATGTTTATACTTCCCACACAGAATTGGCAAATACACGTTCAAACAGTAGTTGTTTACAAAACGGGAAGTGGACTGAGGTCTTGAGAGGAAGTCGAGAGATAAGGAAAGCAGCTGAGTGTCAGATAAACCAAGTCATGTCCGTACCGTGAGGAGGATGTGTGGTGCTCGTGGCTGGGCTTGTACACATCTCATCGCCCTTAGTGAAAGAATGTGCTAAGCGATACCGGGAAGGGCGGTCCTGTTGAACACTGTCAACAGTTCCAGGACGGTGTTGAACGGGCGGTCCAGAACGGGCGGTCACGGTGTTGACATGCATTAACACCCCCCTTTAGAAAAAAGAGTTATCTAATTAGGAAATTTTTCATCAAGTTAATTGACTCAATTTCTAAGCAAATATACTAACGTTTATGCGACCGTGTGCCAATCACGGCCTTAACGATAGTAAGCGGTGATCAACACCACAATACAAAGATATATACATAGACCGATGTGTTTTTCTGTAGCCACAGCAGAAACATCCAGCTGTGTCCTTGGACCACGTTATTACGTGGTCGCTCAGGATAGTGTTGTGGCACGTAGCTGACGCATTATGATAGAACAAGGAAATAATATCCGAACACGTGCTCCATTATCATCGGGGTGTAGTTCACAGGGAGACAACGCCCTATTCGAGACTCTGGCAGAGCTTCGACTGATATGAGGAAACTCAATCATACGAAGCCAATGTTAGGATAAGCACTCCTCATCTCGAGCTGCTAGAGAGAGGTAAACAAGTCGATTGGTAGTCTAGCTTGCTGCAAATTGTTGGCGAGTCCGACACCGCTCAGCCCACAGATGCGGTGTTCGTGCGTAAAAAAACAACCTAATTTGAGAGACCGAAACTGCGAATATGTTCAGAAGCCCACGCCAAATGTGACCCGATGCAGCTAACGACTTAATACTGCCACATATAGTTTTTTTTATTAATTTTTCTTTTCTTTTTTAAAAACAAGGACGAAAGCGTATGCTGGATTGCAAGTTGCCGGGAATAAACTTCGAATGAATATCGTGTCACACATCAGGTCTCGTACATTTAATAAACATAACAATTCAGTGCGGAGAGATTATGGGTCGACCAGCGCTGATATCTCGACATTGGTGACACATCAGCATGATCGGTCAATTGACTCCAACAAAAGGCGGAGAGGATTTTTGGTTCCCGTTTGAAGCCTTGAGCGATGAATTCCTCGTCCACAAATGTGCTACGCAATTCGTCGACGAGGAATTTGTTGTATCTATGTGGTTATGGGCCAGAGAGATGCAAACAAAGAAACACTACCGAATACCACTGAAGTCATTCATGACATACATATGTGACAATGACAATTAGCCATGTCAAAATGTTAGAAGCTAAATGTGCCAGGAGTAATCCAAAGTATAATAGATAGGATTGAAGACCTACATCACCTAATGCATAGAATGTATTCCACAGGAGTTGAATTCGATGCGTGTGATGATACCACTCTAACGACTCTTGTAGAACGTTGTGAACGAAATTGTACCAATTAGCAGCAAAAGGGAAATGAGTAAAGTGGTATTTGACTTGGTATATTTTCCTCATTAAGACATAGTTCTTTGTGATGTATAATTTTACATCTTTCTATGTGTTTACGAAACTTGCTCCAGATTCCCATGATTATATAAGAGTGATAACTGACAGAATGAAGATTCTAAAATAAAGAAGTGAATGCCTGGGAGTGTAAGGTTTTAATATTAACTTAGTTAAAAAATATCATGATGTGCCGTTTTTGCAATGAGGAAGATAGAACAATATAACAGGGAGTAAAATTAAAATATGCTACTAAACATCAAGTGCTAGAAGGACAAATCGATTTGAGGCATCGAGATTTGGAAACGAGAAAAAAATAGAGCAGGTAAATAACAGTAAAAGGGGACTTCAGAAATTTTGGATGAGATGGACATGACAACTGGACACAGTTCTAATATTGACATGAATACTATTCACGATATTATGAAATGCGGGGGAGAAAGGGATAGTGTTAAAATATTGTGTTATTTCATTCTCTTATTCGTCTCACTCTAGGGGGCGTGGTCCTTGACAAAGTCCACTCACCGGATTAATTGCAAACGAGTATTATGATTTTGTCCCTGATCTTTTGTTGGAGATCTTGTTCGTGACACCTATACATACATTATGTACATTATGTACGTTGTAAGGCTGAGCATCTCTCTGTGAGTTGCATGCACTAGCTATCGCGTATCTATTAATCAAGCTGTCGTGTGAGATACTGGAACTGCGGTTTCTGTATCGCTATTTATGTATATATTATATTCCTAACTTAGCCTAAATTGTGATCTAATCGAATGAATATTATCATTCAAAGTCTTTGGTCAGTTCGTAATATCCAGACATAATCAGAGATCAGGAGAGATTGCAGCAGTCCCATGACTGGCTCCGAAAGTGAAATCTATCAATCGAAAGTCCTGTTCTTTAGGTAGTGTAGCCTTGATAAATATGTGTGTCGAAAATTTTACTGATTTCCATCGTGCAAAGCCGGAGTGTAACCACTGCGTTTACATCATGGATAAGCGATTGATCTACCAGAACATCAGTATGAGACTAAAGGTAAGAACGCATTAACAAATTGAAACCTCAGGTGATGCAAATAAGCGAGGAAGGATAACAGAACTATGGCGAATATAACAGAGGGTCACACAGATCTAAACGGAGATAGGGTAAAGGTAAAGCTTTATTGGTTTATTAAAGGAGCTGCAATTTCACAATGCTTAAGCTCTCTTATATCACATTAGATATTGATATAATAGTTTGACTATTAATAGGTTTTTTCCTTCTGTAGCGCCTGTCGCTGTGCAGAGGGGCAATGCCATCGCCTTTCTCGAGACATTGTCGACCTCAGGTAACAATTGGTAATTGTTACATATGGTTGCGTAAATTTTTCGAACACTCTGTATGTATTGTAGCTGTTGGGTAAAAAAAAAGAGGAGGGAGGTTGAGTTTCGCCGATTTGATCAGCGGTCACAATCTCCTCTGCCGCGGTCACGTAAAAGAAAGAGCCCTTGCGTCAATACCTCAATTTCCCAGTTACATTTGATTGTCCTCGACCGTCAACCGTCGCAGTTGACGTCTAATTTTTATCCTAGATCATTTGAAATTCTAGATTCTCCTAGATCAGCTATCGATACAGTGATACATGGATAAATTGTCAGGATCCCGCCCACTAACCGCATCCTCGTCGAAATGTCACAGGCACACATCGTCTGCAGTAGACATCCATTATTCTGTCGATTCTTGTCATTTTGCTGCTCGCATATCGCACAAATGTGGCAATGACCAGGCAAGAGAACGAGAGAGCTCATTTTCTGATTTCTGATCTTTGCTATCTAACAAAAACAAGGGTTTTCGAAGCTGATACCCAGGTGTTGTCGTCCCACTGCGACAAGCCTCAGGAATAGTTATTACCCTTTGCTAATTTCGTCTTGGTCTATGCGATCGCTTCTGCTAGGCTCATTTATGACACAGAGCTCAGAGGTAAACTCCAAGCTCTATCTGTGTTTATAGAGAAATAAAGAAATGTTTGAAAATCAAGTGAAGTCGGCCATCGTTAGTTTAGATTAATCACATGATAGTACAAGTCGGTGTTATCGGTTATTATTCCGCTATTGATCTGATTACTTCTAAAACTACTGTAATCAAAGGAACGCTTTACATTTAACAGTAGGTGTCTGATGTAGATGATGATTATTTCCTGCCCAAAATATTATCATAAATGCTTAATTTCGCCATCGATTACATCATTTGAGAAAATCGGTATTTGCTGTATCTACGCTAGCAATTGCCATCATTGATGCAACCTTAATCACAGGACCTTAGGTCACCAAAATACGAGGTATTTCTCTTAATCTTATGACCTATAATCTCGGCCGTATATTCAGCGATTCAATGAGATCTTGCAGTGTCTCAATGAGAAGTCTGTGATCCAAGTGCTATCGATTATGAAGTCACTTATTCAAGAGTCTCTTCCGAAAATTTCACTATTAGGAATACTCGTTGTTTTTGTTAGGAAGGGGTCGTTATTTTTCTTCTCGGCTAATATTAATGGCAATAATTCTCATTACTTCAGTTTATTATTATTAATTACTGTCATAAAATACGGGCCAATCTTACACCGTCACTATACTCATCGTTTCAGCACCGTCCATGTTAAAACAAAGAGATGAAGGATATATCTGAAAGACAGTTTGTTAGAAGCGAGCAATCTTTGCCTAAATTCTCAGCAGAGGTTCAATTTTTAACTGGAGTTAAATGCCCTCCGGGATAATTTTCTGTAGTTTTTCTCTACTTTTGTGACTTTAAATTCACGGAGCTATCTAATTAGAAAATTTTTCATCAACTTAATTAACTCAATTTCTAAGCAGATATACTAACGTTCACGCGACCGTGTACGCGTCACAGCCATAACGATAGTAAGGGGTGATCAAACCCATAATACAGAGATATATACATAGACCGATGTGTTTTTCTGTAGCCACAGCATAAACATCCCGCCGTGTCGTTGGGCCACGTTATTTCGTGGAACTCTTGACTTGAATATGATGACCCGTAGCTGACGCATTATGATAGAACATGAAAATAATGTCCGAACGCGTGCTCCATTATCATCGGTGTCTAGTTCACAGGGAGACAACGCCCTATTCGAGACTCTGGCAGAGCTTCGACTGATATGAGGAAACTCAATCATAGGAAGCCAATGTTAGAGTTCCAAGTCCTACTCTCGAGCTAACTAGACATAAGCAGAATATGTCCAGGGGCCTTTGTCAAATGTAAACCTGTGGAGTTAATGACTTATTATTGATACATATTGCGTCACATGTCAAGTCTTATATGTTTAATAAATAAAGAAAAATAAGTGCGGAGAGATGACTAGCGTTGGTATTTCGTTATCGGTAGAACAACAGCATGATTGGTCGATTGGCCTCTACAAAACGCGAACAGGATCTTTGGTTCCCTTTTGGAGTCTAGAGCGATGATAGGCCTGCTACAGGATCGGCTGTTTCCCTGAGCAGATTCAGGCTCAATGTGACACCTCCACAGACTCATGAGTCAGATCGATGCTGGCAACAAAGAAGGAGTGTAGACACCGAAGTAGAATCGGCCAATTGCCAAATGCTGATGTGTTAAACATCAGGCCATGACATCGGACTGTTGTCAAACCAACTCAGTTAAGGGCGAGTTTCAAGCGAACAGTCAGAATATACTTTTAGATAAGTTGGCCTAAGAAACTATCGACAGTTTGTAACGATATCGAATCAGCGGTTGAAGAAAATAGAATAAGCATAGACTATTAACATTTGAACATAGAATTATTTTAAATGTTGATTAAACATTCTGAAATCCAGCAAATAGAGTAGTAATGAATAAATCTTGAATGTATCTTGAACACACCGGGGGTTACTCATGATTTTTCTGGAAAGTGGTTAAATAGTTCGGGGGATATCGAATTGTTGAAATCGACATATATTTTTGTAGTCCACCGCGAATATATATATATATATATATATTGTAGAAAACATTCGTCACAATAATCATTAATAATAACAAGTCTTGTTACGAATGCGTCTGTATTCAACCTGTATGCTAACGAACCTAAAACATATGAGCACATAAGTTCACTATAGGCACCCATAGAGGAGTATTTCTTCATCTTCGTCCCAATATGCTCCACACCGCTCGGGCAGGAAAATTGGACGCTTCCTTATGGGAGGTGTTGTCAATTTGGTCGGATTTCGAAACTCACTTCAAACCATATGTGTCCTGCGAGATTTGAACCCTTGAACTTAGGGTCCTAAGTCCTCGGGTCCTCTAGTTTCAAATCCATTCAGGTAACAGATGAGACGAGACAATACGAAGTTCCAAAAAACTTTTATTTCTAAGAAGATAAATCAACCTCCAACACTTGCCTATATATTACCCTCATTGGAGAACAATAGAGCAAACATTTTACAATGTTTGATATCGGATATGAAATGAACAGGAAAGGATTTCCATTCGAAAATCGTTGCCGTCAGGAAGAGTCTCTTATAAATGACTAATTCCCCTTTCATGTGTGGCATTATAACAGTTGTGTGCGTGTAATCAAGAGACACTCTGTTTCTAGCTGCAAATGTGTGTTTCCCTATAAAGAGAGACTTGATCGATCGCCATTGTTTAAATGTTGATCTGGTTTGAATACGAACAATTCTTCTATGGTCTTGTCGAGCTAACATAGTTTTTTTTGCATTTAAAACATAGCGATGCTATCCATTCAGTCGCAGATGAAGTCGACGACCATTTGTATAGTATTGTATATACCAAAACGACGACCCTTGTTCGATATATAGCATTTTACATTCGGAAGATCGTATAATAATCCCAGGTGAATTACAAAACAGGGTTTCTCAGGAATTACATAAAGATCATCCTGGAATAGCAGCATTGAATCGAATTGCTCATTATTATATACAGTGGGATGTAACTGACACTGGCATCACATTCGTAGTTAAAAGTTGAATGTCATATATGGAAACCTCAAAAGGTGCATCAAAGTTTCCTTTGCCCGAAGGAGAAGATCCATTCGAGCGCATCCACGCTGATTTCGCAGGTCCTCTTGATGGAAAAACGTTTTTGACACTGGTCGACGCATTTCCCAGTTGACCTGAAATATATTAGGACATACACTTCAAAATTTCGCGCCTTTCGAATGGCGCACAATCCGAACTACGCGATAGAATGCGTTCATTTTTGGCGTGGGTACGCGGCGTGAACATGGCTTCCTGTCGAACACTGAGTGATTTCGATACGATCAGAAAGATGGACGCTGCAGCAAAAAGTTCAAATTCCCCAAAAATCAACGGGAAAACATCAAGTTTTTGTTTCTCCAAGGACACCCTCCACCTGAAATCCATCGACAATTAGTGAAGGCGTACGGTAGGTCTGCCTTATGCCTGCGCATGGTGCAAATTTGGTGCAAGCGATTTAACAGTGGAGATATGGACACTGATGAGCATCGAGGAGGGGACCACAAAGCAGGTGCGACAAGGGACGAACGGATTGACAGAATCAAGGCAGCTTTTGAGCAAACCAGAGCTTGGTCCATGATGTCTTTGTCGGCTGAAACTGGGATTCCTCAGTCAACGTGTCATAATATTATCACCAATATACTGAAGATGACGAAAATCAATGCAAAATGGGTTCCCCATATCCTGAGTGCTGAGCAGATGAAAATGCGTGTGGAGTGTTCGACATTTAATTTGAAGACTTATACGCAACAAACCAGTCGCTTAGAGCACACCGTGTCGATAGACGAGACATGGGTTAGCCTGGCTAGACCCCCTGAGAAGGACCAAGCAAAACAGTGGCTCCAACAAGGTGAAGTGGCGGCATCTGTGGCAGTGCCAGATAGATTCGGACGAAAGGTGTTAATGATACTCGCTCTGGATATCAAGGGTGTTTGCTATTATGAAATATTGGCGGCAAACGAAAAACTCAATGCTCCCCGATATCTCGGCTTCTTGAAAGGATTGATGAACAAATGGTGTGGGGATCGACAGCACCGAGTGTGGTTACTCGACGACAACGCAAAACCTCACCGCACTGCTGAAATTACGGCCTGGATGGAGGGGAACAATATTGAGCGATGGCATCAACCCCCATATTCTCCTGATTTAAGCCCGTGTGATTATGGTTGTTTCCATGCATTAAAAAGGGCAATAGGTGGGGTTCCATATGCAACCGTCGACTTACTCGCAAAAGCAATAGATAACGAAATTATATATGGAAATGCAAATGGTAAATATTTGGCTATTTCAAAACTCCCAGAGCGCGTGGAATCGGCGTGTCAATAAAGCTGGAGAGTACCTCTAACTCATACCAAAAAATCTTTGTTCTACCTCATTTAGTTCAAAAGTTATTGTCATTTAAAGAGGCGAAATTTTGAAGTGTATGCCCTAATAGTTGTCTACATGGGTACATTGAAACTCGGTTTTAACGATATAAAAACTATAAGCCGCATTCGATCGCTGCGTAAACCTTCACAAAATTGTTGCAGATAAGGGTCCGCAATTTACCTCATCAGTATTCCAAATATTTGGTGCTTCAATAGACATGAGACATATCACAACACTGAGTCTAATGGACCTGCGGAAAGGTCGTCCTCACAACGTCCGTGTTTGTTGTTATGGGTGTCAGCTTAAGGATGACGAGGGTCAGTCGTGGATTGAAAGAGTTTTATGACTTCGATGGGTGAAAAAGTGACGAAAAGATGGAGCCCTCTGGATTCATCTGGCGGGAAGGTCGGTAAACCCGATAACAGCTTGAGAATTAAAAGAAGCACTAAAATGTGGTCAATACTCTCGCAATACTCTCACGTGAGAGTCTTTTTTGATGATTATCATATCCTCCCCAGAAGCGCAGAACCACTTGTTCAGTATGTCTTCCCGTCTTGCCGATTTTAACCGTATATGTTTGGCATTGGCCATGCCCATTTAAGTTCCTTGCTGTGTTCGTACCATGTCTTGAGATCCGATATGAGAGTCCTGGTCCAATTCCCGGTCGTGTAGACTGTGTCCTCTTTATTCCATTGGTCCTTCCATTTCTCGATCGTTGCGCTCTTCGCCATGTGATGTTCTAGGTACTCGTGTCGGTATTTTTCAGCCCATTCTTCCGCCAGAGGGTCCCGGGAGATAGTTTTGGCAAGAACCAGGACCGCGTCTGTAGACACAGTGCTGCATGCTCTTGCCACACTGATCACCACCGCCCTCTGTGCCTTAAGGCGAGAGGGCGGTGGTGATTAGCGTGGCCGTTTCTGTTCTACTTTCTGGTCAGGGCTACCTCAGCCCATTGGGGGGCTCCTAAAATAGCGTGGGCCAGCGAGAAGGACACGGTCGTGAACCTGCTAACTCGGCCCAACCCAGTTGGGGTGCGGCCAGGCCTTAACAGGCCTGGTGCGGGGGCATGGCGATTCTGTGTGGGCCTTTACCTAGAGGCCCCTGTGGTTGCAACCCACAGCTGTGAGCGTTGCGGGGATTCTGTGTCAACGAATGGCCACTACGGGTTCTCGAGCGAGCGGGCCAAGCTACGGAAGTACGCCGCACTCCAGGCAACCCACCTCTTTTTCCCTCTTGTTTTTTTGACCCCTTAAGCGGGCACGGCCCCCTCACTGGGAACTTTCTCGAAAGGGTCTACCATAGGCTGGCCCGCGCCTCCGGGGACAAGCGCGCAGGATTGTATGTTTGAATAAATAACTCATTCTAAAAGTTAACCTAAGAAAATAATGGACAGTTTATAACGATATCGAACTACAGTTTGTAAGTACAAAAAATTATAACAGGCATAAAATATTAACCTTGTAACATACATGTCTTTCAATTCACCATTGTACATTTTGAAATCCACCAGACAGAGTTGCCATGAAAATCTTGAAATGAATCTTAGAGCACCCCGGCAGTCACTAATTGGCTCCACTGGGGGCATTGAGAACGAATCTCAGCGCGGTGGCTTGGGCGGCTAAGTCTCTGGCTGTAACAAGCCAGAGGCCGCAGGTTCGAATCCTGTTGCTTGACATATAAGGGAAGTCTTCATTTGTACAACTGCAGTTCTTTTAATAAACTAGTAAGGCTTTACTTGTTACATTATGAAAGCATATTTACATAATTTATTGAACAACATTTACTTAACGGGAAAAATTAAAACATACACATGAAGTTACCTTAGAAAAGTCATTGATTGGTTAAAATTCTAGACAAATTTAATTACCACGAAAATGTGTCCCAACGAAAGATAGATGTTGTTATGCTTGCCGATCTAAGGTTATGAAATAGAGTTGAAAGAAGAATAAGTAATAAGTATATAGATAAGACTTAAGATCCAAATAAACTTTATTCAAATATACAAGCTCCCGCAGTTTCACGAAACTGATATTAACAAAAGATTATTAACACAGTAGATCTGATGCAGCTACTGTAAATATGTGTATAAGTATATCAAATATATATGGATATATATGGTCAACAAATGTAGATATCTGTATAGTAAATATATTAGTATGTATTAGTAACATGCATAAAAAAATGTAAATATATTAGTATATATCAGTAACATGTATAAATAAATGTAAATATATTAGTATATATTAGTAACATGTATAAAAAATGTAAATATATTAGTATATATTAGTAACATGTATAAATAGATGTAAATATATTAGAATATATTAGTAACATGTATAAATAAATGTAAATATATTAGTATATATTGGTAACATGTATAAAAAATGTAAATATATTAGTATATATTAGTAACATGTATAAATAGATGTAAATATATTAGAATATATTAGTAACATGTATAAATAAATGTAAATATATTAGTAATATTCCTAAAACTAAGTGAATAAATACAGCCTTCCACATTTAAGTGTGGAACTCCAAATCACAGTTAGTCACCGGGGCTTCGTGAGCTACGCTTCCGCCGAGTTCGATGTCTCGTAGTCGCTCGATGATCTTTTGTTGGCTTAGTGTCCTGTCTGGAAGTTTTCGAATCTCCGCAGACAGCCACGTATCGAGCGGACAGGGTGGACCCAGGTCAACGGGTGCAACTCCTATGAATTCGCTATTGGGAGTCTGCAGTCGTTGAGTTCGACGAAATTCCCGTTTCCCCTCGTCAAGCTTATCCATATAGACCGGTTGGGGGCAGTTATCGTCATTGTCTATCGGAACACTTAGCATGTATATCTCCCCCTGGATTACTTCTAAGCGCATATCGAAGCAACGCCTTGTGTCTCGCTTGCGTGTTTTCAGTTGTTCGCCCCATTCACCGGTTATTAGATTCAGGCTTCGCACAACTTCGACATCGCTTGCCTCGTTGCCACGATATAAGAGATAGACAATGTTACCCCGCTGGGTCATGGACAGCCAATGACGTTCTTGGTTATTGGGGCCCTTCAGATCCATCACCCGTCCGGTTACCGCATCGATTATACGAGCACCCAGACCGTCAAGCAGAAGACGATCTGACCACGGCTGTTGCGACGTAGTGACCCACTCCCTCCTATCGAACAGCCCAGTCGTTGTGTTGAAAGCGTGCGCACCAGCGAGGGCTGAGAAGTTTCCCACCATCATGTAGAGTGGGGCGTCTCTTGTGCCGGTGTAATAATGCGCCCACCCCGGGATCGGGAAGTCGACGAGTTTCTCTGTTGAACCTTCAGCTACTCGTGGACTGTAACTGTAAATGGAGCTGTGGTCACGCGAATACAGTTTGTGGCCTCGAGCAGCTACATCGGTTAGACTCGGATGTCGTTTTTCCCAATCACCCCGGAGGAGAACTCGTTGAGAGGTGCCGAGTACATTGCACGTCAGCACAAGCCGACCACTACGGTGGCCAGGCTTTTCACTGGGTCTGTTCTTGTCTTCCTGCCACAAGAGGTGACAGTGGGTCTTCGTGTAATTCCGTCGCTTGAAAGCAGGCAGGTTCAAGTTCCATCTGGTCGTCCCGTCTGATCTTGGCAGACCTTTGATAGGACCAAATGCCTTCTCCAGCCGTGCTACCGTACCTACTTTCAGGAATGGGAATCGTATCAGCTCCTTGAACTGTTCCGCGTATCCAATTCTCTCATTCCGATTGCGCCTAACCCAGGCCCAGAGAAATTCGAACACCGAATCTTCGTTCGTCACAGCCAGATTGTCACTTTCGAGAAGCGCACGTACCAGGTCGGCATCGACATCTCGAAGAAATGAGTCAATTTTAATTAGAGACGCTATGTTCTTCTCGAGAAACTCGTACGCAATTTCCCTCAGTCGAATCATTCGGTGTTGATCCGCGACAACGTAAACCTCAATGACGTTGCTGAGGCTGACGTAGGCTGACAATTGCGGGAGCAGCTCATCTATTTGTAGATAGAGAGCTGCTGTTAGTACATCAACGGCGTTCTCTGAGTCAACAGCATCCATTTGCCGACTGTAGATGAAGTTAATAATTATCATCATTGTCGTTACGGCAATGTGTGTCAACCGTACAATATTCCGCTGTGTCTCGATCATTGATCCGGCAAAGAGAGCTTTGAAATAGCCGGACCCGCCAACGAGAACGTTCCTATGTGCTCGTAGGCTACCAACAGCACATTCAATGGTGAAGTCGTAATCGTGGCCACATTGTTCCAAATTCATGTCGGGTGAGGAGGCTGATTCCATGGCTACACGAGTCTGTGTCGACAGAGTATTCTTCTTGACCACAGACATTTTCGTAATTTTGTTCACAGTTGTCTTTTTTTGAAATAATTACACCACACTCTCACTTTGTCACCGTTTTGT
Organism: Stratiolaelaps scimitus; assembly: GCA_019614645.1. Taxonomy (NCBI): domain Eukaryota; kingdom Metazoa; phylum Arthropoda; class Arachnida; order Mesostigmata; family Laelapidae; genus Stratiolaelaps; species Stratiolaelaps scimitus. Next base: position 106,748 of record JABWDB010000090.1, on the reverse strand, counting down.
TCAGCAACGTAGAAGCCGTTGCTGCTTGTCAAACACAGTTTTGGCTTGATTCACACTAAACTCGACACTAAGAAAAAATCCACGTGTTGGTAACAGGGGGCAGTCAACCGAAGGATAGCTAACGTCACAGAATTGTCAAAATCGAACACGATAATTGCCCTTAAGAGAGCACTCTAGACAGAGGTAAAGTTTGAGCTATTGTTGACTAGAGATTAATAGTCATACATCAGCACATGTAACTAAACTCAAATGAAAACACTTAGTTTCCGTGGCTCAGTATTGATGAGATGCGGGTGTGCGGGACTCTTGCCTCGAATGGTTCAATCCGATGAAGAAGTATGAGCATCTTTCAACTCAGAATCTATTTATAACCTTGATAAGAAGCGCCCGTTGTCGGGATGGGTCACTCTCTGCACCAATCGGATGCCTAAGTTCAGGCGCGAATATCGTACGATCGCCGCCATCGACGTCGTGGGTTCAACTGCTCCACACAGCAGGGCTTCAGTCTCGTGGGACCCTATCATCTGGGGTTGCTGCCAAAAGCATAGGAATGCTTTTAGATTAAAGCCGGCTCACGACTTGAGCGTCTACTCTAAGCTTAATAGCTCAACATTGAACTCGAGAACGATATCGTTTTCACCATAGACAACATATTAACGAAGGCAGAGAATGAATGCAAAAAATAATCCAAAACACGTCAACGGTGATTAGTCACGTTCCATAGTTCAGCCGCATAAATTGCTAATACTTCAAATCGGTGTCTGGATTTCTCTGCACGTGGGTCAGGCTAAACCGGCAAGGGAGGATATGGTACACGGGTGACTTCAAAGAGCTGATACGAATCCTTTTCTTGAAAGCGAATGCTGTCGCACGATCAGAGAAACCATTTGATCCAATCAGACGTCTGTCAAGATTAGGCGGAACGACCCGATGGAAATGAACTCAGCCGTCCTTCAGGCGACGAAACCACACCATGGTTCACTGTCACCTCTTGTGGCTGCCAGATAAGAACCAACGGCCGGCCACTGTACCGGCCGGATCGTACTGACCTGCAGTGTACTCGGCACCTCTCAATCTGTTCTTCTCCGGGGAAAATGGGGAAAATAGACAACCGGATATAACTGATGTAGCTGCTCATGGCCACAAACTGTATTCACACGACTACCGCTCTATTTAAATACACGAACTAATGAAGGTTTAAGAACTTCACCTCAACTTGAAAAGGTTGTCGACTTCCCAATCATCTAAATTTGGAAGCGCTGAAGTTCTGCAGAATAAATATTATGTCAATAAATATTGACAGCCTGTCCTCAACTGCTCCACTAATTAGTATCTATATTCAATTACACAATAATATGCAATGAATAACATTGGGGAAACCTTTCACATGGAGCCATAATTACGAACGAATCTAGCTAAAAATAGCTCACGAAGATTTTTCGCGTGATGTTCATGCGACTGTCAGTCACATAATTTTATTTACAAATGGAAATACGTTGTCCCGTCACCGTACCGCTCTCGCAGCGATTGTCCGATAATGTGTGAGATATGACCATCATGCTTGCCTCGTACAAAATCATAGAAGAAAACTGTGTAGTCCAATTTTTAAACAGTTTTAGAACGGGTCGATAATAGGGTGACTTCAAACGTTCTAGCTGCATATCGAACATATTCAATTCAAGAACATCTTTATTAAAATCAAGTAAGGGGGCATGATACTGTTGTGGAGTAACCATAACTGAGTGTATATACTCAATATATCACAGTTCGAAACACCCGCCCCACACTGCCACGTTTTGACTATTGTAGTTGTAGCAATAGTGTTGATATATATATATATATATATATATATATATATATAATGATAATAATAAGCGTAAGTTATTGTATTTTAAGTCTTTCTCATTAGTTATGGCTGAGGTCGACAATGTCCCTAGGAAGACGATGGCATTGCCCTTCTGCACAGCGAGGGACAGGCGCTGCAGAAGGAAAGAACCTGCGCGCTTGTCCCCGGTCGCGCGGATCAACCTATGGTAGACCCCTTCGAGGAAGTTCGTAGTGAGGGGGCCGTGCCCGCCCAAGGTCTCAAAAGCAAGGGGGAAAATCCTTATTGTATATTCTTAGATATCATTATATCTGATCAAGGAGTGTGTTCGGTTTAAATCCTATCAGACGCGAAGAACCCTTGGAGTTCTTTATGATCTTTCTTTATCTGAAGATTCTTGCCAGGTACGAGTAAGGAAGAGAATAAGCAAAGGTGGCCCCGACAGGTCCTCATAGTAATACCTAAAAGGTTAAGAGCTGAGGACTGTCAGATAGGGGAACAGCTGAGGGTCAGCTCGAAAAAACAACAATAAGATATCATTATATCTATGACGAAGATCAATATTCTGATCAATATTCAGTAATAGGCAATCAAAGGATGGTCGTTAAATATCATATCGCTCCTTCAAGAGCATGTGAGATAATTGAACTCCTGAGGGTATCATCGATGACATAGCGGATAGTTGACCTCTCAAAGCGCGCTATTGGTGCAACGCATGTAAGCGCGAACTGATTATTCAGTGGCCACACGAATGAATGCCTAAGCGAGAGTACAGGGCTACATTAGTAATAAATAGAAAATAAAAACTTTGTGTTGTTTGGAAATTGCAGCCCAGATTATTTCATCGTCGTGTACATTTACTGCGGCGGTATTGTACTGATCCACACAGTAAATTAAATTACCAATATGTAACGTTTTGTCATTTGTTGAACTATTTCGACAAATGGCCAAATAGGAATGACAATTTCTTCAATATATGAAGGACTCAATGAACAGTTGTTTCTTGAAGAGCTTCGGGTGTTCCTAGGCGGCAATAGGCTATAAAAGGCTAATTGTCGTGTACCATAATTTCCCTTCTGTAGCGCAGGAGATGGTTCGACTCTACAAGATGTGTCTCCAAAATATACTTGCCGGATATTCTCTAATAGTTCGGTCTCGGTAATTGTAGTAATATTGTCAAAAATAGTGCTTTAATTCAAACATACAATAATTAGGAATTATTTAGGAATCAGTAATGTTATATATATATATATATATATATATATATATATATATATATAAAACAGCAACAAAGTTGTCCTGAGTACTCTCAGTCGGAAACGGGCACCGTACTATCTGGTAAGAATTATATCAGATTATTTAAAGGACAGAGTTATCACAAGTTCGGGAGTAACCATGAGCATGACGGCAGGTGTTCCGCAAGGCTCCATTATGGGACCTCTACTTTGGAACATTGCCTACGACGATGTTCTTACCCTGGAGGGTTTACCCGACGGAGTCGAAACCCTTGCATACGCTGATGATCTGGCGGTAGTAGTGGAAGCCAAAACGGGTTCTCCATTCTCCAAGGTTCTCCATTCTATACAGGTATGGATGGTCGGCGTCGGTCTCGAACTTGCTCCACAAAAGAGTGAGGCGGTGGTGCTTACTGGCAAAGTTCCTGTCCACCAGCTGGACTTGCAACTGGCCGGTCAAGTCATCAAGCAGGTAAACCATGCGAGATACCTGGGGGTACACCTGGACAAGGGTCTCAATGGTAACGAACATATCAAGATCGCCACAGCCAAGGCGAGCAAGGCAGCTAACGAGATAGCCAAGATTCTCCCGAACATCCATGGGCCCAAGCGAACAGATCGCAGGAAGCTTATCATGTCCGTTGCAGGGTCGATTGCCCTGTTCGGGGCCTCGGTTTGGTTCAGCCGGGCAACCGCCACCGCCAGAAACAGGTGTCTTCTAAGGAAAACGCAACGCACGGCAGCGCTCAGGATAATACAAGCGTACAGAACAGTGAGCACGTCGGCGGCACTCGTCTTGGCTGGTACCCCGCCTTGGGATCTGGTGGCTGACGAGCGACGCAGGCTCTGGGACAAAGGTCCCGAGGGCTCTAAGGAGGTAGAAAGAGAAGCGATGTTTGCTGCTTGGCAGGAGGAGTGGACCGCGCTTCGCAGGGGTGACCCTGGTGCAAAGGTCCGTGATCTGATCCCCGACATAAAGAAGTGGATGAACCGTCCGGGGGGGCAGATGGATTTCTTCCTGACTCAGGTTATCACCGGTCACGGAGACTTCCAAGCATACCTCGACGACTTTAACGTGACTCCACAATCGGGAAGCTGCATTCACTGCTTGGAAGGGGCAAGGGACGATGCCTTCCACACGCTACTTGTCTGCCCTGCCCTGGAGCCTGCAAGAATTCTAGCTCTGAGCAAGGTCACGCGCTGTTGGCAGCTAAATGGCGAGGCCAGAAGCAGAACTCCCCCTCCAAGCATGCCGAGGGCGAGCATGAAAGACTTCGTCGACTTCATCTGCGAGACTAGCAGTGGCTGGGAAATTGGAGCCGAGACTGCTAAAAACGTGCTCGAAGAAAAGAGACGCCTGGCCCGAATCCGCCAAAGCAGATTCCCATTTATATCAGAGGCCGAGAGGGGAGTAACTCAAGAAGATATAGGACGTGACTTGTATGGTTCTGCGGAAAGTCACGCCGAGGACAATGCCGCAAGAATGTCGGGTTCACAGGTTGATGGGAACGGCTTGTCTGATGAGGTGGGGAACCCGACGGGCGACCCCGGCCAATTGATCCGGTAGGCGCCTGCCACTCGTTGTTGGTTCGTAGTACTGTTAATTCTGAAGATCCGGACCAACTCAGAGTGAAGTTTAAGTGGGGCGTGAGTTTAGTGGGTAGGTCTGCCACTTCACCAGGCAGGAGTCCCACAGTACCATGGCAAATACCTTAGTTATGAGACCTGGTCTGCATGAGCATTCTCCGTCATAAAAAAAAAAAAACAAAAAAAAAACAATATTACTACATAATCAAAACGTGGCAGTGTGGGGCAGGTGTGCCGAACTGTGCTATATTGGTTATATACACTCAATTATGGTTACTCCACATTTATATATATAAATATTCATAGTTTCAACTCATTGCTTTTGTAGTATATAAATATAGATATAGTATATAACAAAGCTCGCGCGAATAAATGAGAAATATGTCTAAGCTTTGCAAAATTCAGTATTGAATTTATAAGACTGTCTATTTATAATAAAAATTCCTAATATATATATATAGATGATGTCTTCCTTGACTAATGAGAAAGACTTAAATACAATAACTTACTCTTATATATATATATATAATAATAAGTAAAAATAAGCGTAAGTTAATGTAAGTCTTTCTCATTAGTCAACGAAGACATCATCTACATATCAGGATTTTTTATTATATATAAGCTCAATACTGAATTTTGCAAAGTTGAGACATATTTTCCATTTATTCGCTCGAGCTTTGTTATTTACATATCATTATTTATATACTACAAAAGCAATGAGTTCGAAACTATGAATGAATATTTATATAAAACATGATTTGCAATGGCAAAATGTTATTATATATATACTCGCTATTCTATTTCCTTAGATATCAATATATCTATGACGAGGATCAATATTTTGAACACCAATAGGCTATAAAAGGACGATCGTTAAATATCGTATCGTTCCTTCAAAAGCATATGAGATTATTAGACTCCTGACGGTGTTATCGACAACACAGAAGGTGGTTGAATCCTCAAAGCTCGCTACTGGTGCTAAGGATGTAAGTGGGTTATTCACTGGTCACACTAATGAATCATATCTCAGTTTCCTGGGCGAGAGTGCATGGATACATTAGTCATCAATAGAAAGTAAAAATTCTGAGGGGACATCTTTGGGTGGAAATAGCAGCCTAAATTTGTAACTACATAGACAAATGCTCAAATAGGAATGGCAATTTCTCCAATATATGAAGAATTCAACGAGCTGTTTCTTGGATCAAATCGAATTTACATGTGACCAAGTTTGAGCCCGAAATCTCATAAGTACGACTGATAAGATTTTGGCCCTAAAAATATCCTCGTTACCAGTCGTGCTGATAACGACTGATGAGATTTCAGACCTGAAAATATCTTCGTTATATATCCATACTTGTACTTGGTACTCATACATTTACGATATATGTTTATACTTGTTGCATATATATTGGCATATTATACTTGTATTTAGTATAATCTATATCCGATACAACCATGGTTGTGCGTCTTAAAATATACAATAATTAGAGAACTGTTGGGGACAGGGCGTTAAGCCGAGGCCGTTATGGTCCCAAGAGAGACGATAGTATTGCCTCTCTGCAAAGCGAGGGTAAGGAAATTAGCACCGAGGGAGCCGTGGCCGCCGAGGGTTTCGAAAGTGAAGACATTAGCCTATTCCATACAGAATATCGCAATCGGCGGTTGTTGCACAGTGATTGAGATAAGAGGTGCTAGACGGTCACCCTATATACTTATACCTGTTTTATACACTTATAGACCACTTAGTGTTTGAGTTTTATTACACAACTTCGTTTGCAATTGAAGCTTTCATGATCTAGGAATTATCATTACCACCATTTTACCAATTTAGCTCCTATATGGAACTATATTTTATAGGCCATAAACGTTATAAAAAAACTTGGTCGTTATCTTTAGTTAATATCAATTTCTTCAGGCCTTCTGGTCGTCCCCAAGGCCTGTACGTTTGAAGAAATTTCTGTTTACCTTCGCTGCCGACTTCAACCGCGTCTCGAGACCATACTATGCAATTTGGAAGTGCTGGAATTATACAGGAATAACATTCCGGACGCAGTTCGTACGGATGCACAAACATTAAACAATCTAACTAAAATCAAAGCTTTGAAAGTTTTTGTCCTGATGTTCATGTGACCGTTAGCCACATATTTCATTTTCCATACAAAAACATCGTTCCGTCACCGTATCGCTCTTGCAACGATTGTCCGATAAGGTGTGACATATGACCAGCACACCCATAGAACAACCGCGATCGTAATGTGGTCCAATATCTAAATAGTTTTAAAAGCAGATACCCGTGTGGCAATTAGACAACTTCATACATTTTTTACTGTGTATGTGTACATACTTTTGCACGAACTTAGTCATTACTATATCTCTACAGCAACAATGTGTTTGCTGAGTAAGCGTTGTACACAATTATATACAGTGGTGTGAATAAAGTTAACGCACCCCTATATTTCAACAAATCGTAACAAAGAATACACATTTGAGGCATTTATTCTGTGTCAGATTAATGTACATGTCAAATAACATACATACGACAAAGAACAGCGCATATGACATCGCATGCAATCTGCTACAGCAAAATGTGTCATATTTCCGTGGTGAAAAATGATAACGCACCCTCAGTTATCGAGTGTTTTCGCTGAATTAGTTCTTGTTTTCTTGTGCTAATCAGTACCGTGTGGACTCACCCTTGCTAATTATAACGTCAAAGACTCGGTTTGGCATACTATCAACGAAATTTAGCAGGATCCGGTTGCTGACATCTCCCCAGGCCTCCAACAACGCCTTTTTTAGTGTTTCCACGGATGTATACTGTCGATTCGACGCGTATACTCTTCGGATAAGAATGCCCTAGAGGTTCTCCATCGGGTTGAGCTAAGAAGAACATGCTAGCCACTCTAGGGTACCAATGTCATGCCGTCTTAACCGCGCATGTGTACTAGCGCTGACGTGAATTGAAGCGTTATCTTGTTAGAAAACAATTGGAAGTAGGTGAAATCTGCTACTAAATGGTAGTAGGTTGTTGGTCAACATCTGCTGATAGTCCTCGCTATTCATTTGAGATGAGATGAAAGTGAATCCAAGTTTGCAAAGCTTTCCAACCCATAAAGCACTCTCCGCCGAACATGTGCTTCGAGAGTACCGCGACTCTCTACGTACATCATGCCAGTAACCGTTAAATCCATCTAGCCCATCCAAATTTAACTTCTTCTCGTCACTGGAGACGATTTGAAACAACATAGTACCTTTTAGATAGATGTGCACCCTCAGGACACTTTTTAAAAAAACGTTGCCCCAATATTCATCAATGTCCAGTCACGTCCATAATGTTGCGGGCGAAGTTTAGTTGGGCAATCATATGGCGTTGTTGAAGACGAGGTGTTGTTCTCATTTGCGCCCGTATGATATGCGGATAACGCTTAATTGTATTTAAAACTGTTGATCTATGAACCTGAAGGGTTAACCCTTGCCTGATTGCTTCACAACTTATGGTCGAATTCGAGGCCAATCTACAGATATGCATGACAGTTCGCTGCCTGTTCTTTCGTGGACGTCCTTTAGACTTATTAGTACCATATTTCGATGGACTGCGTCAATAATTTTGCACTACGTGACGATTTTTGCCAATTTCTCTGGCAATTGCAGTCTGGGTCTTTCCTGCACGGTGTAAAGCGGTAATAACTGCTTTCTCTGCATCAGTAAGGCTCGAAGCGCGTCCCATGACTGCAGTAGTGCTTGAATGCTCAACACAAACTGGATTAATTCAGCGAAAACACTCGATAACTGAGGGTGCGTTATCATTTTTCACCACGGAAATATGACACATTTTGCTGTAGCAGATTGCATGCAATGTCATATGCGCTGTTCTTTGTCGTATGTATGTTATTTGACATGTACATTAATCTGACACAGAATAAATGCCTCAAATGTGTATTCTTTGTTACGATTTGTTGAAATATAGGGGTGCGTTAACTTTATTCACACCACTGTATTTTTATGTTTGATCTTAGACCCTAGAGGTATTGTTACTTAGGTCATGGTTCGAAAAAAAAACAGATCTGAATACTTCTAGATTGCCTATTATACGAAACTCGCTGAAGTGTCAAAAATCGCTAGAGATCGAAATAAACTGTGCTTTGAAGCAAGCACAATAAACAGAAACTCACTCTAAAAGTACTCGACGACAAATTCGACACAACGCTAAAAACTTTACACATCACATTGGACAATTCGTACAATTAAAGAGTGTTTCACATACAAATGGTGTGGTCACATACACACCCACGAAGTTGAAGTAGATGAAGTGTCTAAGAAACATAAATCCAACATACGGTATGGGACCAATCAAGACCCATCCCTGTAGAGTTCCAAGTCGATAACGTGTTACATGTTACTATCATTAGTGAGAGATTTGGAAGTCTGTCGGTTCACCTACATTATATCCAGCCCCATCAAAGATAACAGCAGCGAACATTGGAAACGTCATATTGTTTAGGTTTCTTTCATTGTACATTTAAACTATGCAATGAAGAACACGTGGTTCCGTGTAATGTTGCCAAGTCCGACTGCTAGATTCCAATTGGATGACATGTGGGTGGCACCGCAAACTTGGAACCCCATGGTCTCCGACTCGTATCCCAGAGATCGAAAGTAATTCGAAGGCAGTTCAGAACCATGGCCCAAGTAACAACACCTACAGGGTGAAGAAACAAACATAAATACAAGAGAAGCTTATCCGATGATAATAAAACCGCTCTCAATGAATTATATTAATAACGCAGGCTAACAAAGTGGTATGGATAGTAATACTATATACCAAAACGAACTAGTGTTCCAACAATATTACTAGAAAATCACCCACTCTACTCTGTTTACAACGGACGTCAGACTTCTTCGACATATAGCACCTTCCGTTCGGAAGAGCGTATAATAATCCCAGGTGAATGACTAAACCGTATTTTTCAGGAATTGCATAATGGTCATCCTGGAATAGCAAGAATGAAACTAATTGTTCACTTTTATGTTAACAAGATATTATACGTTTGTACAATTGCAGTTCCGTAAATTAACAAATATATGATTGATTGATATACATTGGTCTCGTATTGATTTATATAAATCACATTGGTAGTTATGATGGCATATATGAAAGAAAGAAAGATACATCAAAGTTTCCTTCGCTCAAAGAAGAAAATCCATTCGAGCTCATCGACGCTGATTTCGCCGGTCATCTTGATGGAAAAACCTTTTTGATACTGGTCGATGCATTTCCCAGTTGGCTTGAAATATAATATACCACATGAGTAAGGCGAAGTCGGTTTTTACGATACAAAAACCACAAGTTACATTCGTTTGATTAGGAAACTCTTAAAAAATTGTTCTAGAAAACGATCCAAAATTTATGTCATCAGTATTCCAAACATTCTATGCTTCAATAGGCACTAATCATATCAATAGGCTCTTGCAGAAAGGTCGTTCCCATAGCGAGCTTGTTTGTTGTTATGGTGTCTATCACAACCACGTCAACCGTGGTGCTACCGAGTGTGAAAATTCGGGGGTGTCAACTTATGGGAGAGAGAGGGCACTGAGGCTCAGTCGTGTATTGAAAAACCTTTATGATTACCTGAGATAGGTGAAAATTTGACAAACGGATTCCGCTTGTTGCAGACGCTGGAGCCTTCTCGATTCATCCGACGGGAAGGTCGGTAAGCCCGATAGCAGCAAGAATGTATTCAACGCTTTCAAGCCTTCGTCTAACCATCGAAAATATTTAAGGTCAACACAATATCCTTCAGCATTTAACAAGGGGAACGTGTGAGGTTATCGAATCGAATGTTTGTTAAGTAAGTTAAGTCGATTAGCTAGTATTAGCTATATAGTGTTAGTTATCTCTACTTCTAGAGCGGCGTAAAAATACAATACGAAAAGGCGATTGCCCTTTGTGATCTCTGTTGAGATTGACCATCCGCATTCAGGGTAAAATGAATAGTACTTCGGATTCGATTTCTTGATTCTGTTCGATAAACGGTCACAAATGAGATGTAGCGCTATGGCCAATCCCCATTCATTTTATAGAAATGAACCACAGCTTAGCTTGCATAAGGCCTATAAAGGTGACTTGCATGATTCGACCCATTAGTTCAGCTCCCGAGCGAGCAGTTTTGATCTATCCGACTGTGAAGATAAACTATTTACTGTGCTTCGCCAAGCACACACTCCTGCGATATACACATCAGACAATGAAGTGCAATAGAAGTGCTCGACTAAACGCAAAAGCAGTGAGTGGTTCACACAATCAATAAAATAATTACATCAGTAAAAATAGAATTACAGTCTGTCTTTACACGATTGTTGTATCTAAATTGTTCCGATCTCTCTGGCTTACTTTCTGAAATAGGTACCTCTTAAATATGTCATTTGTATTTTTTAGACTGTGCGTCGATTAGAGCCGTTAGTGAGTTGCAGGGTTGTTCGTCTGTCTGGCTGGTTTTGACTCCTGGACCCCTTTCGACGCCGAGGCTGTCTCCCGTCTTCAACCTGTGTGCTAACGATCGTCTAGCTTGAAGTCCTTCGAGTAAGACATGAGATGAGACAATACTAAATTACAAGAGACCTTATACCTCTAAGAAGTAACCACCAATGCTTATCTGCATATTGCGGATTTTGCACTCATTGGAAAATAATACAGCAAAATTTGGCAATATTTGACATTGTATATGCACCTAAACGAGGAAGAAAGGATTTCCATCGCAAAGTCGTTACTCTCAGGAAGAGTGAGATGTTTTCATTGGCACATTTTCATTTCATGTGTGTTACCTCTAGTTCCTTCCAGGGCATGTGATCTATATTAAGTCGTTTTAAATGGGACGTTGTATTTGTGCCTGGATGGCGTAGGTCTAACGCCGGGTACGTATACTAGAATACAGGGAAGATCCCAGAGAGCACATAGGCATCGATGCGGTGTTGTGCTTGTAGATTTGTCAAGGAAAAAGATTATTATTAATTATTAAAACGGAACGACACCTCGTAACCCTTTTGCCAAATGTTGGGATGCAATCTTAAAACGAGGACATGTCGGGGCCGCCTTTACTTGATTTTTTTCAACCGTGTCGTACCTGACAACAAGAATCCACAGGTAAAGAACCCACATCTGGCAAGACTTCCATTCAGATGTTACGTTTGCAGATCTAGGGTTATGAAATAGAGTTGAAAGAATAATAAGTATAGATAAGACTTAAAATCCAAATAAACTTTATTCAAATATACAAGCCCCCGCAGTTTCAAGAAACTGATATTAACAAAAGATGATTAACACAGTAGATCTGATGCAACTACCATAAATATATGTATAAGTATATGAAATTTATATATGAGTAATAAATATCGGTATCTGTATAGTAAATATATTAGTATATATTAGTAACATGTATAAATAAATGTAAATATATTAGTATATATTAGTAACATGTATAAATAAATGTAAATATATTAGTATATATTAGTAACATGTATAAATAAATGTAAATATATTAGTATATATTAGTAACATGTATAAATAAATGTAAATATATTAGTATATATTAGTAACATGTATAAATAAATGTAAATATATTAGTATATATTAATAACACGTATAAATACAGACTTCCAGATTTAAGTCTGGAACTCCAAATCACAGTTGGTCACAGGGCCTTGGTTAGCGGCGCTTCCACCGAGTTCGATGTCTCGCAGTCGCTCGATGATTTTTTGTTGACTTAGGGTCCTGTCTGGAAGTTTTCGAATTTCCGCAGACAGCCACGTGTCTAACGCACAAGGTGGGCCCGCGTCAACAGGTGCAACTCCTATGAACTCGCTATTGGGAGTCTGCAGTCGTTGAGTTCGACGAAATTCCCGTTTCCCCTCGTCAAGCTTATCCATATAGACCGGTTGGGGGCAGTTGTCGTCATTGTCTATCGGAACACTTAGCACATATATCTCACCCTGGATTACTTCTAAGCGCATATCGAAGCAACGCCTTGTGTCTCGTTTACGTGTCTTTAGTTGTTCGCCCCATTCGCCGGTTATTAGGTTGAGGCTCCACACAACTTCGACATCGCTTGCTTCGTTGCCACGATATAGAAGATAGACAATGTCACCCCGCTGGGTCATGGACAGCCAATGACGTTCTTGGTTATCGGGGCCTTTCAGATCCATCACCCGTCCGGTTACCGCATCGATGATACGAGCACCCAGACCGTCAATCAGAAGACGATCTGACCACGGCTGTCGCGATGTAGTGACCCACTCTCTCCTGTCGAACAGCCCAGTCGTTGTGTTGAACGCGTACGCTCCAGCGAGGGCTGAGAAGTTTCCAACCATCATGTACAGTGGGGCGTCTCTTATGCCTGTGTAATAATGCGCCCTCCCCTGGATCGGGAAGTCGACGAGTTTTTCAGGCTGAAGTGGGGTTATTGAACCTTCAGCTACCCGTGGATTGTAACTGTAAATAGAGCGGTGGTCACGCGAATACAGTTTGTGGCCTCGCGCAGCTACATCAGTTAGACTAGGATGTCTTTTTTCCCAATCACCCCGGTGGAGAACTCGTTGAGAGGTGCCGAGCACATTGCACGTCAGCCCAAGCCGTCCACTACGGTGGCCAGGCTTTTCACTGGGTAGGTTCTTATCTTGCTGCCACAAGAGGTGACAGTGGGTCATCGTGTGGTTTCATCACCCGCTGATCGGACCAAATGCTTTCTCCAGCCGTGCCATTTAGCTAATTGGTATCGACGTTGAACAGGTCGGCATAGACATCTAGAAGAAGTGGATCAATTTTCATTAGGGACGCCATGTTTTTCTTGAGAAACTCGTACGCAATTTCTCTCAGTCGAATCATGCGGTGCTGGTCCGCGACAACGTAAACCTCAATGACGTTGCTGAGGTTGATGTAGGCTGACTATTTAGGGAGCAGCCCATCTATTTGTAGATAGAGGGCTGCTGTTAGTACATCAACGGCGTTCTCTGAGTCAATAGCATCCATTTGCCGACTGTAGATGAAGTTAATAATTATCATCATTGTCGTTACGGCAATGTGTGTCAACCGTACAAGATTCCGCTGTGTCTCGATCATTGATCCGGCAAAGAGAGCTTTGAAATAGCCGGACCCGCCAACGAGAACGTTCCTATGTGCTCGTAGGCTACCAACAGCACATTCAATGGTGAAGTCGTAATCGTGGCCACATTGTTCCAAATTCATGTCGGGTGAGGAGGTCGATTCCATGGCTACACGAGTCTGTGTCGACAGAGTATTCTTCTTGACCACAGACATTTTCGCAATTTTGTTCACAGTTGTCTTTTTTTGAAATATTTTTTTCGGGAGCAGCTCATTCTATTTGTAGATTTAGCTTTGTTCTGAGCGCATCAAGAGCCTTGTAAGGTAAGGTAAGGCTTTATTGATTTACCAAAGGAACTGCATATAATGCTTAAGTTCTCTTATATGTCATGCAACGGGATTCGAACCTGCGGCCTCTGGCTTTTTACAGCCAAAGACTCAGCCGTCCAAGCCACCGCGCTGACGCCAATTTGTCGAAGTCATATCAGAGGTTTGCGGATTGTAGATGAAATCTATTATTATAATTATTGTCGCCACGGGAATTTGAGTCAATCGAACAATATTCAGCTTTGTCTTAAACATTAATCCAACGAAAAGCTCTTTGCAATGGCCGGACCCGCAGACGAGAATGTTTCCATGGGCAGGTAGAGTACCAGCAAACCAGCAATATATTCTATTCTGAGGTCATAATCCCGGCTGCGTATTTCGAAGTACGTGCCTGATGATCAGTGAGCGCCGATGGTATATGTTGAGCTCGCGTAGGTCGTTGACTACAATGAGTCATACCTTAAAGTCTTTGAGAGCGTCGTCGACAACCGATTCATCCCAATGGAGTGAATGAGGCCACACCGGCTGAATGAGTTGCTTGCCGCGAAGTATATTAGGCACAATCTAACCTATGGAATCGAACACAAAGGCAACAAAACGCCGCGAAACTGCGCAGCATGTCGTTATGATATATAGAGTATCTGATCCGATGAGTGGCCGACAGGTCGGTTCTCTTGAAGACTTTGCGTGGCTGCAGGAGCCCGCTCGAAGCTGTTTCCAAGTGACTTCGCGCATCTGGTACCAATGCATTTCACCTGTCAAAGAAAGCGGAACAGGTAATAGTCAGATTTTTTTAGATTAAGCATAAAGTAAGCTCAGTTTATGTCAGCCGAGACGGCCACCTCGCGGTGGGCGTTGACGGATATCCACCTTCCGTGTGGGCGAAATGCCGGATAACCGTTAGATGGCCGCTGGATGGATGCATTGACCAATAATGCTCACGGCTTTGACAGATCTAGCACCTGGTAGTGAGTTGTACGATAACTTTCACATCTGCTGTTCTGTCAGCGAAAGCGCAAAACACGCCCCCGCTTATGTTCAATCACACCACAACGCTGCTGGTGACGCAACTCATCGTTGCATTGAGATAAACAATGAGAAGTATGAATGCAGGTGAAGTACACAGATGGTCGATTCTGCCTGACCACGGTGGCGGCCACGGTAGCTTGATCAGTGTTGCGTAGGGGCTGTCTGGATGATGGTCGTGTGCCAGGTGAACACCTAAGACCCGCGTCGATATGATAGAATGTTTCCCATGATTCAATAATTGGCGCAGCACCCTAGTGTCATTAAGAGGTTACACAACTCGGACGTTCATGGTATTTGCTTCCTCTCAACATCAACACGACCATAGTTATCAGCGACCATATCCAGATCGACGTTATAATTTTCATCGTTGATGAGGAGATCTGCACTAACTCTCGAGGTAGACCGCGCGGAAGCTGTGACATTGCAACCAGACGTTAGACTCCAGGCGATCTGGTTCGTCGTTGGATCTACCTGTCAAGTTAGATGTTTCCCGAGAAGGTCTGGAATGATAGCTCCAGAAACAATTTCAGGGATTGTGCCGAGCGTCAGAGAGGCTAAGCCGATGCTAAGGTGAGATTCTGTTTATGGTTACTGCTGGTGGAAAGGGGCCTAGGGCGGGTCAGTAGGACAGAAATCATCCAACAAGCTATTTAAGCAAAACAGGGATCGCTAACAGCTATGGTAGACTCAACTTCCAGCTTCACGCAACACACACGCCAATCACGATGCGATTGATCTGACCGTCAAGCGCGCATCAATCGTTGGTCCGAAGAGAGACGATGGTGTGCTCTAGTTTCTTCACCTTTTCCAGGCTCTGCTCTCTGTGTGACGACGTAGGCCTTAGCCTGAATCTCTTCATTACTAAACAGATTAACGGGGAGCTACATTGGTCTTGCACGGAGAGCATTGACTACTTTGGTAGCACCAGCTATCGTACACTGTGTTGATAAATTGTGGGAAGTCCACCGGCAGTACTGGATGGTGCATAGGGGCTATGCTGAACAGTCATTATGGATGACTGGCACAGTAAGCGACTGGTCAGATACGGTCATGCAGGGGCACTCGTCCACTTCGCGACGAGCAGTAGTCTTGATTGGTGACTCCGAGGACACACGTCCATTCAATGCGCAAATAGAGCCGCATTGTTATAATTACCCAGATGCAGCAGAATCTTGCTGGGAGTTTAAATACGAACACGATATCGAATAGGCAGCTTGGTTTACACAGAAAAGTGGTAATCCATCCTCATCTACGATGCCGCCTTCTGTTAGTATCCGGTGATTCTACTTGTGTGTCAGGTCTCTTAATAGCTGGCATTATAGGCTAACCAGAGGAATCATATCTGTCTCGCCACCCTCCGAACGGGTACACAACTTTCGAAGCACTGTCGGACCCGAATTTTGCCCGCAATGCCGAGTGCACCAATGTTGCCAACAATACTACAACATCAGCAGAAAACTCACCAAAAATACGCGTATCAGCGGCACGTATATCTTGTGGATTTCTTGCTTCAACATATGATTGGTCGGCGTCCTGCGGCAGCGCAGTCACCTGGAGCGTAGTCTGACACAGAGATATACACACTTTGGCGAGAGCCGCACGAATAAAATGCTAGATGCACCGATGGATGCTCTGTAACGAACCACTGTATCAGCGTCGAATAAGGCAAAGTATCGTCTTAGTGATAGGCGCTTGAATACCGGCAAGCAACTGCACAGTCAGGCAGGATTGCGATACGAGGAGTTCGTTGGCCCTAAATAGACAACATTATCTACATACTGTTATGATGAAATAGTTGATCTGCGCTAGTGCTGAAGATGTCAACACAAATCTGCCACCGCATTTGGTAATTTGGTAGCTTTTTATCCTTTTGAATAAGGTATAGGTCACACATACTACCAAGACTACAATAACGAGAATCATCATCGATTTCATCTTCAACAGGCTGGCTGTTGAGGTGACAATATTTAGAGGAACGCTATATATATATATATCAAGTTACTGATGACAATGGATAGTTGACGTGGCGTCACGTGTCATGTGTAGGTTATGTATACATTGCAGGTGCGGTAAACGCACGTACATGGAGAGAGGGGAGGGGTTTCTATTAGATAGCTTCATGAAGCCACACAGAGAAGAGCAGTCGCCTTCGCCGTTAAGTAGGCACCGACGGGTGCGTGAATGAGGTCACCATTGTCTATATAGTGACAGTTGCCTATTATCTCCGAAATCAACTTGTGTCTTCTCTCGCAATCCCCTCGTAGTTCTGGCCATCGCTGAATTATATATATATATATATATATACCAATCTGATGCGCGCCCTTCTAATGAAACACTCCAATTGTGGTATCTGCATGAAATTATAAAAATAAATGAAATTGGGCGGACATTGCTTACCCTAGCTCCCAGCTCAGGCTTGGAATTGGTTCTTCATTAGTGGCGCTCGCGAGATCACGAGTACATGTCTTGGCTCTAAACGGACTGCGCGCTGCGTTAACGATACGGCTAGCCAGAGGTAGGCGACTTACTGCATTGTCAGACAGATCTCTTTTTTTGGCACCGAACTATTAGAGAATATCCGGCAAGTATATTTTGGAGACACATCTTGTAGAGTCGAACCATCTCCTGCGTCACAGAATTGAAATTATGGTACACAACAATTGGCTTTTATAGCCTATTGCCGCCTAGAAACTCTCGACGCTCTTCAAGAAACAACTGTTCATTGAGTCCTTCACATATTGAAGAAATTGTCATTCCTATTTGGCCATTTGTCGAAATAGTTCGACAAATGACAAAACGTTACAAATTGGTAATTTCTTTAATTTACTGTGTGGATCAGTACAATATCGTCGCAGTAAATAGACACGACGATGAAATAATCTGGGCTGCAATTTCCAACCAACACAAACTTTTTATTTTCTATATATTACTAATGTATCCATGTACTCTAGGCAGTTGTTCGTGAGGAGGCAGATCTTGTTCGTGACACATACACATACATTATCCATTGCAAGGCTGAGCTTCTCTCTGTACGTTGCATACAATAGCTATCGCGTATCCATTAATCAAGTTTTCGTGTGATATACTGGAACTGCAGTTTCTGTATCACTATATGTGTATATATTATTTCCCTAACTTACCCTAAATTGTGATATAATCGAATGAATATTATCATTTTAAGTTCTTTGGTTAATTGGTAATAACTGGACATAATCAGAGATCAGGAAAGACTGCAGCCGTACTGGCTCTGAAAGTGAAATCTATCAATCGAAAGTCCTGTTCTTTAGGTAGTGTAATTAATAGGCAATAGGTAACTTTAATTAATAGGCAATAGTAGTTGACCTTGGCACCATCATTCTAGCTTCCGGACTTGAGTGATTTGTATTGACATATCTATTTATACATGAAAAGCCCGTTTGCTGTCTCCGTACATGCGTGGGCTAAGTCAATAATAAATACACGAATGTTTGATGCTATTGATAATATAGAACTGTGATGTGCATCAAAGGGACCCATTTGTTTCATTCTCTCCGTAGCAATTGCCCTCCAGCGGTCGCTACTGCAGAACGAACCTCGGAAGTCCCCTTGAAGGGTATTTATTGATTTCATAATTGTTAAACCAGTATTGGTTCAAAAGCAGGTTGAACATGTTTGTACTTCCAAAAGGCGAGTGAATTCAACGCCTGTCGACGTAAGAGCTGTCTTTCCGTGGAGAGGCATGCTCCTTTCATGTTTCTAAGAAGTGCTCCCAATTATCAAATTAGTCCTGCAATTGAAAAAAATAAATAAATAAGAACATTTCATTGATCGACCTGCCAGAACATTGGTATGAGACTGAAGGTAAAGACTTATTAACGAACCGAAACCTCCGGTGATGCAAACAAGCGAGGAAGGATAACAGAACTATGGCAACTATAACAGAGGGTCAGAAAGATCAAAACGGAGATAGGGGTTATGGATGAATATCGCATTAGAGATTGAATATAATAGCTGCAAGTGTATACGGATTTATGATGATATATTGATGAGAACCCAATATATGGTGGGTGTTCTGCACAGAAAGTAAATTGTGGATATCCAGAGTAGTTCGAAACGTTATCTCTGTGGTGTCGACAGAGACGAATGAAACATTCGATATAATAATACCCATATCAGCGGCATATTTCAATGTAGCGCGGAAATAAAATACAGTACATACATTGAACTTCTGGAGTATCCAATAGGTTAGTTGAAGAGATTAGAGATAAAAGTAACCTAGGAACCGATCACAGGGTAATCAATAACAGTGTCACCCTATGGGGAATCGACACGTGGATGAAGGAATCTACTATTAAGACTTTGCTTCTCGATGAGATCCAAGGTAGGGCCAGCGACATAGAAATTAAAGAAAGACGGATCGGTCGGTCAAACATCTGGTTTGCAATAATAGTAACAAACCGAGCCATGGCGTCGATCTTGATCCAAAAAAGGACATTTAAAATCGGCCCTAGATGGTGCAGGGTCCAGGAGCTCGTAAAACTACCGGTCTGTTACAACTGTCAGCGCCCGGGACACAAGGCCGCTTCCTGCGCGTACAAAGAGCAAGCACCTAAAACCTGTTTTAGGTGCGGAGCCCTGACGCATCTGGCCAAGGACTGTCGCGCAGAGAATCCCCGGTGCCCGGTCTGTTCCGTGGATGGGCATCGAGCTGACAGTATGCATTACCCTCACTATAGAGAGATGGTCAAGAACACCAAAAGTAAGAGTGCGCCTACTCCTCAATCGAAGGAGGATGCACACCCGCAGACAGATGAATCGTCACGGCCGGCCCCAACCAAGAAGAGATCGAAGATTATTCGAGAAGTCAGCTCCGACCCCAGCGGCGATTGGGTCACTCTTAAAAGAGCAACAACTGAAGTCAGTAATGCTGGAAGCTCAACGAACTAACTACTATGCCTCTTAAATTCATACAAGTTAATGTTAACAGAAGTAGAGCAGCGCATGATCTGCTGAGTGCTAAATGTCGAGACAAAGGAATAGACTTTGCAGTGATTTCAGAGCCAAACAGAGCCTTTCTTGAGCAGAAGGGTTGTAACGATCCCTGCTGGCATTATGATCCCGAGGGAGATACAGCCATCTGGAACGTGTCACCGGTCACCGACCCTGCCATCGCTAACAGAGGTAAGGGTAATGGTTTTACCTGGATGATATTGGATGAGGGGCCTTTTATAATTAGTTGCTCTTTTTCTCCCAACAAACCCCTGGAGAAGTTTCAGAAGTATCTTGACTCATTAGGTGCCTTCATCTCCCAGAACAAGGGGCCAGGGGTCATAATGGGAGATTTTAATGCCTCCCATACGGCGTGGGGCGGACGGGCAATAACTACCAGAGGATCTGTAATGCAGGAATGGCTTGACTCTCTTGGCTTAGGAATTGCAAATGAGGGACGAGACCCTACTTTTATTAGAAGAGGTCAACAAGCCTGGATAGATTTAACGATCTCTAACCTTTCTTCCCTGTCGCAAGCAAATGAGTGGAAGGTTTTAGACATAGAGACTCTTAGCGATCACAGGTACATCTCCTTCACCTGGACCGAGATCATCTCCAACACCCGGTCACCAACTCGGAAAACAAACCAAGGTGGAGGGCCAGGGGTTTTAACTGGAAGAAATTTGACGAGCAGCTCAAACGAGCTCTGGAGGGCAACTGGGCCCACACACTTAGACCTGAAGAGCTCGTTGAGGCCATAGAATCAGCCTGTAAAGCAGGCTGTCCGGTACTCTCCGCCTCAGCAGGCAAAAGCAAGAAGCCAGTGCATTGGTGGACGAGGGAGATAGGAGAACTACGCAAAAAGTGCAACGGCCGGAGAAGAAAGCTTACGAGACACAGAAGCGCTCTCAGACGCATTTTACCGAAAACCCCTCTTCTAGAGAGAATCAATCAGCTGGAAAGTGCACACAAGATCGCCCGGAAAAAGCTCCGGAGAGCTGTACGAGATAGCAAACAAAGGTGTTGGAAGGAGCTTCAAGATCTCGTCGACAGAGATATATGGGGGTCTACCATACAAGATTGTTAGACGTCGAGTAGGTAGACGGCACCCGCCCCTCTCAGTAAATAAGGTATCGCAGGCAGAAAGGGAACTCTTTCCGACACACTCTGCCAAGAATCCGCTGTGTTGCCTTGTAGAGATAAACGAAGAGGAGAGGGAGTTTCCAGAGGTAACGATTAACGAAGTGCTCTACGTGCGAGAGAAACTGGCAACCGGTAAGGTTCCAGGTCCTGATGGAATCCCCCCGGAGGCTATTAGAAAAGCGGCAAAGAGCCACCCGGAAGTGTTCAGACGGGCGGCGAACGAGGCGCTCAGAGAGGGCCATTTCCCCCTGATTTGGAAGAGGGCCAACTTGGTCCTGAAATCGAGCTCGGCCTGTAGGTCCATCTGCTTACTCGACACCTGCGGGAGGCTTCTCGAACACATCATCCATGCCAGACTTGCCGAAGAGGTAGAAGAAGGTAAACTGCTCTCGGAGGCACAGCACGGCTTTCGAAAGGGTAGGTCGACTCTACAACCAATCCGCAGTATATTGGACACGGCCTTTCTCGAGAGCGGTAAGTCCTCCAGGAATTCAGCGGGATGGGGAGTGATTATGAGAGCCTTGGAGAAGAAGGAGGTGTCGCCTGGGCTCCGAAGAATAGTCGCGTCGTATCTATCGTATAGAACCCTCATGGCGGGAGGAGTTCAGTATGAGGTGTCAGCCGGTGTCGCCCAGGGCTCCATTCTCGGCCCTACTCTCTGGAACCTGGCCGATGACGGGGCTATGGAAATCCAGCTGCCCACAGGCATCCAGTCCTTGGCTTATGCTGACGACTCGACTCTGCTCGTGATAGCCCCCAGTGAGGAGACCCTACAGAATAGAGCCAATGAGGCCTTGTCTCTTATGGCGGAGTGGATGGAAGATCACCACCTGAAACGCGCCGGACAAGACAGAGGCTCTATATCTAACAGGAAGGAAAAGGAGGGAAGGGGTAAGGCTGCATCTCATGGGTCACCCTGTTCTCATCGGGAAGGACGCCAGGTACCTGGGAGTTCAGCTTGATACCGGTCTAACGGGAAACGCCCATGTCAGTAAGATCGCCAAGAAGGCCTACCAGGTCGCGACCAACATCGCTAAGATACTGCGCAGAGTGGGCGGTGCGTCGGAGGGCAATAGGCGACTGCTTGCTTCGGTGGGTGAGTCGATGGCCATGTACGCTGCCCCAGTCTGGGCGGACCTGGCACCCCGGACCAGACTAAATAGGAGGCTCCTGAGGGCAACCCAGAGGCCATTGGCAATCAGGACGTGTCGGGCATACAGAACTGTATCGACCGATGCGCGCCTTGCACTGGCCAAAATGCTCCCTTGGGATCTCCTGGCTAGCGAAAGAGGCTAACGCTTTCTAGACGGGAATCTTGACCTGACCACAGCTAGAAGCGCTACCTTAGACCGGTGGAGAGAGGAATGGACGACCCCCCCGTCCGCCAGGGGAACAGGGGTGCCTGGACCAGGTCCTTAATACCAGACCTTGCGAAATGGTACGACTGCGACTGGGGGCAGCTCACCTACTGGTCGATACAAGTACTCACGGGACATGGCCAGTTTCAAGCGTACTTGCATAGGATAGGGAAAGCTCCCTCCGATATATGCGTGCTGTGCTCTTCTGGAGCAGTTGACGATGTGTTACACGCGGTGGACCGGTGTGAAGCCCTTAAGGTTGAGAGAAGCGGGCACGGCAGATCTCGTGAAAGGATCACTCAGCGGGGCAGTGGCAATTATGCTTCGTTCCAGGGAAGAATGGGATAAGACTATTGGCTGGCTAGACTTGATAATGAGGAAAAAGACGGAACTGGAGAACTCCAGAAGAAGGAGTTTTAGTCGTGACATAGAACCTGGGAGGGGGGAGGCACAAGGGGGGCTGGGAGCGGTGCTGCTGAACTCGACGCCTTCACCCAGTGGCTGAAAAAATGACCGTATAAAAGCTTAGATCGAACAGTCGATGTAATGCGCTATGCGTTCCGAGCCATCTAGGTGGGGGGCACGCGGGTTTAGTGGGTCTGAGAGTTCCACACTAGCGCTGTTTTAAGATGGACCGCTCTGTGCGCAGGTGCCTCAGGCATTCCCGTAATCCCCAAAAAAAATGCATACATACTTGCGGATCTCTTTGCTTCCTTTGTTCAGTAACAGAGTAAATAATCTCATCGAGAACTTTCACAAGCTCTTTGACGCTGGATTCGACGCTGTTAAGCATCCCAGATCCAGAATCCTCCACATTCGCGAAGAAATCTTCTAGGCCTGTTCCAGCAGCAAAAAAGCGAAGAGACATTTCAATGATGGGAATATGCGCTGTAAATGAACTTATAAAGGAAATCGTGACGCGGCGGCGTTATTATCAAGGTAGAGAGGGAGAGAGAGAGCAGGCATCCCTGGGGTGGGAAATGTCGCAGCTGTTTTATTTTCCCCATATATAATATATTACGCTATACAGTGTTTTCGTTTTGGAATACGCGAGAAGTGTTTATATTTAACCCCTACTCAAGCAGGATACAAAGTTTTCAATAATATGTTATCAATAATAATAATGAGTCACCTAAATTACATGATATGAGTCTCAAGCATTTACACACTGAGATATCTCATCCGTCTCCCTACTAATATCCAATACTGTACTTGATAGTGCTTTGGCGCTAAGTATACTGACCCTTGGTGACTTCATAGAGTATAGGCACAAAGAGCAACTCCTTCGTTGAAAGAGTCGTAGTGTTCAGAGTTTTGATCGCATTCTTGAGAATCCCATCGGCAACCTTAAATGTCTCTTCCGTAAAGTTTCCGCCGGCGATCGCTATATTTACCGAAAGTTTCGTACTGAAACAGAGAAAATGTTCTGAATTCCGGCGCTATGGTCATCGCAGGTGAGGATGAAGAGCAATATTTCGCTATATCGCAAATTTCTCAGGGCTTCTCGTTCAAGTCGATGGTCACCTTTTTAATATAGGTCCTTGTTTAGAGCCTTATCTGTGATGAGGCAAGGGGTGCCATATTTTCCAATAAATCAGATTATAGTGCAAGCATTATCTTTATCAGGTTAAAGGCGGCTTGATCCATGAGTATTAAATCTGCAAGGATCTCGTATGTGGGTTTTGAACGTTTTTATGAGTTCGTTCTTCTCTGCTTAGAAAGACGGGTCTATTTAGGGAGGCATAAGCGTTCACAGACGAGCTCTTCATTCATGTTATCTATTTGTTTCGTATCGTTGTTTGTAGCACACAATATATGACCATGATCACGAAAGCTGATGAGGTACAGTTTGCCCAAAATGACATAAGCTGAAATCGGTCAAGGTGACAAAGTTCGCAATGACGGTCAAGTGTCTGATATATCCGTTTTTAAGACTAAGAACACATCTAGCACATTAGAACTTGGAAGTTTAATATGTTATTTCTCTTTCCTGAAGCTGACAAGTTAGCTATCACTGCATAAAAGCAGACATGCAATTGTATGTCGAACATTCAATGGGATATTAAGAAGGATTTTGCAATGGCTGCCAACAGGTGTATAGATACTTACACGGACGCAATGAGCTTAGTAACGATGCCCTTTTGAACGAGGGATACAGCGCCATGGAAACGGATGAAAGTTTATTAATTAGTTCAAATGTACCATGCCTTTCTTATTGATTGCTGGTGACTGATCTTCAAGTATATACTAAATAGTAAGATATTAATTGCATGCTCCCCTAGTGGCTAATGATCATTTTTGCTATGGCACCGTTAGAGATGGAAAGTGGGCATACCACACGGATGAAGTACTATTGCATAAGGTATGAGATAATTTTGTGCTTGGTAACAAGGTTCCACGTTTCTTTGTCTAATAGGACTTCTACTTTAGATTAGATGCTTCAAAACCTTCTATGTATAGAGCGTAGCATACAAGGGTGTTACATCTACCGATTATTTTGTTGATTACATTGCATAGAGATGTACTGAATTGAAGTTCTTTATCGACTTTATCCTAATAATCTAGGATCGTGGTTTTTAGAGGTCGATTACCTAAACAAGCAGATGAATATTCGGGTTTGGTGGCAGCCCTCGAAGAGATATACATGGAGAGTGGTATTATCTTGGGACTGTACTCACCGCTTCGGCAGTCGCCGTGATGGCGAGTAACGTCACAACGATACAAACGATTGTCTTCATTGTTGACTCGGCGGTTTGTTGGCAGTTTGTTAATTCGACAGCAATTGTCGTTAGGCAATCTACGATGAAGAGCACGAATCCCTGTAAAGGCAAGCAGTGCTGTTGGTGTGTTTCCACGATGGATCCGGCTGGACTCGGGGGCCGTATTATATTCAGTCGCGGCGTTGGGGGAAAGTGCACTCACGCCCAATTCAGGGTCACCCTCTGAAGGACATGTGTTCGCTAGGCGAGTTGGATCTGACGCAGGCGTTATTCCACTTTTAGCTGTTTCGAATCTATAGGGTGTTAGCAAACTTATGCACTCTATGAGAGAAAAGACTAACGAAAGTTTGACCGTTTTGAAGGTGATCTCTGGTGCAATTTTTCATTCTTCCCCTGTAAATGCATATATAGATTTGTAGCAACAAATACTTGGAAACAAAATGAAAATAAAACGTGGTAGTTAGTAACGTGCTCTTCAATATAAAAATAAACAAAGTTACGCAAGGTTAGTTATTTTTATTCCCGCTGGTGGTGTCTGTCCGTCCGACAAAGTTACAGCAATATTTTCTTAGAAGACGGCAGGTCTCGGTTGCCTATTTTACTCTATTCATCTTAAAGTGTTTAACTATTTCGTATGTCTATAGGGTCTGTGGGTGTGTGTACGCGTGCGCGTGTGTTCACAGGATCACCAGCTGACCTACCGGCACGACACACAAGAGCAATCGCTGCTAATGCTACCATTCGTTGATGCTGCTGCTGCTGCTGCGGTTGGCGACCGCGGCGGAGGCGACGTTGCTGTTCTTAATTGTTATATTTTAGTAGACAGCGAACACTCGCGCTTGGATAGGACTATTGCTTCTTAAAGTCGGCCCATATTTGCGCTACGGCGTAAAGTGTGCTAATCGGGATTTATGTAACGACAAACGGAGAAACAACTGCGCTGGTCACTAGTAGGCGAGCTGGTGTTACAGGACTCTTTCTTCAGGCGGAAGTTTCGCTTGCACACGAGCGAGTGTGCACATAGAGCGTCTGTGCCACCATGACTATGTGGATCGCTCATCATGAACGAGAAACAGTGGCTACAAAACACTGAGCAAAACGAAAACGTAATATGATACAGATAATAACGATGTTAATACTGCTAATAATAATAATAATCATTGCAGTAATGATGCTTGAGCGACAATATTCGGTACTTGGAGGTACGGAATACAAAATTCCACCGTCGAATTTATACTTATGCGGACAAAATGTTTGGCCTAATTAGCTTGTCCCGTAAGCGAAGAATAAAGGCGAGGGGAGGGATCTAATGAACAATGATGAGCATACGCTAGTGAGCATATGATGCGTGAAACCTTGTGTCAATATCTTGCGACTCTTCGCGTTGATGTCCTGGTGTGACAAGTACGAGACAATAATGAGGCGCACGTGGCGATATCAATTCATGAGTCATCATGTGTATCGATTTGCCTGTGACAAGCATAGCTCACAGGTAGACTGCACAGTGGCACATAGGTATCGCTGCGAAGCTAATTAACTGATTATAATAAAAATTCTAACAAATTATAATATTAGTTGTTCGCATTATAGTTATATATGTGAATCCCGTGAGTTAATTGGGATGTCCATTAAATTCTCATCGATACCGGGTCGTTCGAGTAAAAATACCTACTAGATCAACGAGACATCACGTAATTACAATGCGAGTCACAAAATCAGTAATCAACGTTGTTAGAATATATATATATATATATACAGACGTGATAAAATACAGGAAGCACGGTGTCAATTATAAAAAAGATGTTGTTGCTGCTACCGCAGCATCGGAGGCGGCTTACGGCCATTGTATTGTATGTAATTTGGCTACAAATCGGCAGTCAATTTACAGGAACGTTTGACGTCTTCTGCGACAACTGTTACTCATCTTTCGTTTTTTTGTTTCAAAAAGCCCGCTGCTGGCTAAGTTTGAATTTGCAGAACAAAAAAATAATGAGATCACACGGAATGGTACGCCCTTGACCATCGAACATCGGTTAGTGTGACAAAGGGCTGCGTAACTTTTTGAACACCCTGCATATATTATACTGGTGGTGAGAAAAATTTTGAGTTTCCTGTTTTCAATTCGCACCACTTGTTTGTGCCAATGACAATACAGCGATCACTGTCTCCCTTGCCACGATTTTGTCATTTTTGCTGCTCAAATATCGGACAAATATGGTAACGCGGAAGCGAGAGGACGAGGGAACTAATTTTGCTCTTTGCTATCAAGGGTTTTCCTATCTGATACCCAGGTGCTGTCCTCCCACTGCGACAGAGCTCGGGAACATTTATAATTTTGTTCGCCTATATTCACAAAATCGCATCTGCTAGGCTCATTAATGATACCGAGTTCAGAGATAAACTCCAAGCTATCTGCTAATTAGGAAATTTCTACCATCTCTATCATTATATTGCATCCGCGATTCCACGAGATAGGATTTTACTCGGCGATGACTTGGTCAGTGCCAGCTTCGAGCACGTATCAGGTCGGACCTTATTGACCTACCACCTGGATATGTTTGCATCGAACAGACCTGGCACTGGCCACCCATACCTCGGTACCAGTCAGTGTTGTCAATTGAGTGGTACCAAGGTATGGGTACCTCATCATCAAATTTCTGCTAATTCGCTATCAGAATAAGACTTTAGTTGATTCCGTTTGATAGTAGTCACACTTCGATAGAATTCTTAAGTTCGCTCATTAAGAAGTAATTAATTCTTTGAAAACCGCCTACCGGCTTAAGGTAGGCGTTTCTTCATCTCTTATCCTTTAGTTAAATGCCCTAATAGGATAGCGCAAGTGGTACCGTTGCTGCTTACCACCATGGCAGAATGTGTTCCACACCGCGTATTGCCAAAGAGTATGCATATTTGTGGGTGAGCTATTCATAATCAATTCATTATACAAGTTTAATTAAGTTTAGTAGATGTTTACCATTTATTGGATTTTCCTTCAGTAAACGAAATTCGCTCCCTAATACATGAGCAGTTATGATGGCCCCATCCACAAAAGCTGTTGGTAACATCAGATGTATCAACAAACTCAATAATCTCTGTCGTGTTAGTTCCAAGTAACTATTATACATTACTGTATTCACGGAAACCTGGATGAGGTCAGAAGAAATTGTGTATTATAATATACTACGGATGGTTTCCAACAACGGTATTAAGTAACGGCCGTATTATCGTATTCTGTCGTCAATTGTCAAAGTTAGGTGAAGTTGCAGTTGATCCGGTGCTACGTGCCCAATAAATCGCACTCAAATGTACTCAAAGGAAAGGACAGTTCATAGTTGCAACCGTTTGTCGTACCCCTAGTCTCGTCTCGAGACCGGACCTTTACCTCTGGTGTTCATAAAGTATGGAAACCATACCCTGCCGGGTGGCCTATTTTTCTACTAGATTTTCTTGTAGATATTATTTATTTTTTTACTAGATTTTCTAGTAACATTTTTGGATAATCGGTTTGTTTTGGTATATACAATACTATACAAATGGTCGTCAACTTCATCTGCGACTGAATGGATAGCATCGCTGTGTTTCAAATGCAAAAAAACTATGTTAGCTCCACAAGACCATAAAAGAATTGTTCGTATTCAAACCAGATCAACATTTAAACAATGGCGATCGATCAAGTCTCTCTTTATAGGGAAACACACATTTGCAGCTAGAATTAGAGTGTCTCTTGATTACACGCACACAATTGTTATAGTGCCACACATGAAACGGGAATTAGTCATTTTTAAGCTACTCTTCCTGACGGCAACGATTTTGGAATGGAAATCCTTTTCTGGTCGTTTCATATACGATATCAAACATTGTAAAATGTTTGCTCTATTGTTCTCCAATGAGGGTGATATATAGGCAAGTGTTGGAGGTCGATTTATCTTCTAAGAAATATAAAATGTTTGGAACTTCGTATTGTCTCGTCTCATCTGTTACCGAATGGATTTGAAACTAGAGGACCCGAGGACTTCGGACCCTAAGTTCAAGGGTTCAAATCTCGCAGGACACATATGGTTTGAAATGAGTTCCGAAATCTGACCAAAGTAACAGCACCTCCCGTAAGGAAGTGTCCGATGTTCCTGTCCGAGCGGTGTGGAGCATATTAGGACGAAGATGAAGAAGTACTCCTCTATGGTTGTCTATAGTGAACTGATGTGCTCATGTGTTTAACCTGTGTGTCTGTGTGTCAACCTGTATTAGCACTCAGGTTGAATACAAACACTAACTTTGTAACGAGACTTGTTATTATTAATGATTGTTGTGACGAATGTTTTCTACAATACATATATATATATATATATATTCGCGGTGGACTACAAAAATATATGTCGATTTCAACAATTCGATATCCCCCAGACTATTCAACCACTTTGCAGAAAAGTCATGAGTGACCCCCGGTGTGTTCAAGATACATTCAAGATTTATTCATTACTACTCTATTTGCTGGATTCCAGAATGTTTAATCAACATTTAAAATAATTCTATGTTCAAATGTTAATAGTTTATGTTTGTTCTATTTTCTTTAACCGCTGATTCGATATCGTTACAAACTGTCCATAGTTTCTTAGGTTAACTTATCTAAAAGTATATTCTGACTGTTCGCTTGAAACTCGCCCTTAACTGAGTTGGTTTGACAACAGTCCGATGTCATGGCCTGATGTTTAACACATCAGCATTTGGCAATTGGCCGATTCTACTTCGGTGTCTACACTCCTTCTTTGTTGCCAGCATTGATCTGACTCATGAGTCTGTGGACGTGTCGCATTGAGCCTGATCTGCTAAGGGAGACAGCCGATCCTCTAGCAGGCCATCGACGTGGCCTATCATAGCTCTGGATTCTAAAATGAGACCAAAAAAGTAGGAGTAAATCGATCAACCATGCCGGTGTCGAGATACAGCACTAGCTGGCCCGCGTGAAAACCTATATACAACAAATGGACCCCAAATATATCTGTACAATTCCCAAAATAGTTTGCTGAAGTGAAGTATAGCCATTCTAGAAGCAATAATTCGTAATTACTAATTTTGTAAGGCAATTTATGTGTAACTTCTAGCGAGCAAAATGTTTTGCCATTTTTGAACTTTTTAGATACAATCGTGTAAAGACACGTTGTAATGCTCTATATGGAAGACATTCTGAATTTCACGGGAAAAGATATGTAATAGCAGAATAATAATAGTAACACCTTCTTTGTTCTGCATATCGAATAATTTTATTGACAGCTCTACATCTCATTTCTGACCGTTTATCGAACATGATCTAAAATGGAGTACAAACAAATATTTATTTTACTCTGATGTGGACAGTCAAACTCAACTGACCTCACGAAGAACATCAGGACTTCCCTAATGTATGTTTTTCTCGCTCTAGATGTACGAGATGCCTGATTGACTTAGCCAATATTCCATTATTCAGACCATAACGTTTAGCAGCCGGAGCCAACGAGGCTTTTGTGCCACGACATATTGTATGAAGGACCACTCACTGCAGGTGGTACCGTAAAATAGTGAAGCTATCCTGCTTACCGGCCAGAAGAAAGTAGGAGAAATCAAAGTGGCTACAGAATCAAAGTGGCCCCCCGACAGGTCCTCATAGTAATACCTAAAAGGTTAAGAGCTGAGGCCTGTCAGATAGGGGAACAATCGGATACAATTCAAGTGGCAAGTGAAATACCCAGGTGTCATTCTGGACATAAAGCTCACAGGCACAGCACAGAGGACCATCAGAAGTCTGGAGGCGTCTGCTGGCCTCCGTGACCGAATCGGTAGCCTTATACTGCGCTCCCCATATGGGCTGAGGTAGCCCTGACCAGAAAGTAGAACAGAAACGGCCACGCTAATCACCACCGCCCTCTCGACTTAAAGCACAGAGGGCGGTGGTGCTCAGTGTGGCAAGAGCATACAGCACTGTGTCTACAGACGCGGTCCTGGTTCTTGCCAAAATTATCTCCCGGGACCCTCGGGCGGAAGAACGGGCTGAAAAATACCGACACGAGGACCTAGAACGCCACATGGCGAAGAGCGCAACGATCAGGAAATGGAAGGACCAATGGAATAAAGCGGACGCAGTCTACACGACCGGGAATTGGACCAGGACTCTCATATCGGACCTCAAGACATGGTACGAACACAGCAAGGAACTTACATGGGCACGGCCAATACCAAACATATACGGTTAAAATCGGCAAGACGGGAAGACATACTGAACAAGTGGTCCTGCGCCTCTGGGGAGGCGCAGATGATGATAATAATAAAAAAGACTCTCACGTTACACTTGGTAATAATTTAAGGACATTGTGTTGGGCTTATGTGCTTCCGATAGCCAGACCAAGGTTTGCGAGAGCATTGACCACATTTTTGAGTGCTCTTTGTAGTTCTCAAGCTGTTATCGGGTTTACCGACCTTCCCGCCAGATGAATCCAGAGGGCTCCATCTTTTCGTCACATTTTCACCCATCGAAGTCATAAAACTCTTTCAATCCACGACTGATCCTCGTCTCCCTTAAGCTGACGCCCCCGGATCCCCACACTCGGGAGTACTACGGGGTTGGCATGGTAGTGGTAGAAACCATAACAACCAATACGGACGTTGTGAGGACGACCTTTCCGCAGGTCCATTAGACTCAGTGTTGTGATATGTCCAATGTCTATTGAAGCACCAAATGTTTGGAATACTGATGAGGTAAATTGCGGACCCTTATCTGCAATAATTTTGTGAAGGTTTACGCAGCGATCGAATGCGGCTTATAGTTTTTGTATCGTTAAAACCGAGTTTTAATGTACCCATGCAGACAACTATATCTCAAGCCAACTGGGAAATGCATCGACCAGTGTCAAAAGTGTTGAATACAAACACTAACTTCGTAACGAGACTTGTTATTATTAATGATTATTGTGACGAATGTTTTCTACAATACATATATATAAATATTTGCGGTGGACTACAAAAATATATGTCGATTTCAACAATTCGATATCCAACCACTTTCCAGAAAAATCATGAGTGACCCCCGATGTGTTCAAGATACATCCAAGATTTATTCATTACTACTCTACTTGCTGGATTTCCGAATGGTTAATCAACATTTAAAATAATTCTATGTTCAAATGTTAATCATCATATCATAATCAAATGTTTATTCTAGGAACTGCAATATACATACATATGCTTAAGTTCTCGGTAAAAAAAAAAGTAAAAAGGTTGATTGCACCTCGTTTGGCTATAATAGTTTATGTTTGTTCTATTTTCTTCAACCGCTGATTCGATATCGTTACAAACCGTTCATTAGTCTCTTAACTGTTTTTTCGAGCTGACCCTCAGCTGTTCCCCAATATGACAGGCCTCAGCTCTCCGTTCATTAGTTTCTTGGGTTAACTTATCTAGGAGTATATTCTGACTGTTCGCTTGAAACTTGAAATAGGGCCATGAGGCCATGACATGAGGGCCCATGAGGGCCATGAGGTCATGACATCGCGCTGTTGTCACACCAACACTGAGTTGGTGTGACAACAGCGCGATGTCATGGCCTGATGTTTAACACATCAGCATTTGGCAACTGGTCGATTCTGCGTCGGTGTCTACACTTCTTCTTTGTTGCCAGCATCGATCGGACTCAATGGACGAGTCGCATTGAGCCTGAATCTGCTGAGGGAAACAGCCGATCCCCTAGCAGGCCTATCATCGCTCTAGAGTCCAAACGGGGTTCTCGGGCTAACTCTCAGCCAACATTTAAGGTCCACGGTACAACTGCTTTTTAGCATTGGTTCGTAAGCAATGTTTGCGAAAGCGGTACCGTGAACCTTAAATGTTGGCTGAGAGTTAACCCGAAAAAGTTTAGTTTTAGACTCCAAACGGGGACCAAGAATCCTTTTCGCCTTTTTGTAGAAGCCAATTGACCAATCATGCTGGTGTTTCACCGATATCGAAATACCAGCGCTAATCATCTCTCCGCACACAAAGGTTTCTCAGAGGGCATTTAACTCCAGTTAAAAATTGAACCTCTGCGGAGAATTTAAGCAAAGATTGCTTGCTTCTAACAAACCGTCTTTCAGATATATCCTTCATCTCTTTGTTTTAACATGCACGGTGCTGAAACGATAAGTCTAGTGACGGTGTAAGATTGGTCCGTATTTTATGACAGTAATTAATAATAATAATAAACTGAAGTAATGAGAATTATTGCCATTAATATTAGCCGAGAACAAAAATAACGACATGTTCCTAGCAAAAAACAAACGATTAATAGTATCTAATGGTGAAATCTTAAGATTAAGAGAAATACCTCGTATTTTGGCGACCTAAGATCCTGTGATTTAGGTTGCATCAATGATGGAAATTGCTAGCGTAGATACAGCAAACACCGATTTTTTCAAGTAATGTAATCGATAGCGTAATTAAGCATTTATAACAATAGTTTGGGTGGGAAATAATCATCATCTACATCAGACATCTACTGTTAAATGTAAAGCGTTCCCTT
Organism: Stratiolaelaps scimitus; assembly: GCA_019614645.1. NCBI lineage: Eukaryota > Metazoa > Arthropoda > Arachnida > Mesostigmata > Laelapidae > Stratiolaelaps > Stratiolaelaps scimitus. The sequence goes on along the minus strand of JABWDB010000090.1, from coordinate 72,941 downwards.
GATTACAGTAGTTTTAGAAGTAATCAGATCAATCGCGGAATAATAACCGACAACACAGACTTGTACTATCATGTGATTAATCTAAACTAACGATGGCTGAGTTCACTTGGTTTTCAAACATTTCTTTATTTCTCTATAAATACAGATAGCTTAGAGTTCACCTCTGAGCTCTGTGTCATGAATGAGCCTAGCAGAAGAGATCGCATGGACCAAAACGAAATTAGTAAAAGTTAATCACCGTTTCCGAGGCTTGTCGCAGCGGGACGACAACACCTGGGTATCAGCTTGGAAAACCCTTGCCGTTGTTAGATTGTAAAGAGCACAAGTCAGGAAATGAGTTCTCTCGTCCTCTTGCCTGGCCATTGCCACATTTGTACGATATGCGAGCAGGAACATATCGTACAAATGTGGCAATGGCCAGGTATCGACAGGATAGTGAATCGACAGGATAGCAGACGGTGTGTGCCCGTCACATTTGGACAAGGGATGAGGTTGGTGACCGGGATCCTGCCAATGTGTCCATGTGTCGCTGTGTCGATAGCTGAGTTTCAAATTACCTTGGATAAAAATTAGACGTCAGCTGCGACGGTTGACGGTCGAGGACAATCAAATGTCACTGTGAAATTGAGGTAGTGGCCCAAGGGCTCTTTTTTCAAGTGGACGCGGAAGAGGAAACTGCGACCGCTGATCAAGTCGGCAAAACTCAAGCTCGCTCCTCGTTTTTTTTACCCAACAGATACAATACATACAGAGTGTTCGAAAACTTACGCAACTATATATAACAATTACCGATGTTCGAGGGTCTTGGACGTACCATTCAGTGCAGTCTATTTTGTTTTCTTTGATCTGCAAATATGAACTTAGATAGCAACGGGCATTTTGAAAGAAAAATAAGGAAATTTAATGATCAACATTTAAAATCGTTAAATGCATGAAAGTGGATTTATTATATGGTATATAATATATATATGTCACACATATAGGCGAGGCTTGCCGCATTCTAAAAAAATATTGCTATGACTTCGTTTCTATTTATCCTAAAGTACACGTTAGTAACTACTACGGTCTTTTTCATTTTGTTTCCAAATATCTTTTGCTCTCTAAGTATGCATTTGCAGAGCAAGAATGGAAAACTGCACCAAAGGTCTCCTTCGAAACTACTAAACTAGTCTCTCATAGGGTCCGTGAAGTATCCAATATATATTTATAGTTAAGATTCCAAGTATAAGATTTAATCAAACATTCAGTAGTTAGGAATTATTTCTAGGGATTACGGGGGGAGGTGAGTTCGACAATGTCCCGAGGAAGGCGATGGCATTGCCCCTCTGCACAGCGAGGGACAGGCGCTATAGAAGAAAAGAACCTATTTATAGTCAAAACTATTATATCAATATCTAATGTGATATAAAAGAGTTTAAGCATTGTGAAATTGCAGCTCCTTTAATAAACCAATAAAGCTTTACCTTTACCCTATCTCCGTTTAGATCTGTGTGACCCTCTGTTATATTCGCCATAGTTCTGTGATCCTTCCTCGCTTATTTGCATCACCTGAGGTTTCAATTTGTTTATGCGTTCTTACCCTTAGTCTCATACTGATGTTCTGGTAGATCAATCGCTTATCCATGATGTAAACGCAGTGGTTACACTCCGGCTTTGCACGAGGGAAATCAGTAAAATTTTCGACACACATATTTATCAAGCTTTTCTGATCGGAAAACATCTCTGCTGTCATAGTCACATAGATAGAACCGATTCTAAGGAACGGATCGACTCCCAGCAGATTATGATTTTAGCGGGTGGAGGCGTTTTGTCATTCACGTCAACCCGCATTGGATCGGTCCCCTATTATGAAGATTGGAATATATTTGGTGGTGTCCGTGCGTTTAAAGAAAATGTCCTCCTCTACGAAAATAGATACAATATAAATAAATGCCGGATCGCTGAGCTAAAACCAAATATATTTTAGGTCCACTCGCGTTTTGGAAGATACATACATTGAACCAATACTGGTCTAACCATTATGAAATCAATAAATATCCTTCAAGGGTATTCCCGAGGTTCGTTCTGCAGTAGCGACCGCTGAAGGGCAATTGCTATGGAGAGAATGAAACAAGTGGGTCCCTTTGATGTACATTAGAGTTCTAACATTCGTGTATTTATTATTAACTTAGCCTACGCATGTACGGAGACAACAAACGGGCTTTTCATGTATAAATATATATGTCAATACAAATCACACAAGTCCGGAAGCTAGAATGATGGTGCCAACCACTATTACCTATTAATTAAATTGCTAATTCTATTTTAGATGGGTCACAGACTGAACATATCAATGATTGGAGGAAGTTGATTTTTCCTTCGGCTTCTTGAATATCGACAGCTCTCACAAAAGACTTTTGATTTTCTCACCCACTCGCCAGATTTTTGAGTATTAATTAGCTGTCGGCGATTGCTCAGCTTTGAATCAATACATGTGTGAATAATTGTATTCAGAGCCTTATTTTTCAATATATTTAAATTGTGTTCACATGTATATGGTTCCTAACATGTATTGTATATAAATTGAGGCCTTGCCTGAGTCTAGTGAAAACACATGAAACGCACAGAAGAGAATTTCGAACACCAATGTTACAATAATAATAGAATCGTACGTGACAAGGTCCAAGGCGACCGTTTACTGCAGACGCCATCCTGTTGTCTGCGCGATAAGAAATAATAAAGAGAGAAGAGATGACTGTACGGGATACTCCCAAAGGTCAGATCTCTCGTTGACCCAGAACGGAGCAGACGTGTTTTCAATGGCATCACTCTGAAGCTACGCTAACCCAAATCAGTTAAGGCGACCCTAACAGCCACGATCAGACGCAAGGCGAATACATCCACAGGATATCATCAGCAGTCAAGTGTCTTGACTATCAAATAATTCTCAACATGTGCATGTGCGACGGCCGATATCGTCGAGGATGGCACTAAGGACATTCACGGATTTTGTACTTTCAATAACATGGTTCGTGGACGTTAAATGTTGACTGTGTGTTACCCCGAAAAAGTTTAGTTTAAATATATATTATTGCCGTCTTATATTAGGTATTGAGCTCATAATATTAATATTTTACATGGGTCTATTCAATGACGCCACAGCTTGGCACTCATTCGCGTGGTATATCGTTCATAACAAGTGACAATATACAGTGGTGTGAATAAACATAGCCCACCCCCTATATTTCAACAATCGTTACAAAGAATACACATTTGAGGTATTTCTTCTGTGTCAGATTAATGTACGTGTCAAATAACATACATACCACAAAGAACAGCGCATCCAACATCGCATGCAGCCTGCTACAACAAAATGTGTCATATTTCGGTGGTGAAAAATGATAGACACACCCTCAGTTATCGAGTGTTTTCGCTGAATTAATCCAGTTTGTGTTGAGCATTTAAGCAGTACTGTAGTCACGGGACGCGCTTCGAGCCTTACTGATGCAGAGAAAGCAGTTATTACCGCTTTACACCGAGCAGGAAAGACCCAGGCTGCAAATGCCAGAGAAACTGGCAAAAATCGTCACGTAGTGCAAAATTATTGACGCAGTCCATCGACGTATGGTACTAATAAGTCTAAAGGACGTCCACGAAAGAACAGGCAGCGAACTGTCATGCATATCTGTCGATTGGCCTCGAATTCGACCATAAGTTGTGAAGCAATCAGGCAAGGGTTAACCCTTCAGGTTTATAGATCAACAGTTTTAAATACAATTAAGGGTTATCCGCATATCATACGGGCGCAAATGAGAACAAGACCTCGTCTTCAACAACGCCATATGATTGCCCAACTAAACTTCGCCCGCAACATTATGGACGTGACTGGACATTGATGAGTATTGGGGCAACGTTTTTTTAAGAAGTGTCCTGAGGGTGTAAATCTATCTAAAAGGTACTATGTTGTTTCAAATCGTCTCCAGTGACGAGAAGAAGTTAAATTTGGATCGGCTAGATGGATTTAACGGTTACTGGCACGATGTACGTAGAGAGTCGCGGTACTTCTCGAAGCACATGTTCGGCGGAGAGTGCTTTATGGGTTGGGGAGCTTTGCAAACTTGGATTCACTTTCATCTCATCTCAAATGAATAGCGAGGACTATCAGCAGATGTTGACCAACAACCTACTACCATTTAGTAGCAGATTTCACCTACTTCCAATTGTTTTCTAACAAGATAACGCTTCAATTCACGTCAGGGCTAGTACACATGCGCGGTTAAGACGGCATGACATTGGTACCCTAGAGTGGCCAGCATGTTCTTCTTAGCTCAACCCGATGGAGAACCTCTAGGGCATTCTTATCCGAAGAGTATACGCGTCGAATCGACAGTATACATCCGTGGGAACACTAAAAAAGGCGTTGTTGGAGGCCTGGGGAGATGTCAGCAACCGGATCCTGCTAAATTTCGTTGATAGTATACGGTACTGACTGGCACAAGAAAACAAGAACTAATTCAGCGAAAACACTCGATAACTGAGGGTGTGTCTATCATTTTTCACCACCGAAATATGACACATTTTGTTGTAGCAGGCTGCATGCGATGTTGGATGCGCTGTTCTTTGTGGTATGTATGTTACTTGACACGTACATTAATCTGACACAGAAGAAATACCTCAAATGTGTATTCTTTGTAACGATTGTTGAAATATAGGGGGTGGGCTATGTTTATTCACACCACTGTATAAGGGAACAAGTAGTTTAGAGGAAGTTGTCAAGAACTGAGGGTAGGATAAATGGTACAGAGAGACGCGTTCGAAAATTCCCAACTGGGGCTTTTTGCTTATTTGGGGCGGTTATATTTGCAACGCACCATTTCTTAAACACTTTAGATCTTCTGATGTATAATAGCTCGCCTGGTCTAATTGCTCCGTGCTGAAAGATTGTCCCATCGTCGTAAATTTTTGCAGAGCCCTCAGCCCATGGTCGAAGCCATTACTAAAGCAGAAAAACGGGACGGACCGATGTACTACTCTGGGGAACCCCGATTCCAACGACAAGAGGTGGTAGAGCGTTTTGCCCAAATATCCACAAACTGCCAGCGGTCTTTGAGGTGTGATGGGAATGGTTTGAATGTACGATCACAGGTGTGAATGCCATGTTGTATACCATGCACCATGATCAAAATGGGTTGTTATCTGTTTGACAGGGACTTTGTCTACTTTCTTGTTTGACACAGGTGGAACACTGATGTGGCGAAATTTGGCTAGGATTGCCATAGGACCAAATTTGTAGAATCGAGACAACAAGCGTTCCTCTGAGAATATGTGCACTGAATGATGATCGCGTCATCGCACGAGGGTAGATTGAGTTCAGCAGAATTAAAGTCGCCATCAAATCCAATTATTGATTCCAACAACAAAACCCGGAGGTTTCGACCACTCAGAGGTTTATTGGGCTTTATGTTTTTCTTTTTGATGTTGTACCTTCCCTCTGTTTCTTTTCACCTGTTCTTATTGTCCTTGATCGTATCTGTCGTACATTGGCTCGTATTGTCACACTGGTGACCCTTGATTTTGAAGCTAGAAGCCAGTTCCAAAATTTTCTTGTTGAGTTCTGATCATCGAAAACAAGAACTCTTGCAGAATTCAGACTTCCTGTTTTTTGAGCTGACCCTCGGCTGTTCCCTTATCTGACGGGCCTCAGCTCTTAACCTTTTAGGTCAGCAGAAGTCAGACTTCCTTAGCATAAAGCGTCTTTGTATTTCATTGTGTGGCCCAGTCAACAGATTCCAACCGCAGTAGCCACCAATGCATCGGCAATTACGGCCGAACAGATAAAGGATATTACACCAGCTTTGAATAGTGCCCGAAGTGACATCACCACATAGCTCTCGTAGATAACTGAGTTTCGGATGAAATTTTTCTGCGAATTGAACAGTCATTGTCTGAAGTCTGCAATATAACCAATAGATATCATACCTGCAGGCGCTTTGCCTATATATATATATATATATGTATATACGCAGTTAGGGAGGGGGGTCGCGATATCGTGTCAAGCCAAGGCTGTGTGGTCCTGTGGGAGGCGATGGTAAGTTGTATGCAATATACTATGCAAACTTTGAATAGAGTGCTCAAATAACTTACAATAACCAGTCCTGAGATATGGCAAGGAATTGCTGTAACAAAATATTTTTATTCCAAGTTAAATTTTGCATTGAAACAAAGCACACGATTCAGTAACGGCCTGCTCCTGAACTGCGGAAGGGACGTTTTTTTTGGAAACACAAAATTAAAAATTAAAGGATTTATTTGTTTATTCAAGGAGCTGCTGTTTTATGTTTGAGTTTTCCTATATGTCACGGTGCGTTCTCCTACCGAGTTATCCTAAGCCCTCCTGCTTTTTACAGCAAGAGACTTCGCCATGCAAGCCACCGCACTGACGGTAAGGTATATTTATTATTTATATAGGAAGGATAAAAGCAGACATATCAATATGAAAAGTAAAAAATTGTTGGCTTCGAGTATATACACACTAAGGTTTATCGTAGTTTTCAATTATTTGCACAACCACTATCTCACGGAACTAACATTTTGCTCATGGCAATTTCACATACCCACTGACCTCTCAACTACCGCTCTTTGCGACGACCGGACGTCTCTCGCAGGCGTCCCCCTACGACGGCGTTTTTATAAGGAAACCCGAGGCCCTAACGGGCTGCCCAATCTCGAAATTCACTCTCATCAAGTCACCAATCAAGTCTTCCAACTGCAGGAGAGATTTCAAACTGCTGAGTGTCGCTAAGGTAACCGCAAGGTCATCAAGTGCTCCAAGAACAACTGACCTCTTCGACTCAAGGTCAGATAACCAGGACACCTCAACATGTCCGACCCTTTTGATGAGACTGATAAATCCAACACTAATTGGCTCCCCTCGTCAGCATTCGCATAAAATTGATAAGAAATAGTAACAAATTGCAACGACTTCGCATAAGTGACCCCAAGTTCTCATCAGGCCAAGTGGAACTCACTTAGCAGACACACCAAGCTCAAGTAAGGTAATTAGTTCGGCTCATTCATCATTTCTCACAACGGTCCTCGATCAGCATCGTGACAAATGACCTTGAAAAACACCAGCATCGCTGTGTTTCAGATATAAAAAATGGATCAACTAGACAAGACCATTAAGAGGATGTTTCGTACCAAACACCACTGGACCAACCAAGCCCGGGCCATCATGGCCTATAGGGTGAACTCAGTGCAGGGAGAGATCCGCGCCACATGATCAATAACACTTTAGAGTGGGCCCTGGGCTCGTCTGGCATCCAGTGCACGAAGAGGCCGCAAGGCCCCCATTTGGCTGGTGGGCCCGACGGCTTAACCGTCAAACTTTACCACCAGGGCAGACACCTGGCATAGGATGGAACGGTGACTGGAAGACACTCTAGCCCCTTCACATGTCAGACATTGCGCCGGTCACGCCGTGTCACAGGCTGAACAAGCCGAATTAAAGACATCGAATACCTTGCAGGTGACTCACCTCCTGAGTCCAATCGCCTTTGAGACCTCAGGAAGGCCCATCCTCCTCACAGGTAACCTACTAGACAAATCATTTCACCAAACACAGCACATAAAAAATAAAAACTCATTCCTTCATTTGTATTGGTGCAAGCCACACGACATCTGCTACACCACTTGGCACAAGTAGGAATTATTCAGCACTTTACTTCTTATTGTATGTTATTGAGCTTAATCGTGTGTTTTAAATATGCTAGTATCGCCCGGTGCTGTTTACACAAGGGAAGCGGACAGAGGTCCAAGAGGGGAAGTCTGGAGAGAGAGAGAGAGAGAGAGAGAGAGACAACAGAAGCAGCTGAGAGTGAGCTAACCATGTCATTTCTGTACGCTGAGGCAGAGGTGTGGTGCTCATGGCTGAGTCTGTACACATCTCACCGTCCTAACTGAAGGGATGCGCTAAGCGATACCGGGAAGGGTGGTGTGTTGAAAATCGTCAACAGTTCTATCATTCGCATGCCGACACTCTCCCTTTTTAAAAAAATGAGAAATACCTCATTTTCAGTAATGTCAGACAGTACTAAAGTGTACTAGGGACACCCCATACACCAAGCATGGTGCCGGAACGCAACCTTCGTCTCACTCTGTATGTCTGCGCCCGTTAATAATATATAATAACAATTGGCTTGAAGTCCACGAAGTTTTGTCATTAAAGAACAGTCCATCAAATTCCATATATATTCAATAGTCAAGCCTGGTATGACAGAGAAGTTCAATCAATAAATTAAATCGGTGAATCGGAAGATGTTTTTTTTTTGAAATAGTGCCACTTCTAACAACGATTAATTTAAAGGTGACTTTGAGGAGATGTCCAAGAGCTGGAACAGATGCTGTATATTTGTGAATTCAGAGTATTCAGAGCAAAGGCATTCAGGGTATCTGGGCGCCACATCTCTAAATGATGATATGATCTTCGTAAAAAATGAGATCACGAGCAGTTATAACTATGAATAGTATCTAACAGTGAACAGGATAAAGGACGTGGAATTTGGTGTATCTATGTTGTATTATGGGTATGGGCGAGAGAGCCGCAAACAAGGAAACACTACCAAATATGACTGAAGTCATTGACATCCGAAATCGCCTAATGCATAGAATGTATTCCATAGGAGTTTTACGGAAAGAAGAGAAAAATATAGGGCAGGTAAACGACAGTACAAGGAGGCTTCACAAATTTGGAATGAGATGGACATGAGAATGACGACCGTACTAATATTGACAAAAATACCGTTTTATTCTGTAATTTTGCCTCGCTCTTCCCAATTTAAGCATTGCATAACTTTAGTTACGTTAATAAGTCTCATTTCTCAACATTGTCTATCGCAGGGTGTGCTTCTCTCTGTGACTTGCATACACGTGCGATCGTGTATCTATGAATCAAGCTGTTAGATACTGGAACAGCGGTTTCTTTATCGCTATATATATTATTTTCCTAACCTACCCTAAACTGTGGTGTAGTAGAATGAGCCCGTTCTTTCTAGATCTTCTAAACAACTGATAATATCCAGACATAATCAGAGAAATGTAAAGACAGCAGCAGTCTCATATCAGGTGACTGGCTCTAAGAGTGAAATCTATCAACCGGAAGCCCTTTGTTGGATCTTCCAAAAAGCGAATGAATTCAACGTCTGTCGACAGCTGTGTTTTCGTGGAGAGACATGGTCCTTTTCTACTTCTCAGGGGTTCTCCCGTTACTGCAATTGAAAAAATAGATAAAGACATTTTATTGATCGACCTGCCAGAACATCGGTATGAGACTAAAGGTATAGACTCATTAAAGAAACAAAACCTCAGGTGATGCAAATAAAAACGATTACAGAACTATGGCGAATGTAACAGATATCTAAAGGGAGAGAGGGGTTATGGATGTATATCGCATTAAAGTTTGAATATAATAGCTTCAAGTGTATACGGATTTAATATTGATGAGCATTATCTCATAGCATTTAATGATGGCCAACACAAGGTGTGATGAGTGTTCTGGACAGAATGTAAATTGTGCATGTCCGAAGAAGAGGTAACAAAATTGTAGTTCAAAACGTTGTCTATGTGGTGTCGGCAGAGACGAATGATACAATATTCAATATAATATTAGTGACGCATTGCGACCTAGTATGAAAATAAAATACAATACGTACCTGCTTTCCGACCGGTTTTCCCTCAAAAGAAATGATACCCGAGGGGTTCAATTTTAGGACTGTCCCAGCAGAAAAAAGCGAAAAGACAGATTTCAATGACGGCAATATACTTTGCGTATACAACGTGTAAAGGAAATCATGACGCGGCGGAATTGATATCAGGGTAGAAATAGAGAGAGAGAGAAGTCATCCCAGGTGTGGGGAATGCCGCACCTGTTTTATTTACTCCATATATAATAGATTACGCTGTACAGCATTTTCGTTTAGGAATAAGCAAGACGTGTTCATGTTCAAACAGGATACAAAGTTTCCAATAAAATGTTATCAATAATAATAATGAGTCGCCTAAATTACAAGATATGAGTCTCAAGCATTTATACACTGATATATCTCATCCGTCTTCCTACTAATAATATTCAATACTGTACTTGATAGTGCTTTGGCGCTAAGTATACTGACCCTTTTCAATTGTATCGAGTGAGAGACTTGTTGGATCGACCAGAGGAGACAGTATCTGGATCACCTTAACAACAAGCTCCTCGGGGAGCTTAGCTATCAATTCCGGAAGGAGTTCGTCGATCGTCCTTAAAGCTCCCGCAACATTCTCACTGAAACAGATAAACGAATGTCCTGAATTCTGGCGCTATGTTCATTGCAGGTGAGGATGAAGAGCAATCTTTCGCTATATCGCAAATTTCTCAGGGCGTCTTGCTCAAGCCGATGGTCACCTTTTTAAAATAGTGGTTGGTTTAACTGAATAATGCCTAACGCACGGTACATGTTCACTAGAGTGAGAGTTTCGCCGCAATGTTGTAGGGTAATGGTTGCATCCACCAAAGCATCAGTCAACTGTCACTTACAGGAAGACCCTGTAACTGTCCTATATGTGATAACACTTTGGGATCTTGTTAATATAGGTCTTTGTTGAGAGCCATATCTGCGATGAGGTAAGGAGTACCATATTTTCCAATAAATCAGATCATAGTTCAAGCATTATCGTTATCAGGTTAAAGGCGGCTTGATCCATGAGTATTAAATCTGCAAGGATCTCGTGTGTGGGTTTTGAACGTTTTTATGAGTTCGTTCTTCTCTGCTTAGAAAGATGGGTCTATTTAGGGAGGCATAAGCGTTCACAGACGAGCTTTTCATTCACGTTATCTATTTGTAGCACACAATATATGACCGTGATCACGAAAGCTGATGAGGTACAGTTTGCCCAAAATGATATAAGCTGAAATCGGTCAATGTGATAAAGTTCGCCATGACGGCCAAGTGTCTGATATATCCGTTTTTAAGACTAAGAACACATCTAGCACACCCGAACTTGGACGCTTAAAATCTTATTTCTCCTTCCCGGAGCTGGTAAGCTAGCTATCACTGCACACAAGCAGACATGTATGCCGAACATTCAATGGGATATTAAGAAGGATTTTGCAATGGCTGCCAACAGTTGTATAGATACTTACACGGACGCAAACAGCGTACTAAGGGGGCTGTTTTGAATGAGGGATACAGCGCCATGAAAACGGATGAAAGTTTACTAATTAGTTCAAATGTATCACGGCTTTCTTATTGATTGCTGGTGACTGATCTTCAAGTATATACTAAATAGTAAAATATTAATTGCATGCTCTCCAAGTGGCTAATGATCATTTTTGTTATGGCAGCGTTCGAGCTGGAAAGTGGGCTTACCACACGGGTGAGGTACTATTGTATAAGGTATGAGATAATTTTGTGCTTGATAACAAGGTTCGACGTTTCCTTGTAAAATGAAAAGTGAATCTCCGATCGATTCAGCGTTAGATGCTTCAAAACCTTCTATCTATAGCGTGTAGCATACAGGGGTGTTACATCTACCGATTATGTTGTTGATTACATTGCATAGAGATGTACTGAATTGAAGTTCTGTATCGACAACTTTATCCTAATAATCTAGTATCGTGGTTTTTAGAGGTCGATTACCTAAACAAGCAGATGAATATTCGGGTTTGGAGGCAGCCCCCGAAGAAATATGCATGGAGAGTGGTATTATCTTGGGACTGTACTCACCGCTTCGGCAGTCGCCGTGATGGCGACCAACGCCACAAAGATACAAGCGATTGTCTTCATTCTTGACTCGTCGGTTTGTTGGCAGTTTGTTAATTCGACAGCAATCGCCGTTACGCAATCTACGATGAAGAGCACGAATCCCTGTAAAGGCAAGCAGTGCTGTTGGTGTGTGTCTACGATGGATCGGGGGCCGTATTATATTCAGTCGCGGCGTTAGGGGAAAGTGCGCTCACGCTCAACTCAGTGTCACCCTCTGAAGCACATGTGTTCGCTAGGCGAGTTGGATCTGACGTAGGCGTTATTCCGCTTTTAGCTGTTTCGAATCTATAGGGTGTTAGCAAACTTATGCACCCTATGAGAGACTAGCCAGAGTTGAACGGTTTTGAAGGAGACACTTGGTGCAATTTTTCATTCTTTCGCTGTAAATGCACATATATATATATATATATATATGTAGCAACAAATATTTGGAAACAAAATGAAAATAAAACGTGGTAGTTAGTAACGTGCTCTTCAATATAAAAATAAACAAAGTTACGCATGGTTAGTTATATTTATTCCCGCTGATGGTGTCTGTTCGTCCAACAAAGTTACAGCAATATTTTCTTAGAAGACGGCAGGTCTCGGTTGCCTATTCTATTTTATTCATCTTAAAGCGTTCAACTATTTTAAGCAACGTTTGACGTCTTCTGCGATAATTGTTACTCATCCTTCGTTTTTTGTTTCAAAAAGCCCGCTGCTGGCTATGTTTGAATATACAGAACAAAAACATAAAGAGATTGCTCGGAATGGCACGTCCGAGATCCCTCGAACATCGGTTAGTGTGACAAAGGGCTGCGTAACTTTTTGAACACCCTGCATATATTATAGCTCTTATGTGAAAAACCGGAAAGAGTTTGAGTTTCCTGTTTTCAATTCGCACCACTTGTTTGTGCCAATGACAATACAGCGATCACTGTCTCCCTTGCCACGATTTTGTCATTTTTGCTGCTCAAATATCGGACAAATATGGTAACGCGGAAGCGAGAGGACGAGGGAACTAATTTTGCTCTTTGCTATCAAGGGTTTTCCTATCTGATACCCAGGTGCTGTCCTTCCACTGCGACAGACCTCGAGAACATTTATAATTTTGTTCGTCCTTACTTACAAAGTCGCATCTGTTAGGCTCATGTATGACACAGAGCTCAGAGATCAACTCCAAGCTATGCATTAATAGGGAAATTTCCACCATGTCTATCATTCTATTCTATACCCGATTTCACGGGAGAGGATTTTACTCGGCGATGACTTGCCGCCTGCTATTCGTCACTGCCAGCCCTCATAAATGTCATATTTATAATAGGTAATATTTTACGTAACCCTCGTTTACGTATTATTTTTCCATTCCCATGACCTTAATTGTGTTAATTGCTGCTCACAAATGGATGAATCTTGAACCACGGGCCTTTTTGAAAGACAGATTTGTTTGCTTCGAGCTGCAAGGGTAGTTCTCACCTCGTGAAGTCAGTCAACGTTAGTTGAATCAGTCCCTATGTTGGTACAAGTCTGTGTCATCGGTTATTCCGCTATTGATGTGACTACTAATAAAACTACTGTAATCAAAGGAACGCTTCACATTTAACAGTAGATGTCTAATGTGGATGATGATTATTTCCTACCCAAACTATTATCATAAATAATATATAAAACATATCATAAATGCTTAACAAGAGTTGGCCTTGCCCTAACGGGCATCGGCCAACACTGGTCTTGTCCTGCTCGTACCCTTCAATTTCGCTATCAATTACATTACTTGAGAGAATAGGTGTTTACTGTATGTTCACCAACAATTGTCCTCATTGATGCATTTTACCAACCGAAATCACAGGATCTTAGCTTTCCAGAATACAGGGATTGAAGTATTTTTCTAAATATTAAGATCCAAAATCTCGCCCATATATTCAGCGCTCCACTGAAATTTTGCAGAGACTTTATTTGAAGCCACACTGACTGGTGTCAAGTACTTTGTCACTTATGCATGAGCCACGTACGAAAATTTGAAATAAAAAATAATCGATATTTTTGTGCTCGGCTTATATTGATGGCAATAATTCTCATTACTTCCGTTTATTATTATTAATCACTTTTATGAAGTCTAAGCCAATCCTATACTGTCACTTCACTGGTCATTTTAGCACCGTCCATGTTAAATCAAAGAGAAGATGAAAATATCTGAAAGATGGTTTGTTAGAAGAGAGCAAGCTTTGCTTAAATTCTCAGCAGAGGTTCAATTTTTAACTGGAGTTAAATGCCCTCAGGAATAATTTTCTGTAGTTTTTCTCTACTTTTGTGACTTTAAATTCACGGAGCTATCTGATCAGGACTGCGGGCATGGCATGGAGGGTAATGCAGGCGGAACACAAGAGGAAGTTTTGTGGAGTCTGAGGTTCAAATCTGAGTGGGGCCATATTTACTTAAAAGGGCAGTATCTCCGCAATAAGATTTGAAATGTAGTAGCGTCAACTAATGTGGTCTACGGCATAGCTACCACTGTGCAGAAAGGAAGGCACCGTACACCTCCTGTATACGTCATAAATGCTGCATGCTTACATACATGGGACTTTTCACAGACACCCTATTGACCACAGTAGTTTCTTTCATATTGGACCGAGCTATTAGAGAATAGCCGGCAAGTTTATTTTCGTGTCATAATTTATTACAATTGTGATGTTTACACTTTCCACACAGAATTGGCAAATACACGTTCAAACAGTAATTGTTTACAAAACGGGAAGTCTACAGGGGTCTTGAGAGGAAGTCCGGAGTGAGATAGAAGGGAAGCAGCTGACAGTCAGCTAACCACGTCATGTTCCCGTACGGTGAGGAGGATGCGCGGTGCTCGTGGCTGGGCTTGTACACATCTCATCGCCCTTAGTGAAAGAATGTGCTAAGAGATACAGGGGAAGGGCGGTCCTGTTGAACATCGTCAACAGTTCCAGAACGGGGGGGGGGTCACGGTGTTGACATGCATTAGCATCCCTTTTAGAAAAAAAAAGCTACGCCCTACTCGAGATTCTGGCAGAGCCTCGACTGATATGAGGAAACTCGATCATACGAAGCCAATGTTAGGATAAACACTCCTAATCTCGAGCTGCTAGAGATAGGCGAACTAGTCAATCGGTAGTCTAGCTTGCCGCTGATTTATGGCGAGTCCGACACCTCTCAGTCCACATATGAAAGCGTAAAAAACAACCTAATTTGGGAGGCCAAAACTGCGAATATGTGAGCCGATGTAACTAACGACTTAATACTGACACATATAGTTCTTTTATCCATTTTTTTTTCTTTTCGAAAAAACAAGGACTGAAGCATATGTGGGATTGTAAGTTTCCGTGAATTTCGAATGAATATCGTGTCACACATCAGGTCTCGTACATTTAATAAACATAACAATTCAGTGCGGAGAGATTATGGGCCGACCAGCGCTGGTATCTCGACATCGGTGACACATCAGCATGATCGGTCGACTCCAACAAAAGGTGGAGAGGATTTTTGGTTCCCGTTTGGAATCTAGAGTGATGACAGGCAAAAGGCTCTGCCGTCTACCAAAGCAGAAGCAAGCGCAATTCGGCACGCCCATAGGCCGACTAGCCACATCAATGTTCAAAATAAAGAAGGCGTGTAACAGACGATACACAGCATACCTTCAAGAAAAAGACAAAGGTACTGTCTGACAACGGACCTTAATATAACTCTGCCTCCAAAAGTAGCCGCGTGTCTTATGAGAGATTGCACCTCGTTTAACCTTGTCAGGAACTATGTGAACCACATAATAATAATAATAATAATAATAATGTTGAAGGCTATAGCCCAACGAATAGTAGACGCTGCCAGTGCAGCTACCAACGACTGCGCAATAAAAGAGAAGACCCCGAAGAAATTTCACACAATGGTTTCAGGGTATTTCCTTATTCTTCTTTTTCCGAAGGAGGAGACGCACAGGGGTAGTGCGTATCGTATCCCATCGTAGCGCGACAAATACCTTTAAAAGTGAACATACAAGGCTACATGATGCGTTTGCTTTATTGATTAAAAAAGACGCCGACACAGAATCGGTCAACAGCCCAGCCCCAATTGGTTAGCCTCAGGCGATGTCCCTATTTTATCAACCTGTTGTTAGACCACCTCAGCTAAGGACCAGCTGCGAGAGAAGAAACGAGAAGCTTCGCAGAAACCGATTTCATGCGTCATCCCTTTAGTAATGGCTCCATTAGTGGGACCACTAGACCTAGATAGTCCCCTTCAGGGGGCATCGAGGGGAAGATTGCGCTAAACAACACAGCGGTGGCAACAATACAGGATTGTGGCTGTATTCGTTGGTGCATATCAAACCAGACAATGCGACCATGCTTGATGATGATTATATAATGAGTGTTTAGTAATTTAAAGAAACAAGTAGGAAACGAGATACTAATATTAGCAAAGATATTCATTCACCAGACCTTCCCTAGAGATCGAAGTAAATGCCAAGCGTGAAGCCGACTCTAGGGAAGAGATAGACTCTCAGCAGAGGATAGTTTTAGCAGGCAGGGGCGTTTTGTCGTCCACGTCAACCCAATCGGATGTCGTCCACATCAATGGATCGGCCTGCTTTAATGGAGCTTGGAATATATCTGGTGGTGTCCGTGCTGAGTTCCCGTGTAGAATTTCGGTCGGTCAAACAGTTTTACTCTTGCATGTACGATTCTACAACGTTGTCCGCCTAATGGCTAGAAATACAATACAAACTGCAGTTTATTGACGGAACTGCAACACACATTGCTTGTGTTCTCGTAAAATAAGTAGGTAAAAGGTGTAAAATATCACACTGCAACAGACGAAGTTACAATTGACAACATATTATATCCACGCATATATAGGGGAAAATATATCGACATGTTTCCTCTCTTTTTGTAAACTATATTTCGAGCTGACCCTCAGCTGTTCCCCTATCTGACAGGCCTTTAACCTTTTAGGTAGGTAGGTCCCTTTTTGTAGGGATAGTAGAATAATACCTAGCCAACAGCAAGAACACAACAATCAAAGGAACGCTTTACATTTAACAGTAGATGTCTGATGTAGATGATGATTATTTCCTACCCAAACTATTATTATACATGCTTAATTACGCTATCGATTACATTACCTGAGAAAATCGGTGTTTGCTGTATCTACGCTAGCAATTGCCATCATTGATGCAACCTAAATCACAGGATCTTAGGTCGCCAAAATACGAGGTATTTCTCTTAATCTTATGACCCATAATCTCGGCCATATATTCAGCGATTCAATGAGATCTTGCGGTGTCTGAATGAGAAGTCGCAATGAGTGCTACCGATTGCGAAGTCACTTATCCATGAGTCTCTTCCGAAAATTTCACCATTAGATAATATTAATCGTTTGTTTTTTGTTAGGAACGGGTCGTTATTTTTGTTCTCGGCTAATATTAATGGCAATAATTCTCATCACTTCAGTTTATTATTATTAATTACTGTCATAAAATACGGACCAATCTTACACCGTGACTAAACTGATCGTTTCAGCACCGTCCATGTTAAAACAAAGAGATGAAGGATATATCTGAAAGGCGGTTTGTTAGAAGCAGGCAATCTTTGCTTAAATTCTTAGCAGAGGTTCAGTTCTTCGCTGGAGTTAAATGACCTCTGAGAAACCTTTGTGTGCGGAGAGATGATTAGCGCTGGCATTTCGATATCGGTAAAACACCAGCATGATTGGTCGATTGGCTTCTACAAAAAGGCGAAAAGGATTCTTGGTCCCCGTTTGGAGTCTACAACTAAACTTTTTCGGGCTAACTCTCAGCCAACATTTAAGGTTCACGGTACCGCTTTTGCAAGCATTGCTTACGAACCAATGCTAAAAATCAGTTGTACCGTGGACGTTAAATGTTGGCTGAGAGAGTTAGCCCGAGAACCCTGTTTGGACTCCAGAGCGATGATAGGCCTGCTAGAGGATCGGCTGTTTCCCTTAGCAGAATCAGGCTCAATGCGACACGTCCACAGACTCATGAGTCAGATCGATGCTGGCAACAAAGAAGAAGTGTAGACACCGACGCAGAATCGACCAGTTGCCAAATGCTGATGTGTTAAACATCAGGCCATGACATCGCACTGTTGTCAAACCAACTCAGCTTTCAAGTTTCAAGCGAACAATCAGAATATACTTCTAGATAAGTTAACCTAAGAAACTAATGAACGGTTGGTAACGATATCGAATCAGCGGTTGAAGAAAATAGAACAAACATAAACTATTAACATTTGAACATAGAATTATTTTAAATGTTGATTAAACATTCTGAAATCCAGCAAGTAGAGTAGTAATGAATAAATCTTGAATGCATCTTGAACACATCGGGGGTCACTCATGATTTTTCTGGAAAGTGGTTGGATATCGAATTGTTGAAATCGACATATATTTTTGTAGTCCACCGCAAATATTTATATATATGTATTGTAGAAAACATTCGTCACAATAATCATTAATAATAACAAGTCTCGTTACGAAGTTAGTGTTTGTATTCAACCTGAGTGCTAACACAGGTTGACACACAGACACACAGGGTAAACACATGAGCACATCAGTTCTCTATAGGCACCCATAGAGAAGTACTTCGTCATCTTCGTCCCAATATGCTCCACACCGCTCGGACAGGAACATTGGACACTTCCTTACGGGAGGTGTTGTTAATTTGGTCGGATTTCGAAACTCATTTCAAACTATATGTGTCCTGCGAGAGTTGAACCCTTGAACTTAAGGTCCGAAGTCCTCGGGTCCTCTAGTTTCAAGTCCATTCAGGTAACAGATGAGACGAGACAATACAAAATTCCAAAAACCTTGTATTTCTAAGAAGATAAATCAACCTCCAACACTTGCCTATATATTACTCTCATTGGAGAAAATAGAGCAAACATTTTGCAATGTTTGATATCGTATATGAAACGATCAGGAAAGGATTTCCATTCCAAAATCGTTGCCGTCAGGAAGAGTCTCTTATAAATGACTAATTCCCCTTTCATGTGTGGCATTATAACAGTTGTGTGCGTGTAATCAAGAGACACTCTGTTTCTAGGTGCAAATGTGTGTTTCCCTATAAAGAGAGACTTGATCGATCGTGTTTGTTTAGATGTTGAGCTGGTTTGAATGCGAACAATTCTGCTATGGTCTTGTCGAGCTAACATAGTTTTTTTTGCATTTGAAACACAGCGATGCTGGTACTTAGCTCAATTACATTTTGTGTATAGGTACAAAGAATTATGTCTTGACGTTCTAAATATTTATTTAGTTATGACACTCTTTTATCATTATCTTATTACGATAATTTAAGCATTGCTCTAATTGCACCATTTGTATAGCATTTTTTTTTATGACGGAGAATGCTCGTGCAGATCAGGCCTCACACTGAGGTATTTTCCATGGAACTGCGGGACTCCTGCCCGATTGAGTGGCAGACCTATCCATTCAGTCGCAGATGAAGTCGACGACCATTTGTATAGTATTGTATATACGAAAACGAACCGGTTATCCAAAAATATTACTAGAAAATCATTCACCCTACTCTGTTTACAACGGACGTCAGAATTGTTCGATATATAGCATTTTACATTCGGAAGATCGTATAATAATCCCAGGTGAATTAAAAAACAGGATTTCCATAAAGGAATTACATAAAGGTCATCCTGGAATAGCAGCATTGGATCGAATTGCTCATTCTTATATACATTGGCCTGGCACTAATATTGGCATCACATTCGTAGTTAAAAGTTGAATGTCATATATGGAAACCTCAAAAGGTGCATCGAAGTTTCCTTTGCCCAAAGGAGAAGATCCATTCGAGCGCACCCACGCTGATTTCGCAGGTCCTCTTGATGGAAAAACGTTTTTGACACTGGTCGATGCATTTCCCAATTGACCTGAAATATAGTTGTCTACGTGGGTACGTTAAAACTCGGTTTTAACGATACAAAAACTATAAGCCTCATTCGATCGCTGTGTGAACCTTCACAAAATTGTTACAGATAAAGGTCCGCAATTTACTTGATCAGTATTCCAAACATTTGGTGCTTCAATAGGCATGAGACATATAACAACACTGAGTCTAATGGACTTGCGGAAAGGTCGTCCTCACAACGTGCGACTTCCATGTCAACCCCGTAGTACTACCGAGTGTGGGGATCCGGGGGTGTCAGCTTAAGGGAGACTGAGGGTCAGTCGTGGGTTGAAAGAGTTTTATGGCTTCGATGGGTGAAAATGTGACGAAAAGATGGAGCCCTCTCGATTCATCTGGCGGGACGGTCGCTAAACCCGATAACAGCTTGAGAACTAAAAAGAGCACTAAAAATGTGGTCAATGCTCTCGCAATCCTTGGTCTGGCTATCGGAAGCACATAAGCCCAACACAATGTCCTTCAATTAATATCAAGGGTAACGTGAGAGTCTTTTTTATTATTATCATATCCCCCCAGAGGCGCAGAACCACTTGTTCAGTATGTCCCCCCGTCTTGCCGATTTTAACCATATATGTTTGGTATTGGCCATGCCCATGTAAGTTCCTTGCTGTGTTCGTACCATGTCTTGAGATCCGATATGAGAGTTCTGGCCCAATTCCCGGTCGTGTAGACTGCGTCCGCTAGATTCCATTGGTCCTTCCATTTCCTGATCGTTGCGCTCTTCATGTGGCGTTCTAGGTCCTCGTGTCGGTATTTTTCAGCCCGTTCTTCCGCTAGAGGGTCCCAGGGGATCATTTTGGCAAGAACCAGGACCGCGTTTGTAGACACAGTCCTGTATGCTCTTGCCACTCTGATCGCCACCGCCCTCTGTGCTTTAAGGAGAGTGTCTCTGTTCTACTTTCTGGTCAGGGCTACCTCAGCCGATATGGGGAGCGCAGTATAAGGCTACCGATTCGGCCACGGAGGCCAGCAGACGCGTCCAGATTTCTGATGGTCCTCTGTGCTGTGCCTGTGAGATCTGTGTCCAGAATGACACCTAGGTATTTGACTTGCCACTTGAATTGTATCCGATTGTTTCCTGTAGCCACTTTGATTTCTCCTGCTCTCTTCCCGCCGGCTTCGCTATTTTATGGTGCCACCTGCAGTGAGTGGTCCTTCATCCAATCTGTTGTTGCAGCAAAAGCCTCATTGGCTACGGCTGCTAAACGCTATAGTCTGAATAATGGAATGTTGGCTAAGTTAATCAGGCATCTCGTATATCTAGAGCGAGAAAAACATACATTAGGGAAGTCCTAATGTTCTTCGTGAGATCAGTTGAGTTTGACTGTCCACATCAGAGTAAAATAAATATTTGTTTGTACTCCATTTTAGATCATGTTCGATAAACGGTCAGAAATGAGATGTAGCGCTGTCAATAAAATTATTCGATATGCAGAACAAAGAAGGTGTTACTATTATATTCTGCTATTACATATCTTTTCCCGTGAAATTCAGAATGTCTTCCATAGAGAGCATTACAGTCTGTCTTTACACGATTGTATCTAAAAAGTTCGAAAAATGGCAAAACATTTTGGTCGCTTGAAGTTACACATAAATTGTCTTACAAAATTAGTACTTACGAATTGCTTCTTCTAGAATGGCTATCCTTCACTTCAGCAAACTATTTTGGGAATTGTATAGATATATTTGGGGTTCATTTGTTGTATATAGGTTTTCACGCGGGCCAGCTAGTGCTGTATCCCGACATCGGTGATACACCGGCATGGTTGATCCATTTACCCCTACTTTTTTGGTCTCATTTTAGAATCCAGAGCTATGATAGGCGACGTCGATGGCCTGTAAGAGGATCCGCTGTCTCCCTTAGCAGAATCAGGCACAATTCGACACGTCCACAGATTCATGAGCCATATCGATGCTGGCAACAAGGAAGGAGTGTAGAGACCGAAGCAGAATCGGCCAATTGCTAAATGCTGATGTGTTAAACATCAGGCAACCCTATATATTTATTCAAACTTATAATAATATTATTTGGGGGGATTAGTTGGGGACCATTGTCCCGAGGAAGGCGGTGACATTGTCGTTCTGCACAGCGAGGGACAGGCGTTGCAGAAGGAAAGATCCTGCGCTTGTCCCTGGTGGCGCGGACCAGCCTATGGTGGACCCCTTCGAGGACGTTTCGGCACGCGTTACTGCGTGACCGGGGGTCATTGCACATCAGGAAATAGCACTATCGGCCACTAATGGCCGTAGGTTCGAATCCTGTTGCGTGACATATAAGAGAAGTTAAGCATTGTACAATTGCAGTTCCGGCAATAAAGCAATACATTTTTACCTGTCACCTTTACCTCGAAAATGGCAAAATAGTTCAAGGAACATCGAATTGTGATTCGAAAAGATTATATATATATATATAAGGATAACCAATAATTGTAGATAACATTCAAGATAAACTTTATTCAAATATACAAGCCCCGGGGGCGGTTTTAAGAAACTGATATTAACAAATAATGATTGACAAGATCGATCCGATGCGGATACTCTAAACATGTGTATAAGTATAACAAAAATATATAAATATATATCTAAAAATATATTAGTCAATATATGAGTAATAAATAAAGGTATCTGAAAAGTAAATATATTAGTATATAAATATAAGTAAAATGTATAAATAAATATAAATATATTAGTATATAAATATAAGTAAAATGTATAAATAAATATAAATATATTAGTATATAAATATAAGTAAAATGTATAAATAAAAATAAATATATTAGTATATAAATATAAGTAAAATGTATAAATAACTATAAATATATTAGTAATATTCCTAAAACTAAGTGAATAAATACAAACTTCCAGATTTAAGTCTGGAACTCCAAATCACAGTTAGTCACCGGGCCTTCGTGAGCTACGCTTCCGCCGCGTTCGATGTCTCGTAGTCGCTCGATAATCTTTTGTTGACTTAGTGTCCTGTCTGGAAGTTTTCGAATCTCCACAGACAGCCACGTATCGAGCGGACAGGGTGGACCTAGGTCAACGGGTGCAACTCCTATGAATTCGCTATTGGGAGTCTGCAGTCGTTGAGTTCGACGAAATTCCCGTTTCCCCTCGTCAAGCTTATCCAGATAGACCGGTTGGGGGCAGTTGTCGTCATTGTCTATCGGAACACTTAGCATGTATATCTCCCCCTGGATTACTTCTAAGCGCATATCGAAGCAACGCCTTGTGTCTCGCTTACGTGTTTTCAGTTGTTCGCCCCATTCACCGGTTATTAGATTCAGGCTTCGCACAACTTCGACATCGCTTGCTTCGTTGCCACGATATAAAAGATAGACAATGTTACCCCGCTGGGTCATGGACAGCCAATGACGTTCTTGGTTATTGGGGCCCTTCAGATCCATCACCCGTCCGGTTACCGCATCGATTATACGAGCACCCAGACCGTCAAGCAGAAGACGATCTGACCACGGCTGTTGCGACGTAGTGACCCACTCCCTCCTATCGAACAGCCCAGTCGTTGTGTTGAAAGCGTGCGCACCAGCGAGGGCTGAGAAGTTACCCACCATCATGTAGAGTGGGGCGTCTCTTGTGCCGGTGTAATAATGCGCCCACCCCGGGATCGGGAAGTCGACGAGTTTCTCTGTTGAACCTTCAGCTACTCGTGGGTTATAACTGTAAATAGAGCGGTGGTCACGCGAATACAGTTTGTGGCCTCGAGCAGCTACATCGGTTAGACTCGGATGTCGTTTTTCCCAATCACCCCGGAGGAGAACTCGTTGAGAGGTGCCGAGTACATTGCACGTCAGCACAAGCCGACCACTACGGTGGCCAGGCTTTTCACTGGGTCTGTTCTTGTCTTCCTGCCACAAGAGGTGACAGTGGGTCTTCGTGTAATTCCGTCGCTTGAAAGCAGGCAGGTTCAAGTTCCATCTGGTCGTCCCGTCTGATCTTGGCAGACCTTTGATAGGACCAAATGCCTTCTCCAGTCGTGCTACCGTACCTACTTTCAAGAACGGGAATCGTATCAGCTCCTTGAACTGTTCCGCGTATCCAATTCTCTCATTCCGATTGCGCCTAACCCAGGCCCAGAGAAATTCAAACACAGAATCTTCGTTCGTTACAGCCAGATTGTCACTTTCTAGAAGCGCACGTACCAGGTCGGCATCGACATCTCGAAGAAGTGAGTCAATTTTAATTAGAGACGCCATGTTCTTCTCGAGAAACTCGTACGCAATTTCCCTCAGTCGAATCATGCGGTGTTGGTCCGAGACAACGTAAACCTCAATGACGTTGCTGAAG
Organism: Stratiolaelaps scimitus; assembly: GCA_019614645.1. Classification (NCBI taxonomy): domain Eukaryota; kingdom Metazoa; phylum Arthropoda; class Arachnida; order Mesostigmata; family Laelapidae; genus Stratiolaelaps; species Stratiolaelaps scimitus. Next base: position 48,917 of record JABWDB010000090.1, on the reverse strand, counting down.
CTGATGTAGGCTGATAATTTCGGAAGCAGCTCATCTATTTGTAGATAGAGAGCTGCTATTAGTACATCAACGGCGTTCTCAGAGTCAACAGCATCCATTTGCCGACTGTAGATGAAGTTAATAATTATCATCATTGTCGTTACGGCAATGTGTGTCAACCGTACAAGATTTCGCTGTGTCTCAATCATTGATCCGGCAAAGAGAGCTTTGAAATAGCCCGACCCGCCAGCGAGAACGTTCCTATGTGCTCCTAGGCTACCGACAGCACATTCAATGGTGAAGTCGTAATCGTGGCCACATTGTTCCAAATTCATGTCGGGTGAGGAGGTCGATTCCATGGCTACACGAGTCTGTGTCGACAGAGTATTCTTCTTGACCACAGACATTTTCGCAATTTTGTTCACAGTTGTCTTTTTTTGAAATAATTACACCACACTCTCACTTTGTCACCGTTTTGTTCAGCAACGTAGAAGCCGTTGCTGCTTGTCAAACACAGTTTTGGCTTGATTCACACTTAACTCGACACTAAGAAAAAATCCACGTGTTGGCAACGGGGGGCAGTCAACCGAAGGATAGCTAACGTCACAAAATTGTCAAAATCGAACACGATAATTTCCCTTAAGAGAGCACTCTAGACAGAGGTAAAGTTTGAGCTATTGTTGACTAGAGATTAATAGTCATACATCTGCACATGTAACTAAACTCAAATGAAAACACTTAGTTTCCGTGGCTCAGTATTGATGAGATGCGGGTGTGCAGGACTCTTGCCTCGAATGGTTCAATTCGATGAAGAAGTATGAGCATCTTTCAACTCAGAATCTATTTATAACCTTGATAAGCAGCGCCCGTTGTCGGGATGGGTCACTCTCTGCACCAATCAGATGCCTAAGTTCAGGCGCGAATATCGTACGATCGCCGCCATCGATGTCGTGGGTTCGTCTTACGTACTGCTCCACACAGCAGGGCTTCAGTCTCGTGGAACCCTATCATCTGGGGTTGCTGCCAAAAGCATAGGAATGCTTTTAGATTAAAGCCGGCTCACGACTTGAACGTCTACTCTCAGATTAATAGCTCAACATTGAACTCGAGAACGATATCGTTTTCACCATAGACAACATATTAACGAAGGCAGAGAATGAATGCAAAAAATAATCCAAAACACGTCAACGGTGATTAGTCACGTTCCATAGTTCAGCCGCATAAATTGCTAATACTCCAAATCGGTGTCTGGATTTCTCTGCACCTGGGTCAGGCTAAACCGGCAAGGGAGGATATGGTACACGGGTGACTTCAAAGAGCTGATACGAATCCTTTTCTTGAAAGCGAATGCTGTCGCACGATCAGAGAAACCATTTGATCCAATCAGACGTCTGTCAAGATTAGGCGGAAAGACCCGATGGAAATGAACTCAGCCGTCCCTCAGGCGACGAAACCACACCATGGCTCACTGTCACCCCTTGTGGCTGCCAGATAAGAACCAACGGCCGGCCACTGTATTGGACGGGTCGTACTGACCAGCAATGCACTCGGCACCTCTCAATCCGTTTTTCTCCGTGGAAAATGGGGAAAATAGACAACCGGATATAACTGATGTAGCTGCTCATGGCCACAAACTGTATTCACACGACTACCGCTCTATTTAAATACACGAACTAATGAAGGTTTAAGAACTTCACCTCAACTTGAAAAGGTTGTCGACTTCCCAATCATCTAAATTTGGAAGCGCTGAAGTTCTGCAGAATAAATATTATGTCAATAAATATTGACAGCCTGTCCTCAACTGCTCCACTAATTAGTATCTATATTCAATTACACAATAATATGCAATGAATAACATTGGGGAAACCTTTCACATGGAGCCATAATTACGAACGAATCTAGCTAAAAATAGCTCACGAAGATTTTTCGCGTGATGTTCATGCGACTGTCAGTCACATAATTTTATTTCCAAATGCAAATACGTTGTCCCGTCACCGTACCGCTCTCGCAGCGATTGTCCGATAATGTGTGAGATATGACCATCATGCTTGCCTCGTACAAAATCATAGAAAAATACTGTGTAGTCCAATATTTAAACAGTTTTAAAACGGATACCAACTCGACAATAGGATGACTTCAAACATTCTAGCTGCATATCGAACATGTTCAATTCAAGAACATCTTTATTAAAATCAATTAAGGGGGCATGACACTGTTGTGGAGTAACCATAACTGAGTGTATATACTTAATATATCACTTTTCGAAACACTCGCCCCACACTGGCACGTTTTGAGTATTGCTGTTGTAGTAATAGTGTTGTAATATATATATATATATATATATAATGATAATAATAATCATAAGTTATTGTCTTTAAGTCTTTTTCATTAGTCAAGGAAGACATCATGTATAAATCAGGAATTTTTATAAGGTCCAGACTGTCTTATATATTCAATACTGCGTTTTGCTAAGTCTAGACATATTTTCCATTTATTCGCGCGAGCTTTGTTATTTATATATCCATATTTATATACTACCAAAGCAATCAGTTCGAAACTATGAATGAATATTTATATAGAACATGATTTGCAATTACAAATGTTGTATATGCTCCTTATTGTATATTCTTAGGTATCATTATATCTATGACGAAGATCAATATTCTGATCAATAGTCAGTAATAGGCAATCAAAGGCTGGTCGTTAAATATCATATCGCTCCTTCAAGAGCATGTGAGATAATTGAACTCCTGAAGGTATCATCGATGACATAGCGGATAGCTGACCTCTCAAAGCGCGCTATTGGTGCAACCCATGTAAGCGCGAACTAATTATTCAGTGACCACACGAATGAATGCCTAAGCGAGAGCACAGGGCTACATTAGTAATAAATAGAAAATAAAAACTTTGTGTTGGTTGGAAATTGCAGCCTAGATTATTTCATCGTCGTGTCCATTTACTGCAACGATATTGTACTGATCCACACAGTAAATTAAAGAAATTACCAATTTGTAACGTTTTGTCATTTGTTGAACTATTTCGACAAATAGCCAAATAGGAATGACAATTTCTTCAATATATGAAGGACTCAATGAACAGTTGTTTCTTGAAGAGCTTCGAGAGTTTCTAGGCGGCAATAGGCTATAAAAGGCTAATTGTCGTGCACCATAATTTCCCTTCTGTAGCGCAGGAGATGGTTCGACTCTACAAGATGTGTCTCCAAAATATACTTAATAATAACAAACACTTTATTCAAAGGTATAATATAATTGCAAGTCTCACTTATGTGCATTTTCAATTTTTTTACAAGTCTCACTTATGTGCATTTTCAATTTTGGCTCCGGTTGCGCACGTTGCGTGCCCGTGATGTGCGCGTGATAGTCTCCAGGGGAATAAATCATTAACACATTTTTTCGTGGCTATAAATTTTGGGAGTATATTCCTTTTGGATCTTGTCGTAGTTTCGACAATATCAAATATTTTTGCAACCATCGTCGGTTGTTTCAACGTCATTTTTTGAAGCAAGACTTTATCTAGGGCGTTAAGACGCTGGACGGCATCTACAATATTTACGTTCTCTTTGTCACATTTACATTTATATGCCACTCGTCTTATAAACTTTTTATACACTTTCGTTAAAAGATCCTGATCTTTCTTGAGACCTGGGTGCCAGACCGGCCCAGCATAGGTTATCACAGGTTCGACGTAGGTTCTGAACAGTAGTACGTATAGATTTGGATCGGCAATTGTGAACGTACGCATTATCCAATTGCTTCGCTGACTAGCTTTAAGCTTGCCGGATATTCTCAAATAGTTCGGTGCCAAAAAAAGAGATGTGTCTGACAATACAGTAAGTCGCGTACCTCTGGCTAGCCGTATCGTTAACGAAGCGCGCAGTCCGTTTAGAGCCAAGACATGTACTCGTGAACTCGCGAGCGCCACTAATGAAGAACCAATTCCAAGCCTGAGCTGGGAGCTGGGGTAAGCAATGTCCGCCCAATTTCATTTATTTTTATAATTTCATGCAGATACCACAATTGGACTGTTTCATTAGAAGGGCGCGCATCAGATTGGTATATATATAGATATATATATAGATATAATTCAGCTATGGCCAGGACTACGAGGGGATTGCGAGAGAAGACACAAGTTGATAGGCAACTGTCACTATATAAACAATGGTGACCTCATTGACGCACCCGTCGGTATGCCTACTTAACGGCGAAGGCGACTGCTCTTCTCTGCGTGGCTTCATGAAGCTATCTAATAGAAACCCCTCCCCTCTCTCCATGTACGTGCATTCACCGCACCTGCAATGTACACATAACCTACACATGACACGTGACGCCACGTCAACTATCCATTGTCATCAGTAACTTGATATATATATATATAGCGTTCCTCTAAATATTGTCACCTCAACAGCCAGCCTGTTGAAGATGAAATCGATGATGATTCTCGTTATTGTAGTCTTGGTATGTGTGACCTATACCTTATTCAAAAGGATAAAAAGCTACCAAATTACCAAATGCGGTGGCAGATTTGTGTTGACATCTTCAGCACTAGCGCAGATCAACTATTTCATCATAACAGTATGTAGATAATGTTGTCTATTTAGGGCCAACGAACTCCTCGTATCGCAATCGTGCCTGACTGTGCAGTTGCTTGCCGGTATTCAAGCGCCTATCACTAAGACGATACTTTGCCTTATTCGACGCTGATACAGTGGTTCAAAGTGGCGTTTCATCAATTGCATTACGGCCCCGTTACAGAGCATCTATCGGTGCATCTAGCATTTTATTCGTGCGGCTCTCGCCAAAGTGTGTATATCTCTGTGTCAGACTACGCTCCAGGTGACTGCGCTGCCGCAGGACGCCGACCAATCATATGTTGAAGCAAGAAATCCACAAGATATACGTGCCGCTGATACGCGTGTTTTTGGTGAGTTTTCTGCTGATGTTGTAGTATTGTTGGCAACATTGGTGCACTCGGCATTGCGGGCAAAATTCGGGTCCGACAGTGCTTCGAAAGTTGTGTACCCGTTCGGAGGGTGGCGAGACAGATATGATTCCTCTGGTCAGCCTATAATGCCAGCTATTAAGAGACCTGACACACAAGTAGAATCACCGGATACTACCGGAAGGCGGCATCGTAGATGAGGATGGATTACCACTTTTCTGTGTAAACCAAGCTGCCTATTCGATATCGTGTTCGTATTTAAACTCCCAGAAAGATTCCGCTGCATCTGGGTAATTATAACAATGCGGCTCTATTTGCGCATTGAATGGACGTGTGTCCTCGGAGTCACCAATCAAGACTACTGCTCGTCGCGAAGTGGACGAGTGCCCCTGCATGACCGTATCTGACCAGTCGCTTACTGTGCCAGTCATCCATAATGAGTGTTCAGCATAGCCCCTATGCACCATCCAGTACTGCCGGTGGACTTCCCACAATTTATCAACACAGTGTACGATAGCTGGTGCTACCAAAGTAGTCAATGCTCTCCGTGCAAGACCAATGTAGCTCCCCGTTATCTGTTTAGTAATGAAGAGATTCAGGCTAAGGCCTACGTCGTCACACAGAGAGCAGAACCTGGAAAAAGTGAAGAAACTGGAGCACACCATCGTCTCTCTTCGGACCAACGATTGATGCGCGCTTGACGGTCAGATGCAATCGCATCGTGATTGGCGTGTGTGTGGCGTGAAGCTGGAAGTTGAGTCTACCATAGCTGTTAGCGATCCCTGTTTTGCTTAAATAGCTTGGTGGATGATTTCTGTCCTACTGACCCGCCCTAGGCCCCTTTCCACCAGCAGTAACCATAAACAGAATCTCACCTTAGCATCGGCTCAGCCTCTCTGACGCTCGGCACAATCCCTGAAATTGTTTCTGGAGCTATCATTCCAGACCTTCTTGGGAAACATCTAACTTGACAGGTAGATCCAACGACGAACCAGATCGCCTGGAGTCTAACGTCTGGTTGCAATGTCACAGCTTCCGCGCGGTCTACCTCGAGAGTTAGTGCAGATCTCCTCATCAACGATGAAAATTATAACGTCGATCTGGATATGTCTATGCTTTCGCAATTCTATCATATCGACGCGGGTCTTAGGTGTTCACCTGGCACACGACCATCATCCAGACAGCCCCTACGCAACACTGATCAAGCTACCGTGGCCGCTACCGTGGTCAGGCAGAATCGACCATCTGTGTACTTCACCTGCATTCATACTTCTCATTGTTTATCTCAATGCAACGATGAGTTGCGTCTCCAGCAGCGTTGTGGTGTGATTGAACATAAGCGGGGGCGTGTTTTGCGCTTTCGCTGACAGAACAGCAGATGTGAAAGTTATCGTACAACTCACTACCAGGTGCTAGATCTGTCAAAGCCGTGAGCATTATTGGTCAATGCATCCATCCAGCGGCCAGGCGCACAACAATCGATTCATCGACCCACAGTGGGGTCAAGGTCGCTGCATTGGCTGAGGCATTCACGTCTGCGCTTGTAATAACTTTCTAAGCTCAGATCATCTGTGGCCGGTCGAGTTCGTCGATTTCTGCACTCGGGTATTGTGGTAACTTTATCATACATGGACCATCTAACGGTTATCCTGCATTTCGCCCACACGGAAGGTGGATATCCATCAACGCCCACCTTCTGCGTGATCGAATCTCAATCGTGATCTAATTAAGCTGTTACTCTAGTTAAGTCAATTATAAGCGAGGTGGCCGTCTCGGCTGACATAAACTGAGCTTACGCTTATGCTTATGCTTAATCTAAAAAAATCTGACTATTCCCTGTTTCGCTATCTTTGACAGGGTCCGGCGGATGATGAAATGCATTGGTACCAGATGCGCGAAGTCACTTGGGAACAGCTTCGAGCGAGCTTCTGCAGCCACGCAAAGTCTTCAAGAGAACCAACCTGTCGGCCACTCATCGGATCAGATACTCTATATATCATAACGACATGCTGCGCAGTTTCGCGGCGTTTTGTTGCCTTTGTGTTCGATTCCATAGGTTAGATTGTGCCTAATATACTTCGCGGCAAGCAACTCATTCAGCCGGTGTGGCCTCATTCACTCCATTGGGATGAATCGGTTGTCGACGACGCTCTCAAAGACTTTAAGGTATGACTCATTGTAGTCAACGACCTACGCGAGCTCAACATATACCATCGGCGCTCACTGATCACCAGGCACGTACTTCGAAATACGCAGCCGGGATTATGACCTCAGAATAGAATATATTGCTGGTACTCTACCTGCCCATGGAAACATTCTCGTCTGCGGGTCCGGCCATTGCAAAGAGCTTTTCGTTGGATTAATGTTTAAGACAAAGCTGAATATTGTTCGATTGACTCAAATTCCCGTGGCGACAATAATTATAATAATAGATTTCATCTACAATCCGCAAACCTCTGATATGACTTCGACAAATTGGCGTCAGCGCGGTGGCTTGGACGGCTGAGTCTTTGGCTGTAAAAAGCCAGAGGCCGCAGGTTCGAATCCCGTTGCATGACATATAAGAGAACTTAAGCATTATATGCAGTTCCTTAGGTAAATCAATAAAGCCTTACCTTACCTTACAAGGCTCTTGATGCGCTCAGAACAAAGCTAAATCTACAAATAGAATGAGCTGCTCCCGAAAAAAATATTTCAAAAAAAGACAACTGTGAACAAAATTGCGAAAATGTCTGTGGTCAAGAAGAATACTCTGTCGACACAGACTCGTGTAGCCATGGAATCGACCTCCTCACCCGACATGAATTTGGAACAATGTGGCCACGATTACGACTTCACCATTGAATGTGCTGTCGGTAGCCTACGAGCACATAGGAACGTTCTCGCTGGCGGGTCGGGCTATTTCAAAGCTCTCTTTGCCGGATCAATGATCGAGACACAGCGGAATCTTGTACGGTTGACCCACATTGCCGTAACGACAATGATGATAATTATTAACTTCATCTACAGTCGGCAAATGGATGCTATTGACTCTGAGAACGCCGTTGATGTACTAACAGCAGCCCTCTATCTACAAATAGATGGGCTGCTCCCGAAATAGTCAGCCTACATCAACCTCAGCAACGTCATTGAGGTTTAAGTTGTCGCGGACCAGCACCGCATGATTCGACTGAGAGAAATTGCGTACGAGTTTCTCAAGAAAAACATGGCGTCCCTAATGAAAATTGATCCACTTCTTCTAGATGTCTATGCCGACCTGTTCAACGTCGATACCAATTAGCTAAATGGCACGGCTGGAGAAAGCATTTGGTCCGATCAGCGGGTGACGAAACCACACGATGACCCACTGTCACCTCTTGTGGCAGCAAGATAAGAACCTACCCAGTGAAAAGCCTGGCCACCGTAGTGGACGGCTTGTGCTGACGCGCAATGTGCTCGGCACTTCTCAACGAGTTCTCCACCGGGGTGATTGGGAAAAACGACATCCGAGTCTAACTGATGTAGCTGCGCGAGGCCACAAACTGTATTCGCGTGACCACCGCCTTATTTACAGTTATAACCCACGAGTAGCTGAAGGTTCAATGGCCCCACTTCAGCCTGAAAAACTCGTCGAGCTGCTCCCGAAATTATCAGCCTACGTCCGGCTATTTCAAAGCTCTCTTTGCCGGATCAATGATCGAGACACAGCGGAATCTTGTACGGTTGACCCACATTGCCGTAACGACAATGATGATAATTATTAACTTCATCTACAGTCGGCAAATGGATGCTATTGACTCTGAGAACGCCGTTGACGTACTAATAGCAGCCCTCTATCTACAAATAGATGAGCTGCTCCCGAAATTGTCAGCCTACATCAGCCTCAGCAACGTCATTGAAGCTTACGTTGTCGCGGACCAGCACCGCATGATTCGACTGAGGGAAATTGCGTACGAGTTTCTCGAGAAGAACATGGCGTCTCTAATTAAAATTGAGCCATTTCTTCTAGATGTCGATGCCGACCTGGTACGTGCGCTTCTCGAAAGTGACAATCTGGCTGTAACGAACGAAGATTCTGTGTTTGAATTTCTCTGGGCCTGGGTTAGGCGAAATCGGAAAGAGAGAATTGGATACGCGGAACAGTTCAAGGAGCTGATACGATTCCCCTTCTTGAAAGTAGGTACCGTAGCACGGCTGGAAAAGGCATTTGGTCCTATCAAAGGTCTGCCAAGATCAGACGGGACGACCAGATGGAACTTGAACCTGCCTGCTTTCAAGCGACGGAATTACACGAGGACCCACTGTCACCTCTTGTGGCAGCAAGATAAGAACAGACCCAGTGAAAAGCCTGGCCACCGTAGTGGTCGGCTTGTGCTGACGTGCAATGTACTCGGCACCTCTCAACGAGTTCTCCACCAAGGTGATTGGGAAAAAAGACATCCTAGTCTAACTGATGTAGCTGCGCGAGGCCACAAACTGTATTCGCGTGACCACCGCTCCATTTACAGTTACAGTCCACGAGTAGCAGAAGGTTCAACAGAGAAACTCGTCGACTTCCCTATCCCGGGGTGGGCGCATTATTACACCGGCACAAGAGACGCCCCACTCTACATGATGGTGGGTAACTTCTCAGCCCTCGCTGGTGCGCACGCTTTCAACACAACGACTGGGCTGTTCGATAGGAGGGAGTGGGTCACTACGTCGCAACAGCCGTGGTCAGACCGTCTTCTGCTTGACGGTCTGGGTGCTCGTATAATCGATGCGGTAACCGGACGGGTGATGGATCTGAAGGGCCCCGATAACCAAGAACGTCATTGGCTGTCCATGACCCAGAGGGGTAACATTGTCTATCTTCTATATCGTGGCAACGAAGCAAGCGATGTCGAAGTTGTGCGGAGCCTCAACCTAATAACCGGCGAATGGGGCGAACAACTAAAGACACGTAAGCGAGACACAAGGCGTTGCTTCGATATGCGCTTAAAAGTAATCCAGGGTGAGATATATATGCTAAGTGTTCCGATAGACAATGACGACAACTGCCCCCAACCGGTCTATCTGGATAAGCTTGACGAGGAGAAACGGGAATTTCGTCGAACTCAACGACTGCAGACTCCCAATAGCGAGTTCATAGGAGTTGCACCTGTTGATTCGGGCCCACCTTGTGCGCTCGACACGTGGCTGTCTGCGGAAATTCGAAAACTTCCAGACAGGACACTAAGTCAACAAAAAATCATCGAGCGACTGCGAGACATCGAACTCGGCGGAAGCGCCGCTAACCAAGGCCCTGTGACCAACTGTGATTTGGAGTTCCAGAGTTAAATCTGGAAGTCTGTATTTATACGTGTTATTAATATATTTACATTTATTTATACATGTTACTAATATATACTAATATATTTACTATACAGATACCGATATTTATTACTCATATATAAATTTCATATACTTATACATATATTTATGGTAGTTGCATCAGATCTACTGTGTTAATCATCTTTTGTAATATCAGTTTCTTGAAACTGCGGGGGCTTGTATATTTGAATAAAGTTTATTTGGATTTTAAGTCTTATCTATACTTATTATTCTTTCAACTCTATTTCATAACCCTAGATCTGCAAACGTAACATCTGAATGGAAGTCTTGCCAGATGTGGGTTCTTTACCTGTGGATTCTTGTTGTCAGGTACGACACGGTTGAAAAAAATCAAGTAAAGGCGGCCCCGACATGTCCTCGTTTTAAGATTGCATCCCAACATTTGGCAAAAGGGTTACGAGGTGTCGTTCCGTTTTAATAATTAATAATAATCTTTTTCCTTGACAAATCTACAAGCACAACACCGCATCGATGCCTATGTGCTCTCTGGGATCTTCCCTGTATTCTAGTATACGTACCCGGCGTTAGACCTACGCCATCCAGGCACAAATACAACGTCCCATTTAAAACGACTTAATATAGATCACATGCCCTGGAAGGAACTAGAGGTAACACACATGAAATGAAAATGTGCCAATGAAAACATCTCACTCTTCCTGAGAGTAACGACTTTGCGATGGAAATCCTTTCTTCCTCGTTTAGGTGCATATACAATGTCAAATATTGCCAAATTTTGCTGTATTATTTTCCAATGAGTGCAAAATCCGCAATATGCAGATAAGCATTGGTGGTTACTTCTTAGAGGTATAAGGTCTCTTGTAATTTAGTATTGTCTCATCTCATGTCTTACTCGAAGGACTTCAAGCTAGACGATCGTTAGCACACAGGTTGAAGACGGGAGACAGCCTCGGCGTCGAAAGGGGTCCAGGAGTCAAAACCAGCCAGACAGACGAACAACCCTGCAACTCACTAACGGCTCTAATCGACGCACAGTCTAAAAAATACAAATGACATATTTAAGAGGTACCTATTTCAGAAAGTAAGCCAGAGAGATCGGAACAATTTAGATACAACAATCGTGTAAAGACAGACTGTAATTCTATTTTTACTGATGTAATTATTTTATTGATTGTGTGAACCACTCACTGCTTTTGCGTTTAGTCGAGCACTTCTATTGCACTTCATTGTCTGATGTGTATATCGCAGGAGTGTGTGCTTGGCGAAGCACAGTAAATAGTTTATCTTCACAGTCGGATAGATCAAAACTGCTCGCTCGGGAGCTGAACTAATGGGTCGAATCATGCAAGTCACCTTTATAGGCCTTATGCAAGCTAAGCTGTGGTTCATTTCTATAAAATGAATGGGGATTGGCCATAGCGCTACATCTCATTTGTGACCGTTTATCGAACAGAATCAAGAAATCGAATCCGAAGTACTATTCATTTTACCCTGAATGCGGATGGTCAATCTCAACAGAGATCACAAAGGGCAATCGCCTTTTCGTATTGTATTTTTACGCCGCTCTAGAAGTAGAGATAACTAACACTATATAGCTAATACTAGCTAATCGACTTAACTTACTTAACAAACATTCGATTCGATAACCTCACACGTTCCCCTTGTTAAATGCTGAAGGATATTGTGTTGACCTTAAATATTTTCGATGGTTAGACGAAGGCTTGAAAGCGTTGAATACATTCTTGCTGCTATCGGGCTTACCGACCTTCCCGTCGGATGAATCGAGAAGGCTCCAGCGTCTGCAACAAGCGGAATCCGTTTGTCAAATTTTCACCTATCTCAGGTAATCATAAAGGTTTTTCAATACACGACTGAGCCTCAGTGTCCTCTCTCTCCCATAAGTTGACACCCCCGAATTTTCACACTCGGTAGCACCACGGTTGACGTGGTTGTGATAGACACCATAACAACAAACAAGCTCGCTATGGGAACGACCTTTCTGCAAGAGCCTATTGATATGATTAGTGCCTATTGAAGCATAGAATGTTTGGAATACTGATGACATAAATTTTGGATCGTTTTCTAGAATAATTTTTTAAGAGTTTCCTAATCAAACGAATGTAACTTGTGGTTTTTGTATCGTAAAAACCGACTTCGCCTTACTCATGTGGTATATTATATTTCAAGCCAACTGGGGAATGCATCGACCAGTATCAAAAAGGTTTTTCCATCAAGATGACCGGCGAAATCAGCGTCGATGAGCTCGAATGGATTTTCTTCTTTGAGCGAAGGAAACTTTGATGTATCTTTCTTTCTTTCTTTCATATATGCCATCATAACTACCAATGTGATTTATATAAATCAATACGAGACCAATGTATATCAATCAATCATATATTTGTTAATTTACGGAACTGCAATTGTACAAACGTATAATATCTTGTTAACATAAAAGTGAACAATTAGTTTCATTCTTGCTATTCCAGGATGACCATTATGCAATTCCTGAAAAATACCGTTTAGTCATTCACCTGGGATTATTATACGCTCTTCCGAACGGAAGGTGCTATATGTCGAAGAAGTCTGACGTCCGTTGTAAACAGAGTAGAGTGGGTGATTTTCTAGTAATATTGTTGGAACACTAGTTCGTTTTGGTATATAGTATTACTATCCATACCACTTTGTTAGCCTGCGTTATTAATATAATTCATTGAGAGCGGTTTTATTATCATCGGATAAGCTTCTCTTGTATTTATGTTTGTTTCTTCACCCTGTAGGTGTTGTTACTTGGGCCATGGTTCTGAACTGCCTTCGAATTACTTTCGATCTCTGGGATACGAGTCGGAGACCATGGGGTTCCAAGTTTGCGGTGCCACCCACATGTCATCCAATTGGAATCTAGCAGTCGGACTTGGCAACATTACACGGAACCACGTGTTCTTCATTGCATAGTTTAAATGTACAATGAAAGAAACCTAAACAATATGACGTTTCCAATGTTCGCTGCTGTTATCTTTGATGGGGCTGGATATAATGTAGGTGAACCGACAGACTTCCAAATCTCTCACTAATGATAGTAACATGTAACACGTTATCGACTTGGAACTCTACAGGGATGGGTCTTGATTGGTCCCATACCGTATGTTGGATTTATGTTTCTTAGACACTTCATCTACTTCAACTTCGTGGGTGTGTATGTGACCACACCATTTGTATGTGAAACACTCTTTAATTGTACGAATTGTCCAATGTGATGTGTAAAGTTTTTAGCGTTGTGTCGAATTTGTCGTCGAGTACTTTTAGAGTGAGTTTCTGTTTATTGTGCTTGCTTCAAAGCACAGTTTATTTCGATCTCTAGCGATTTTTGACACTTCAGCGAGTTTCGTATAATAGGCAATCTAGAAGTATTCAGATCTGTTTTTTTTCGAACCATGACCTAAGTAACAATACCTCTAGGGTCTAAGATCAAACATAAAAATACAGTGGTGTGAATAAAGTTAACGCACCCCTATATTTCAACAAATCGTAACAAAGAATACACATTTGAGGCATTTATTCTGTGTCAGATTAATGTACATGTCAAATAACATACATACGACAAAGAACAGCGCATATGACATTGCATGCAATCTGCTACAGCAAAATGTGTCATATTTCCGTGGTGAAAAATGATAACGCACCCTCAGTTATCGAGTGTTTTCGCTGAATTAATCCAGTTTGTGTTGAGCATTCAAGCAGTACTGCAGTCATGGGACGCGCTTCGAGCCTTACTGATGCAGAGAAAGCAGTTATTACCGCTTTACACCGTGCAGGAAAGACCCAGACTGCAATTGCCAGAGAAATTGGCAAAAATCGTCAAGTAGTGCAAAATTATTGACGCAGTCCATCGAAATATGGTACTAATAAGTCTAAAGGACGTCCACGAAAGAACAGGCAGCGAACTGTCATGCATATCTGTAGATTGGCCTCGAATTCGACCATAAGTTGTGAAGCAATCAGGCAAGGGTTAACCCTTCAGGTTTATAGATCAACAGTTTTAAATACAATTAAGGGTTATCCGCATATCATACGGGCGCAAATGAGAACAAGACCTCGTCTTCAACAACGCCATATGATTGCCCAACTAAACTTCGCCCGCAACATTATGGACGTGACTGGACATTGATGAGTATTGGGGCAACGTTTTTTTAAAAAGTGTCCTGAGGGTGCACATCTATCTAAAAGGTACTATGTTGTTTCAAATCGTCTCCAGTGACGAGAAGAAGTTAAATTTGGATGGGCTAGATGGATTTAACGGTTACTGGCATGATGTACGTAGAGAGTCGCGGTACTCTCGAAGCACATGTTCGGCGGAGAGTGCTTTATGGGTTGGGAAGCTTTGCAAACTTGGATTCACTTTCATCTCATCTCAAATGAATAGCGAGGACTATCAGCAGATGTTGACCAACAACCTACTACCATTTAGTAGCAGATTTCACCTACTTCCAATTGTTTTCTAACAAGATAACGCTTCAATTCACGTCAGCGCTAGTACACATGCGCGGTTAAGACGGCATGACATTGGTACCCTAGAGTGGCTAGCATGTTCTTCTTAGCTCAACCCGATGGAGAACCTCTAGGGCATTCTTATCCGAAGAGTATACGCGTCGAATCGACAGTATACATCCGTGGAAACACTAAAAAAGGCGTTGTTGGAGGCCTGGGGAGATGTCAGCAACCGGATCCTGCTAAATTTCGTTGATAGTATGCCAAACCGAGTCTTTGACGTTATAATTAGCAAGGGTGAGTCCACACGGTACTGATTAGCACAAGAAAACAAGAACTAATTCAGCGAAAACACTCGATAACTGAGGGTGCGTTATCATTTTTCACCACGGAAATATGACACATTTTGCTGTAGCAGATTGCATGCGATGTCATATGCGCTGTTCTTTGTCGTATGTATGTTATTTGACATGTACATTAATCTGACACAGAATAAATGCCTCAAATGTGTATTCTTTGTTACGATTTGTTGAAATATAGGGGTGCGTTAACTTTATTCACACCACTGTATATAATTGTGTACAACGCTTACTCAGCAAACACATTGTTGCTGTAGAGATATAGTAATGACTAAGTTCGTGCAAAAGTATGTACACATACACAGTAAAAAATGTATGAAGTTGTCTAATTGCCACACGGGTATCTGCTTTTAAAACTATTTAGATATTGGACCACATTACGATCGCGGTTGTTCTATAAGTGTGCTAGTCATATATCACACCTTATCGGACAATCGTTGCAAGAGCGATACGGTGACGGAACGATGTTTTTGTATGGAAAATGAAATATGTGGCTAACGGTCACATGAACATCAGGACAAAAACTTTCAAAGCTTTGATTTTTGTTAGATTGTTTAATGTTTGTGCATCCGTACGAACTGCGTCCTGAATATTATTCCTGCATAATTCCAGCATTTCCAAATTGCATAGTATGGTCCCGAGACGTGGTTGAAGTCGGCAGCGAAGGTAAACACAAATTTCTTCAAACGTATAGGCCTTGGGGACGACCAGAAGGCCTGAAGAAATCGATATTAACTAAAGATAACCACCAAGCTTTTTAGGACGTTTATGGCCTATAAAATATAGTTCCATATCGGAGCTAAATTGGTAAAATGGTTGTAATGATAATGCCTAGATCATGAAAGCCTAAATTGCAAAGGAGGTTGCGTAATACAACTTAAACACTAAGCGGTCTATAAGTATGTAAAATATCAAGTATAAGTATATATAGGGTGACAGTCTAGCACCCCTTGTGTCAATCACTGTGCAACCATCTCCGATTACGATATTCTGTTGAGTAAGGTAAAATACGGAAGTACGTCGACTTCCAGGCAACTCACCCCTTTTCCTTGCTTTCGAAACCCTCGGCAGCCACGGCTCCCTCAGTGCTAATTTCCTCGAAGGAGTGTACCATAGGCAGATCCGAGCCATCGGGGACAAGCGCGCAGGATCCTTACTTCTGCAGCGCCTTACCCTCGCTGGGCAGAGAGGCAATACAATCGTCTCTCTTGAGACCATGACTGCCTCGGCTTAACGCCCTGTCCCCAACAGTTCTCTAATTATTGTATATTTTAAAACGCATAACCATGGTTAGTATCGGATATACATTACTAAATACAAGTATAATATGTCAATATATATGCAACAAGTATAAATATATATCGTAAATGTATGAGTATCAAGTACAAGTATGGATATATATCGAGTATATTTTTAGATCTGAAATCTCATCAGTCGTTATCAACACGACTGATAACAAGGATATTTTTAGGGCCAAAATCTTATCAGTCGTACTTATGAGATTTCGGGCTCAAACTTGCTCACATGTAAATTCGATTTGAACCAAGAAACAGTTCGTTCAATTTTTCATATATTGAAGGAATTGCCATTCCTATTTGAGCATTTGTCTTTGTAGTCACGAATCTAGGCTGCTATTTCCCACCCAAGATGTCCCCTCAGAATTTTTACTTTCTATTGATGACTAATGTATCCATGCACTCTCGCCCAGGAAACTGAGATATGATTCATTAGTGTGACCAGTGAATAACCCACTTACATCCTTAGCACCAGTACCGAGCTTTGAGGATTCAACCACCTTCTGTGTTGTCGATAACACCGTCAGGGGTCCAATAATCTCATATGCTTTTGAAGGAACGATACGATATTTAACGATCGTCCTTTTTAGAGCCTATTGCTGTTCAAAATATTGATCCTCGTCATAGATATAATGATATCTTTTTTTTGTCTTCGAGCTGACCCTTAGCTGTAAGGCGATGAGCTGTAAAGCGATGAGTTCGAAGCTATGAATGAATAATGGCAAAATGTTATATATACCCCTTATTGTATTTTCTTAGATATAATGATATCTAAGAAAATACATTAAGGGGTTTATATAACATTTTGAAATTGCGAATCATGTTTTATATAAATATTTATTCATAGCTTCGAACTCATCGCTGTTATAGTATATAAATATGGATATGTAATTAACAAAGCTCGAGCGAATAAATGGAAAATATGTCTAAACTTTGCAAAATTCAGTATTGAATTTATAAACCAGCTTATATATAATAAAAATTCCTGATATGTAGATGATGTCTTACTTGAATAATGAGAAAGACTTAAATACAATAACTTACGCTTATATATATATATAATATTACTATTTTTATTTTTTATTATTTTTAGAAGTTAGTAATGTTATATATATATATATATATATATATAGATATATTACTAATTCCTAAAAAATCGTAGTTATTGTATGTTTGAATTAAAGTATAATTTTGGACAATATTACTACAACTACAATAGCCAAGACGTGGCAGTGCATGATGGTCATATCTCACACATTATCGGACAATCGCTGCGAGAGCTGTACGGTGACGGGACAACGTATTTCCATTTGGAAATAAAATTATGTGACTGGCAGTAGCATGAACATCACCCCAAACATTTCCAGGGCTGTTTTTAGTTCATCGAGGTAAAGTTCTTAAACCTTCATTAGTTCGTGTATTTAAATAGAGCGGTAGTCGTGTGAATACAGTTTGTGGCGATGAGCAGCTATATCAGTTATATCCGGTTGTCTATTTTCCCCATTTTCCACGGAGAAAAACGGATTGAGAGGTGCCGAGTACACTGCAGGTCAGTACGACCCGTCCAATACAGTGGCCGGCCGTTGGTTCTTATCTGGCAGCCACGAGAGGTGACAGTGAGCCATGGTGTGGTTTCGTCGCCTGAAGGACGGCTGAGTTCATTTCCATCGGGTGGTTCCGCCTAATCTTGACAGACGTCTGATTGGATCAAATGGTTTCTCTGATCGTGCGACAGCATTCGCTTTCAAGAAAAGGATTCGTATCAGCTCTTTGAAGTCACCCGTGTACCATATCCTCCCTTGCCGGTTTAGCCTGACCCAGGTGCAGAGAAATCCAGACACCGATTTGGAGTATTAGCAATTTATGCGGCTGAACTATGGAACGTGACTAATCACCGTTGACGTGTTTTGGATTATTTTTTGCATTCATTCTTTGCCTTCGTTAATATGTTGTCTATGGTGAAAACGATATCGTTCTCGAGTTCAATGTCGAGCTATTAATCTGAGAGTAGACGTTCAAGTCGTGAGCCGGCTTTAATCTAAAAGCATTCCTATGCTTTTGGCAGCAATGATAGGGTCCCAGATGATAGGGTCCCACGAGACTGAAGCCCTGCTGTGCGGAGCAGTTGAACCCACGACATCGATGGCGGCGATCGTACGATATTCGCGCCGGAACTTAGGCATCTGATTGGTGCAGAGAGTGACCCATCCCGACAACGGGCGCTGCTTATCAAGGTTATAAATAGATTCTGAGTTGAAAGATCCTCATACTTCTTCATCGGATTGAACCATTCGAGGCAAGAGTCCCGCACACCCGCATCTCATCAATACTGAGCCACGGAAACTAAGTGTTTTCATTTGAGTTTAGTTACATGTGCAGATGTATGACTATTAACCTCTAGACAACAATAGCTCAAACTTTACCTCTGTCTAGAGTGCTCTCTTAAGGGAAATTATCGTGTTCGATTTTGACAATTTTGTGACGTTAGCTATCCTTCGGTTGACTGCCCCCCGTTGCCAACACGTGGATTTTTTCTTAGTGTCGAGTTAAGTGTGAATCAAGCCAAAACTGTGTTTGACAAGCAGCAACGGCTTCTACGTTGCTGAACAAAACGGTGACAAAGTGAGAGTGTGGTGTAATTATTTCAAAAAAAGACAACTGTGAACAAAATTGCGAAAATGTCTGTGGTCAAGAAGAATACTCTGTCGACACAGACTCGTGTAGCCATGGAATCGACCTCCTCACCCGACATGAAGTTGGAACAATGTGGCCACGATTACGACTTCACCATTGAATGTGCTGTTGGTAGCCTACGAGCACATAGGAACGTTCTCGCTGGCGGGTCGGGCTATTTCAAAGCTCTCTTTGCCGGATCAATGATCGAGACACAGCGGAATATTGTACGGTTGACACACATTGCCGTAACGACAATGATGCTAATTATTAACTTCATCTACAGTCGGCAAATGGATGCTGTTGACTCTGAGAACGCCGTTGATGTACTAATAGCAGCCCTCTATCTACAAATAGATGAGCTGCTCCCGAAATTGTCAGCCTACGTCAGCCTCAGCAACGTCATTGAGGTTTACGTTGTCGCGGATCAACACCGCATGATTCGACTGAGGGAAATTGCGTACGAGTTTCTCGAGAAGAACATAGCGTCTCTAATTAAAATTGAGCAATTTCTTCTAGATGTCGATGCCGACCTGGTACGTGCGCTTCTCGAAAGTGACAATCTGGCTGTGACGAACGAAGATTCGGTGTTCGAATTTCTCTGGGCCTGGGTTAGGCGCAATCGGAATGAGAGAATTGGATACGCGGAACAGTTCAAGGAGCTGATACGATTCCCATTCCTGAAAGTAGGTACGGTAGCACGGCTGGAGAAGGCATTTGGTCCTATCAAAGGTCTGCCAAGATCAGACGGGACGACCAGATGGAACTTGAACCTGCCTGCTTTCAAGCGACGGAATTACACGAAGACCCACTGTCACCTCTTGTGGCAGGAAGACAAGAACAGACCCAGTGAAAAGCCTGGCCACCGTAGTGGTCGGCTTGTGCTGACGTGCAATGTACTCGGCACCGCTCAACGAGTTCTCCTCCGGGGTGATTGGGAAAAACGACATCCTAGTCTAACTGATGTGGCTGCGCGAGGTCACAAACTGTATTCACGTGACCACCGCTCCATTTACAGTTACAGTCCACGGGTAGCTGAAGGTTCAACAGCCCCACTTCAGCCTGAGAAACTCGTCGACTTCCCGATCCCGGGGTGGGCGCATTATTACACCGGCACAAGAGACGCCCCACTCTACATGATGGTGGGTAACTTCTCAGCCCTCGCTGGTGCGCACGCTTTCAACACAACGACTGGGCTGTTCGATAGGAGGGAGTGGGTCACTACGTCGCAACAGCCGTGGTCAGACCGTCTTCTGCTTGACGGTCTGGGTGCTCGTATAATCGATGCGGTAACCGGACGGGTGATGGATCTGAAGGGCCCCGATAACCAAGAACGTCATTGGCTGTCCATGACCCAGCGGGGTAACATTGTCTATCTTTTATATCGTGGCAACGAAGCAAGCGATGTCGAAGTTGTGCGAAGCCTGAATCTAATAACCGGTGAATGGGGCGAACAACTGAAAACACGTAAGCGAGACACAAGGCGTTGCTTCGATATGCGCTTAGAAGTAATCCAGGGGGAGATATACATGCTAAGTGTTCCGATAGACAATGACGACAACTGCCCCCAACCGGTCTATCTGGATAAGCTTGACGAGGGGAAACGGGAATTTCGTCGAACTCAACGACTGCAGACTCCCAATAGTGAATTCATAGGAGTTGCACCCGTTGACCTGGGTCCACCCTGTCCGCTCGATACGTGGCTGTCTGCGGAGATTCGAAAACTTCCAGACAGGACACTAAGTCAACAAAAGATTATCGAGCGACTACGAGACATCGAACTCGGCGGAGGCGTAGCTTACCAAGGTCCGGTGACAAACTGTGATTTGGAGTTCCAGACTTAAATATGAAAGTCTGTATTTATTCACTTAGTTTTAGGAATATTACTAATATATTTATATTTATTTATACATTTTAATTATATTTATATACTAATATATTTATATTTATTTATACATTTTACTTATATTTATATACTAATATATTTATACTTATTTATACATTTTACTTATATTTATATACTAATATATTTATACTTATTTATACATTTTACTTATATTTATATACTAATATATTTGTATTTATTTATACGTTTTACTTATATTTATATACTAATATATTTATATTTATTTATACGTTTTACCTATATTTATATACTAATATATTTACTTTTCAGATACCTTTATTTATTACTCATATATTGACTAATATATTTTTAGATATATATTTATATATTTTTGTTATACTTATACACATGTTTAGAGTATCCGCATCGGATCGATCTTGTCAATCATTATTTGTTAATATCAGTGTCTTAAAACCGCCCCCGGGGCTTGTATATTTGAATAAAGTTTATCTTGAATGTTATCTATAATTATTTGTTATCCTTATATATATAATCTTTTCGAATCATAATTCGACGTTTCTTGAACTATTTTGCCATTCTCGAGGTAAAGGTAACAGGTAAAAATTTATTGCTTTATTGCCGGAACTGCAATTGTACAATGCTTAACTTCTCTTATATGTCACGCAACAGGATTCGAACCTACGGCCTCTGGCTTTTTACAGCCAGAGACTAAGCCACCGAAGCCACGCGCTGACATTTATTCTCTATGCCCCCAGTGGAGCCAATTAGTGACTGCCGGGGTGCTCTAAGATTCATTTCAAGATTTTTATGGCAACTCTATCTGGTGGATTTTAAAATGTACAATGATGAATTGAAAGACATCTATGTTACAAGGCTAATATTTTATGCCTGTTATATTTTTCCGTATTTACAAACTCTAGTTCGATATCATTATTATATAAACTGTCCATTACTTTCTTAGGTTAACTTTTAGAATTGTATTCTGGCTGTTCTTCCGCAACTGGTCCTTAGCTGAGTTAGTTTGACAACAGCGCGATAAAATAGTGCCATTGCCTGATGTGCAATGACCCCCGGTCACGCGGTAACGCGTGCCGAGCGGGCCAAGCTACGGAAGTACGCCGCACTCCAGGCAACCCACCTCTTTTCCCCCTTGATTTTGAAACCTTAAGCGGGCACGACGCCCTCACTGGAAACGTCCTCGAAGGGGTCTACCATAGGCTGGTCCGCGCCACCAGGGACAAGCGCGCAGGATCTTTCCTTCTGCAACGCCTGTCCCTCGCTGTGCAGAACGACAATGTCACCGCCTTCCTCGGGACAATGGTCCCCAACTAATCCCCCCCAAATAATATTATTATAAGTTTGAATAAATATATAGGGTTGCCTGATGTTTAACACATCAGCATTTAGCAATTGGCCGATTCTGCTTCGGTCTCTACACTCCTTCCTTGTTGCCAGCATCGATATGGCTCATGAGTCTGTGGACGTGTCGAATTTTGCCTGATTCTGCTAAGGGAGACAGCGGATCCTCTTACAGGCCATCGACGTCGTCTATCATAGCTCTGGATTCTAAAATGAGACCAAAAAAGTAGGGGTAAATGGATCAACCATGCCGGTGTATCACCGATGTCGGGATACAGCACTAGCTGGCCCGCGTGAAAACCTATATACAACAAATGAACCCCAAATATATCTATACAATTCCCAAAATAGTTTGCTGAAGTGAAGGATAGCCATTCTAGAAGAAGCAATTCGTAAGTACTAATTTTGTAAGACAATTTATGTGTAACTTCTAGCGACCAAAATGTTTTGCCATTTTTCGAACTTTTTAGATACAATCGTGTAAAGACAGACTGTAATGCTCTATATGGAAGACATTCTGAATTTCACGGGAAAAGATATGTAATAGCAGAATAATAATAGTAACACCTTCTTTGTTCTGCATATCGAATAATTTTATTGACAGCGCTACATCTAATTTCTGACCGTTTATCGAACATGATCTAAAATGGAATACAAACAAATATTTATTTTACTCTGATGTGGACGGTCAAACTCAACTGACCTCACGAAGAACATCAGGTTCTAATGTATGTTTTTCTCGCTCTAGATGTACGAGATGCCTGATTAACAGACTATAACGTTTAGCAGCCGGAGCCAACGAGGCTTTTGCTGCAACAGCAGATTGGATGAAGGACCACTCACTGCAGGTGGCACCATAAAATAGCGAAGCCGGCAGGAAGAGAGCAGGAGAAATCAAAGTGGCTACAGGAAACAATCGGATACAATTCAAGTGGCAAGTCAAATACCTAGGTGTCATTCTGGACACAGAGCTCACAGGTACAGCACAGAAGACCATCAGAAGTCTGGAGGCGTCTGCTGGCCTCCGTGACCGAATCAGTAGCCTTATACTGCGCTCGTAATTGGTAACCTCGTTACCAATTATCTCATACCTTATGCAATAGTACTTCATCCGTGTGGGATGCCCACTTTTCAGCCCTCGATCGATGGAACGCTGCCATAACAAAAATGATCGATAGCCACTAGGGGAGCATGCAATTAATATTTTACTATTTAGTATGTACTTGAAGATCAGTCAGCAACATTCAATAAGAGAGCCATGATACATTTGAACTAATTAATAAACTTTCATCCGTTTTCATGGCGCTGTATCCCTCACTCAAAAGGACCCCATTAGTTCGATCTTGACGTCCGTGTAAGTATCTATACAACTGTTGGCAGCCATTACCATGTCGTTCTTAATATCCCATTGAATGTTCGACATACTATTGCATGTCTGCTTGTGTGCAGTGATAGCTAGCTTACCAGCTCCGGGAAAGAGAAATAACATATTAAGCTTTCAAGTTCTAATGTGCTAGATGTGTTCTTAGTCTTAAAAACGGATATATCAGACACTTGACCGTCATCGCGAACTTTATCACCTTGACCGATTTCAGCTTATATCATCTTGGGTAAACTGCACCTCATCAGCTTTCGTGATCACGGTCATATATTGTATGCTACAAATAGATAACATGAATGAAGAGCTCGTCTGTGAACGCTTATGCCTCCCTGAATAGACCCATCTTTCTAAGCAGAGAAGGACGAACTCATGGAACATTCAAAACCCACATGCGAGATCCTTGCAAATGTAATACCCATGGATCAAACCGCCTTTAACCTCATAAAGACAACGCTTGTACTATGATCCGATTTATTGCAAAATATGGCACTCCTTGCCTTATCGCAGATATGGCTCTAAACAAAGACCTATTTTAAAAAGGTGATCAGCTTAAGCAGAACGCCCTGAGAAATTTGCGATATAGAGAAAGATTGCTCTTCATCCTCTTTTTTTTTAAAGGGGGTGAAGGTAAAGGTATATTGGTTTATTAAAGGAGCTGCAATTTTACAATGTGTTGTGGGAGTGTTGGCATACTAATGCATGCCAACACCATGACCGCCCTCCCCCCTCCCTTATAGAACTGTTGACGATGTTCAACAGGACCACCCATCCCGGTATCGCTTAGCGCATTCTTCAGTAAAGGGTGGTGAGATGTGTACAAGCCCAGCCACGAGCACCACACATCCTCCTCACCGTACGGGGACATAAAGTGGTTAGCTGACTCTCAGCTGCTTCCCTTCTCACTCACTCTCTCAAGACCAGACTTTCTCTCAATACCTCTGTCCACTTCCCGCCTGTGAACAACTACTGTGGTCAATAGGGTGTCTGTAGAAGGCCCCGTGTATGTAAACATGCAGTATCTATGACGCATACAGGGGGTGTACGGTGCCTTCCTTTCTGCACAGTGCTAGCTATGCCGCAGACCACATTGGTTGCCACTACTACTTAACAAATCTTATTGCGGAGATACTGCCCATAAAAGCAAATATGGCTCCACTCAGATTTGAACCTCAGACTCCAAAAGACCCCCTTTTTGGTACTGCCTACCTCGTCCACCACGCCATGCCCGCAGGCCTTCATCCTCATCTGCGATGAACATAACTCCGGAGTTCAGAATATTTTCTCTGTTTCAGTGGGGAACTTGCGGTAACGTTAGTGAAGGCCAGCGGAAACTTTACGGAAGAGACCATTGAGTCTGTCAGTCTGATTGTCAACAATACGATAAATAATCTGAACTTAGCGCTCGGTCCAAATATCACAGGCCTGGAAGTTATCGCTTTGCTCTTACTCCGCATATTCATCACGGGTCAGTATGCTTTAGCCCCAAAGCATCATCAAGTACAGTATTGAATATGATTAGGAAGCTTTGTAAGTTTACAAAGAAAAGTACAATGTTGCGACAGACAACGTGTGTCTCGAACAAAATCTCGAACAAAAAATCAGAGACAAAATCATAATACTCGTTCATTATCTTCTCCGGTGAATGCACTTGGTAGAGGACCACGACCCGATAAATTGGTTCATCAGCGGAACTGAAGTTATACCGCGCTCAAGTTGCGAAGAATGAGACAAATTATAGAATAAATCAGTGTTCATGTCAGTGTTAGTTTTCCGCTCCATATATTTCTTATTTCCGTGAAACTCCCGTAGAATACTTTCTATAGATTAGATGATTCAGGTCTTCAATCGTATCTATTACACTTTTTATCCTCCTGACACATTCAGATTGTCACATTTTGATATGGCTAATTGTCACTGTCACATATGCCATCAATGACCTCAGTCGTATTTGGCAGTGTTTCTTTGTTTGCGCCTCTCTCGCCCATAACTGCATAGATACAGCAAATTCCTCGTCCACAAATTGCGTAGCACACTGGATCGTACACTGCATTGCATACCGCTTAACAGTACATTGTGTACAATATATACCATATATTGTATTACCATTCATAGTCACAACTGAATTGGAGTATGCCATTGTGGGCAAAAAAATACTTTTTCATACCTCTCGTGTCGCCAGGTACTAGTTACAGCTCCACGAAATTCAGTACAAGATTTTCTTGGCCTTAAATTCGCTCAGGACAGGGACAGAGGCAGGGCCATCCAGTAAGTAATTAAGTAAATTCGTGATGGGTACATTATTAAAAGGACGTTTAAGGTGCTGGTAGCATCCTCAATGATAGATGACCCGGCGGAAACTTTCACTTAAAACTGTACTGGCCCTTCGCGGGGTCAATATGCAACTAACAAATGTATTTAATTAAAACTCGCCAGCAAAAAGTAATACTCAAAAATCCACTGAGCGAAGTCGACAGAAGAAAAAGTTGTGCAATAAAATAAATGATCGTATTTTAACTAAGGATTTGTGGTGGTGAGTTCTTAGCAGGTAGTGTGCCGAACACAAGATTCACCATTTTTCGCTTTTTTTTAATCACATTTGACATGCACTGTGGACACATACAGTTGGAATTTGAGTTAAAAGGCTGAGCAATGCGCATGGTGAGTCCATGTATATGTATGTAGTAGTGATTATTTTATCATAGGAGCATCAAGTATTGTGCTTAATGGTTGACTAAAATCGTATGACATGGATTAAAGGCAATAATGGCAAGAATGTAGTAGACGAATCGAGTGATCTATGTTCATGTACTAACTAACATTTAATAGTTACTAGTAGACGAGGTCATTACAAGATTTGTCAGAGAGAGTCAAGTCTAAAATAGAAAACATGACACGGAACTAAAATCTATGGAAATGTTTTTATCATACAGCGCTCGCAATATTACTGATATTATTCTTGCAAGAGCATTACTCTCAATGATTACACAAGTAACTGCGTCAGAACAGCCGCTTCCAAGCAATAAATAAATACACTTTAAATACACAGCACGCGACTGTAAATGAAGATCTCCCTTGCTCGACTTCGAAGCTAAACTATAATATTAAATTGAGACACAAGTTGTTGCTTTTGAATGCCAATCCGGCAGAGGATTGGCCGAACAGATGGCGCGCAATTAAAAAAACGATTCTCCGTCATCTCATGGGAATTCAATGGGCTTCACTCAGAGTTTGTGGTTGGGTTCCTCACGTATTGACCGAAGCGAACCAAAACACACCACTTGATCATTTCCTTTCCCGGCACCTATGTAACAATGCGCTGCCACAATTAGCGAGCTTTGGACAGAAATAACACTGGTGCCCCCATATGAATCGGGAGGCAACACAGTACTGAGTGGCTCTGTCAAACAAACCTCGGTCCAGATCCAAGCCATACTTTCATTCGAAATGACCAGAAATTGTGTGCTTTGCAATCAGAACGGGGATGACCTATCATGAACTGCTCAAATCTGGTGAACCGGTTAATGCAGACTGTTGCACAAGACAAGCTACTCCGCAAAAACTAAATCGAGAAATTATCAGGAACCAGCCGCGCAGGAGCAAAAGACTGCGGAATACAGTGATATTGCAACATAGCCCATGTCGTCATACTGTAACCGATCTTGGCTGGTCGTGAAGTCCTTCGAGAGCTTTCGAGTACAAATAGGTAATATCAGGCCAGCTGTTGTATATCATACTTTCCCGTCCGGGAGTACAAGGGATGGGTCACACTTCGGCAAGATGTGCTGGACAAACTCATGAGGCCACTTACCTTTCCAAACGCACTGTCCTTGCTAAGCCTAAGTATGTAATACTTAACTGTGTCTCTTATGAACACCACTAATTATTATTATTACTATTGTTATTATTTATACTGGTTAAGTATAAAGGAGCCATGGTGTACATAGCACACTTGGTTGGAATAACTTGTATATATATGTACACAGGAAAAAAACACAAAAAGCAGGAGACCACACTCCTACCATAAAGATCTCCGTTGTGAATTTATGCCGAAAGGCCAGTGCCAGTGCGGGTGATAAATAAACTCCCCCTCGCTGTTGGTTAAGCGGCAGGGAAAGGAAGAAAAAGGGGTGTTTCCACAGATACATTTGGGAGGTGCGAACGTCTAAATGACAATGGAGTGAGCCCTACCGTCAGGAGGGCGATGAGGAATCACCTTGGTTTGGGTTTATGTGCCAAATAAAAACCAGTCTCACACAACAAGTAAATTAAATCATTGTCCAGGCTGACTTACAGCAAACATTTGACGTCCACGGAACTGCTTTCGGCATTCCCTCATAAACACAGACCCCACCACGCCACCGGGCCCAACCCCACACAACAAGCACAATACAAAAGGGTGATTTATTAATGGAACTGCAATTACAGTAATGCTAAAGTTCTCGTAATTAAGCAATCATAAAATATTGTCGCAATAATTTAGAACACCATAACATAACTTGTTTATATTATACACATACACAGTAAGCATAAATTTCACAACCTGCGGTATTTATACTATATTAATACGTTTTAATAATTCGGTGACAAACTGCCTAGAGGACGCAAGTACTCACAGTTCACGAGAGAGGGAGCCCCATAGTGATGGCAAGCGGTAGGCTAGAGCGTTTTTGCCTGACTCCGAGAAAACTAAAGGGGTTACAAACTTAGCATCGTGACGATTAGAGCAGTTGGCGATAGCGATGAATAAGATCCCTCGTCATCTTGAACGTGCGCTGGGGGTTCAAGCGTTCAAGCCTCCGCTTCCTTCTGCAACGCCTGTCCCTCGCGGTGCAGAGAGGCACTGCCATCGCCTTCCTCAGAACAATGTTGGCCTCGGCCTCGGTCCCCAACTTATTCTCCCCCAAACAATCCTAATTATTGTATGTTTGAATAAATATGTTGAAGTAATAGCTAGAATAAACTATAAAAAAGGAACGCATTATCCAGTTAACTGTTCTGGAAGCACTCGCTACAATTTCAAGTATGTGCGGTGTGTAAGTGAGGGTATTTGTGGTGATAACCCCCAGGTCTTTGATTGATGCCTTGATGGCGAGCGGCTCGGACCCTAGTCTATATGTGTTTGTAGAGTTATTGTGGCCAAAGTGCAGGACAGCACACTTACTTATCGACAGCTTCAGGTCAAGTCTATTACACCATTCTACGAACCTGTCGAGTGTGTCCTGAAATCTAATCGAATTCGTACATCGTCAACGACTGTGTACCTCTTAATATCGTCGGCGTAGATTTTAACATTGACAGCATTAGGTATTATGTGTTTTAAGGAGTCCGTGTACATAAAATACATTAGGGGCCCAAGAATTGTTCCCTGCTGGCACCCGGAGGTTACATTGGCAGACGAGGAGAGAGCCTCATTCACTTTGACCCTGAAGCTTCTATTTGTCAGATAGGTTCGGACCCGATTATCACACATATTAGTTCATATGTGTCGATTGGGATAACTGTAAATTTATATACGGTACACGTGTACAAATCATTTTATCAATGCTTCAAGATATTTACGCCTGACACGATGTACTCGTACTACAACGTTTAATACATTGTAGTACGAGTACATCATGTCTCCAGTTTCCTCGTGTTGTTCTCTTCTATTTATTTCCACTTTGGATGACACACTACATGAGTTTCATCTTTGACCCGGAGAGAGCGAGATATGACTCATTGCTGTGCTTGAGCTTTATTTTTGGCGCGCAGAGAGAAAGCGAGAGAGTATGCGACTCATTGTGAAAAGCTTAATCACTCTTCGATAGTCGATACCAAATCAAGAGCTAATTAGGTATGACATGAGCCGAAATGCAGAAGAGAGAAAGGGAGTCTGCCCTCTCGGCAGGTTGATGATATAAAAATGGCCGTTCGAAAGTGTCTAGTTCATTAATGCAAGCAATTCAACCGGATGACTGCCTAGAGCCATTATGTGGACCCTTGTCGCTAAAGTTCGTGGAAGTTCGCTGAAGAAGAGCAAGGAGTTGACTGAAGGCTATTCGCCACTCATTCGGTTCATGTGGAAGGCTGATACAATCGAAAGTTGGATCACAGCCAGAGAGGTTGAAATGAACTTTCCTGTAGAAAGTCTCAGCCAGGATAAAAAGTCAGTGAAGGCTTGCCTTCAGAGACAAACCCAGTTCACTAAGGAACTCATTCTGTATGAACTCTACGGTATGTACTTACATGAATTGTTCAGTAGGTATAATAACTAGCTTTATTTGTTTGGAAGCCAGGTGGAGATTGAACGGGTAGCCCCAACACATATTTTAATATTTTTGTCAATACCTAATCTAACGACGTTGTTGTTGTTTCAGCTATTCTTCCTCTTTTCAAGTTACAATGTGACCTAATCAAGACCAGTCATTATCAAAGCACGCCGGTCAGCGATAGATACAACGAGATCCTACTGCGATGGAAGACGCTACACCAGTTATCGACTGAACGCAGCAGACAATTTGTAGAAATCTTGTTAAAATATAAATCCGATAAGAAAAATTAATTTAATGGAATAATAGTAATAATAATAAATCAATTTTCCGGTGAGAGAAAGTAATTGCGGATTTTAAATCCAATGTTGTCATTGAATATTATGCATAATTTCAGACCGGTGTAAATTTTTGTGTGAGCACCTACTTCTGTATAACCTTCAGTCTTCCTTGGTCAAGTAATAAACTTAGGGTATATTATAATTTTTAAAAAACTACTTTCGGAGCACATCAACACAATGAGAAATGTCACACCATTGTAGTCTGATATATAATATTATGGCGCTCTTTCAATGAATTAAACTCTCTTCAGTTATAGAGAAGCAAAATGTTTCACCAAGCAAATCATCATTATTTTTGCCAGCTAATCTGGACTTCGTTCTTGTGTGCCTTACTACAGGGTCCCCCATATGGGACGGTTGCATACCTTTAATGGTCCAATGCCGGGCCAAGTAAATGGGAACTTGGCGGAGGATCTACACAGTACCGGTGCTAGCTTCCTCGGAATAGCCCGGAAGCTCTCAAGTAATAGTTCGGCCACTGGGAACGTGAAGTTGGGAAAATAGATACGTAAGTGATCTGTACTGTTGTTCGTCTTATTGCTTGAGATTAGGGATAAGCGATTTCGTCCAATCGCGCGGTTGCTCTGCTCGGAGCTTTGACCATCTCTGTGCCCAGATCTTTGGTGTCTTATCGAGTACTTTCTCCCAAGGGGTGGAGGGGTGTTCACCCTGAAGATGGTAAAAGTCAAAATAATGTCTTGTCTAGAGTTTTTTGGGCTATGACCCTTGTAGAGCCTTGTTCCCATACTCGCGCCACGACAATGGTGGCCAGTAACAGCCGTCTTGCGTCTGAAGAGCCCCTTTGTCGGCGGAAGCAGCCGACAAATTTCAGTGGACGCCCATTGGCTTTTTTCGGCTTCAAACTCCGGCAACTTAGTTGTCGAGTATCATATTCGCAGTTCACCAGTTTCATCGTTTTCGGTTCTGTCTCCAAATTACCCAACAAGTCATTAATTGGTTTGTGTTAGACGATTTCTGATGACTAACGACGCTATCACTATACATGTTGATGTAAGGAAACAAGCCGAAATATCGACGCCATAGGGATTTTCTCAATGCAGGGTGAACTATTCATTCATTAATTTGAGGTTTATTTTCGGAACTGCAGTTTCACAATGCTTAAGTTCTCGCAAAAAGATTACGATAAAAGGGGTATATATATATAACAAGGTCAGGATAATCTCATAAAATATAATTGTAAAAACAGCATAGTATTTTGGGGCAAGTCCAGTCAAATGGTCGTGCCATCTCAGACTGTTTTGGATCGTCAGGCTTAAACACTTGACGTTGTGCGACGTAGGGACCGACAAACCACGGAGTTTCACGGACTGGATCTAGCAGCGCGCGGAAAAGAGTCATACCAATTTCGCTTGCATTTATAGCAAGCTTAAACCTCTCAAAAAGAAGCATAACCTCGTCAACTTTTGACATTGATAGTTGAATATACGTCTGGATCGTCGAGGGGGGAATCTGAAATATTAGGAGCGATATATCATCCGCATAGGCTATAGTTTTATAGAGGTTAGGGCAGCCTCTGCCACAGACCTATTGATAAAGTTCCGTAGCTGCCCGCTCTTGCCCCGGAGTTGAAGAAACTGGTTGTCATAAAAGGAGGTCCTCGCACGCCTGAGTTCTCGCATATTTCTAAGAGGACTACGGCAGTAGGCAGTACTTGACTCTTGGGAAGCTGTTTTCAAATGCCAGCGATACAACTTGTTGACATTCTGCCGGAGGCGACGGAGTGACACCGAGAAACGAAACTTCTTTTGTTTTCGAGGTTTATCAGACACAAAAGTCGTGAAGGATTGCTCATACACCTTATAGAGTATGGTGCTGAACGCTTCAAACTGGCGTCAGCATCGTTTGCATCGGCAAGCTTGAGCCATGATAAGCGCGGCACACGATCCAAAAAGTTTGAGACTTCCTTGGGGCTGTGTTTCCTGGCCAAAGCAGGAGTGACAGATTCTCTTGGAGTCTATCTGCAAACGAAACGAACAGTGGATAATGGTCAGAAAAGAGAGGAGTGCACCAAACCACAGGTGAGATCACCAAAAACTCATCACACTTTCCAACGGCAATATGATCGAGGCAAGTTCCAGAAGCGGGCCGCGTTACCTTATCGATGACATGACGGAGGCCTCTGAAGGTAAAGAACAATGATTAACTCTCGCTGAGTGAATTAACCAGCAAGTTTATATTCGCCGGGTGTGGGAAGAGAGGGCTGAGAGTCACGTACACGAAGCTCGGCTTGTGGAGGGTACGTGCTTGTAAAGACATTTTGCAGGATCTCAGCCTTTTCCAAAGCGTCCGTGGCCGAACTTCCATGGTCACGCTTGATAGAGCACAGATTGTGTTATTCGGGCATGCATGTAGTGAGTACGCAAGGGTCAAGCAACGACTGACTGACTCTTTATTGTTGCTGTTGTGCTGTCGTCGGCTGTTGCATGACCGAGAGTGAGGTGTCAGTGAAGTGCGCCCTTCGCGCGCGTATTTGAATATGCACTTCAGTCTCTTGACATCTCCCTTTCTTTACAATTGTCATTTGACTAAAAGCGATGTATCGTCGATGAGCTTAACTCAGATCGAGTGTATTGTACTTTACACAATTTTGTACTAATTAACTATAATTTGTACGTGCGGTCTTGTACGTACTCTACTAGGTTTCCGTGGCTACTTTGTACCAAAGCCACTTTTCTTTCTCTCTAGTACTAACTATGACTCTTGTTGAATATCTGGAATGTCAATGCTCTTCGACGTTTTACCATTATTATTATAATTATATTTACATCAATCGTGCCATTATTATTGTAGTTATTTATATTGATCTTACCATTCTATTATGATTATTGTACATTGGGTGAGCGTTACATTTGTTTGTACGTCCTTGTTCTTAAATTTCTCTTCTGCTTGTCTGTGTTTTGCTCCTCTGTTGTCGCGTGTTGCTTACTACTCTTCCCGCCGCCTATTCTACGTCCATCGTTTATCTTGTCCGCTTTGTGGGCTGTGGGTTGGATTGGTCTGAATTGTTTGTGTACCGCGCGTTCTAGCGGTGTGTTGGCTTTGCGTTTGCCTGTTTGGCTGGACCGTATGATTAGTCGTTTTGGTTCGAGTGCGCGCGCTCTTGCTGCCGCTGCTCTGGTGACGTACCGTGGCTTGGCTTGCGCCGTCATTGTTGGTGCGGAGCTGGTGTTGGTCGTACTTTGATGTGCTGCTCTGGTGTTGCCCGTTAGTGCCGTGCGCTGCTTCAAATTGCTGTTAGTGTTCTGTGTTGTGGTGTTTTTTCGGCGTTCTGAGACTCCAGTTGTCGTTTGTCGCGCCGGGGAAGCATTTAACGAGCGTGTCGTTGTGTTGGCTGTCGGTGCGCTTGTTCGATGTCCCCGTGGTTCGGCCGGCCCGTCTGTATCTGCCTCGGTTGAAATCGCTGGTGTCTCTATTGCAGGTGTGTTCTGCGAATTCTCAAGCGAAGTGTTAGTTTGAATTTTTCTAGCGCTCGCTGGGGAAGGGATTACAAATAGGTGTCTCCTATTTCTTATTATTTCGTTTCCACTACTGGTGCTTATTTTGTATGTGCGCGGCCTGATCAACCCTATACAACGGCCGATGGTCCACTCGTGTGAGAGGTCTGTTGGTTGAATTCGAACCCACTGTC
Source organism: Stratiolaelaps scimitus (assembly GCA_019614645.1). NCBI lineage: Eukaryota > Metazoa > Arthropoda > Arachnida > Mesostigmata > Laelapidae > Stratiolaelaps > Stratiolaelaps scimitus. Next base: position 15,012 of record JABWDB010000090.1, on the reverse strand, counting down.
CTGGCGATATGGGACGTAGTTCTCTTGCTCCCTTATTATAAGACTGTTGCGCTGCTTTTTGGCGAGATTCGATTATTTCTTCAACCTGCTTTCTATTTGATGTACGTAGCTTGTTTGTGGGGACAGGTAGCAGTGTGGCCGGGATCCGGCCAAAGAGCTCTTGAGCTGGAGAAGGCCCATCTGATTGTTCCGTTGCCCTCCATTCCAGTAATGCTATGTGTATATCCTCCCTACTCGCCTCAGATTTCTTTACAAGACGTTTGGCTATCTTTACCGCGCTTTCCGCTTTGCCATTAGATTGATGGTAATGTGGTGCACTTGATGCGTGTCTGACTTGCCAATTTTTGCAGAATGCCTGAAAGTCTTTGGCCATGTATCTGGGATCTGAGTCTGTGTGGAATTCGCTCGGCCTACCATGCCTGGCGAAGTGTACGCTTCTCTTTTTAATTATTTCAGCTGTTGTCGTGTTTCTTCCGAGTTCATCTAACTCGAAGAAATCACTACGAACTATCAACTGTTACCAGATAGTATTTGTCTGCCCACATAAAGATGTCTTGGTGGACCACTTCCCACGGACGTTGTGGTATTGGCTTATTTGCCAATGGTTCAGGTCGTCGTTTCGCTCGGTAGGTCTGGCAAGCGGTGCATCTGTCATTCAAATATTTGAGATCCTCTTTGATTCGAGGCCAGTATATCGTGTTTCTTACACGACGGCACATGGCGTCATACGCTAGATGAGGTTTGTGTGAGCGACGTAGAAATTCGGCTCTGAGGCTGGGCGGGACCATTATAGCGGACCCTCGATAGACTACACCCTGGTCTACGACTAGCTCATCTCGAATGTTCCAAAATGGGAGAAGTTCGAATTGTACGTCTTTTTCCCTTCTCGGCCATCCCTTATGGATAGCTTGAGTGAGTCTCTGCATCTCTGAGCTCTCAATTGTTTCGATTTTTACTTGATCCATTTGTGGGTCCGAGACGCGATTGTATAAGCGTTGTTGTATATCTTCAAGCTCTATTCTCCATATTGTGTTGTGCGCCGTGTTTGTTTGTATGGGATATCGGCTTAGAAGGTCGGCTATTAAATTTGTTTTACCTGGTATGTACGTTACTGTCAGGTCATATTTCATGAGTTCAAGGCGCATGCGCTGTAGGCGTTTGGGGCAGGAGTCCAGTGGTTTTGAGAATATACTCTCTAGTGGCTTATGATCTGTGTGTATTGTCACGTTACTCATTGCGTATATATAGTTTTCGAATTTCTTACATGTCGTGAGGATGGCTAGACATTCTTTCTCTATAACGGCGTAATTTTTTTCTGTTGAGCTCAATGAGTGGGATGTGTATGCGACTGGTCTGCCCTCCTGTATCAGTACGCCACCTACGCCGTATTCACTTGCGTCAGTTTGTATAACTACTGGTTTGTCTTTATCGAAGTATGTTAGTGTGGGAGCTTTGACGAGCTGTTTCTTAATTGCTTCGAATGATTCCTGTTGTTGACTTTGCCACTTGAATTGGTATTGTTTCGTGTGAGGCGGCGCAGGGGTTCGGTAAGTTCCGCTAGATTGGGTATGAAGGGCAACATGTAGTTAACACAGCCTAACAGACTCATGACGCCCTTTACGTCTTTGGGTGGTGGCATTTCTATGATGGCCTTGATTTTTTCCGGGTCCACATTCAGACCTTCCCTGCTTATGATGTGACCCATGAATTTTACTTCTGGTACTCCTAAACGAAGTTTGCTCTTGTTAAAACGTAACCCTACATTCCGCGCCCGCTCGAACAAAGCCTGCAGGTTTCTATGGTGATCCTCTATGGCTTCTTCCATAGTTGCGCCTTCCCCCCATACAATTGTGTCGTCGGCTACAACTGCAGCATTTCTTAGGCCATCGTATGCCTGCATTTGGCGGCGTTGGTATTCTTCGGGGGCCGATGATATTCCTTGTGGTACTCTACAATACTGGTAACGCCCTATCGGGGTCCAAAACGTAGTGTTGTCTCGACTTTCGGGACTCAATGTCATTTGGTAAAAGCCGTCTCTGGCATCAAGCACGGAGAATATTTTGGCATGGCTAAGGCGGTGAAGAGTGTCATTAAGTGTTGGCATAGGGTACCTAGGTCTTAATATAGCTTTGATTAATGCGTGTGGGTCTAATACGATTCTCAACTTACGGCCAGGTCTGTGCACGGCGACGAAGTTAGAAACCCATTCAGTTGGGTGGTTGACTTTCTGGATCACTTGCATCCTTCCAGCTCCCTGACTCGCTCTACGATGGCTTCTGTTACTGCGACTGGGGGTGTTCGTGACGGCTGCTGTATTGGTCTCGCTCCCTCTTTGACGTAGATCTTGACTGGCTGAGGCAGCTGGCCTAGGCCTTCGAAGATATCCTTGTAATCTTCGATGAGTGTCTCTAGGCGGTCCTTGTCTTGGGCTATTATTGTGTTCACGCTCTCGACTTTGCTGGATACTTTGATCAACTCTAGGTCGAGGCAGGTGTTTGCTGATAGTAGCGTTTCCACCTCGTTATCAACTATTTGAAATGTTGTGCATCGTTTCACGGTATCTGTACTGACCTTTAACGTCGTAGATCCCATAGTCACCGTTCGTGAATTGTCGTACATTTTAAGGAGTGTGCGGTCCTCGCGGTCAATGCGTAGCCCTTTCAGTTTGCTTCGGATGGCGAGGTATGTGCTCAGGCCCATGACGTTGCATGTAGCCCCGGTGTCTAACAGGGCCCGCAGTTGTGCACCTCCTTTCTCACCTACTTTCAGACTGATGTAGAATTTTCTTTTTGGGTTGTTGCCAACGGTTTCGGTTTGAAATGTTTCGTCGGACTCCGTTTCGTCGAATTCTCCTTCTGGATCATCCTGTATGACCCGCACCGTGTGTCCTTGCCTGTCTTTCGACCTGCACGCTCGGGCATTGTGATTCTTTTTGCCGCACGCGGTACACGTTTGCCCGATGGCAGGGCATTGTTTAGGGGTGTGTACACTACCACAGCTTCGGCATTGTCTCCTGTTGTGTATTAGTGGTCCGCGGGGCTCCCTTATATCTCGCGCTTGTATGCGCACCTTGTATCCGCTTTTGCGCAACACGTTGACGTTTTCTGACGTATTTTCCAAAGGTCGGCGGATACCTTGTCGATCCCTTTCTATTGTTTGAATCGCTCTCTCGTTATCTTCATAAGTTTCTAGTGTGCGCATCACCACTTTCATCGTCAGTGTTTTGTGGTCCGTTTCTCGGAATAGGGCTTCTCTGGCGACAGCGAGACGGGTGCCCAGGATCAACTTATCCCTAAGCATTTCTTTTTCGTGGCCTTCATACACACACCGTTTTGCGAGCTGTGCCATTCGCTCTCTGTATTCCTTGACAGTCGCGGCGTCCCCTTGAGTCGCTCGCTGAAAGAGATACCTTTGGAATATTACATTCCGATGACTCTTGTACCTTTCCGATAGGGCTTTGATGAGTGCCTTCAGCGATGGACATGGTTCCTCACCCGTTGGATCTGTCATGTCATTCTCTACTCGGGTTACCTCGAGACCATTCAGGAAGAGCCGATGTTCGTCTCCGATCACTGATCTGAAGTGTGCAAGCTGTCTGCGGGGACTAAGCTTGTACACGTCGTTTAGTAGAGCATAGTCGGTCCATGCGTCGAGGGAGATTGTCCAGTTTTCCGCGCGATCGCCTTCATTGCTCATGGGCCGGGGGATCATATTTCTCTGCGAAGTCATTTTGTCTCGTGTCACTTTTGCCACTTACTTGTCTTTCGCTCCTGGATTTCTGGCTTGACGGGGTATGTGGTTTCAAGAACCTCTTCTTTTCCGATGTCGGGGACCTTCTTCCGTCACTTCATCAGTTCTTTGGTGGCTTCGTCACTGTCGGCTGCGCCATGTTATTCGGGCATGCATGTAGTGAGTACGCAAGGGTCGAGCGACGACTGACTGACCCTTTATTGCTGCTGTTGTGCTGTCGTCGGCTGTTGCATGACCGAGAGTGAGGTGTCAGTGAAGTGCGCCCTTCGCGCGCGCATTTGTATATGCACTTCAGTCTCTTGACAGATTGTCTTTGACTTTCATTCGCCGTTGTACTTATTTATATATGGCACCTGGGGCGGGAGATCCCACAATGCCATACTCCTCCAGAATTCGCTGCCTGTGAAGCATCTCTTTCAGCTTTTTCCGCAGAGCCAGTCCTTCCAGTTCAGAAGCGCGGACTAACCGGCGAGTAATTCGTTGTATCCCATTGTCCAGATGGCTGTCCTTCTCGCATCTGCGCGGTATGAAGATATCAAAGGAAAAACAGAGTTGGGGATGTATGATTGAAGATTAATCAAGGTGATCGATGCAGAAACATCGAACGAGGGGTGCTACAATATAAAATTTAAATTCCAACTATGTTGTCATTGTTATGATCAGTTTCCAATTACTTGAACTCATTGTCATATAGGGCACAAGACGCTCACCGAGTGATAATTGTGTACGGAATATTATAAGTTGAATAAGGCACCGAAGGGCATACAACAATTAACTTCTAATTCCTTATTTATGAAACGTCGGAAGTAATTTAATCATGCCGCATGGCGGCGAAGGTATAATAGAAAAACACTCAGATTATTTATTATCACACATATTAATTCATATGTGTCGATTGGGATAACTGTCAATTTATATACGGTACATTTGTACAATTCATTTTATCAATGCTTCAAGATATTTACGCCTGACACGATGTACTCGTACTTCAACGTTTAATACATTGTAGTACGAGTACATCATGTCTCCAGTTTCCTCGTGTTGTTCTCTTTTATCTATTTACACTTTGGATGACACACTACATGAGTTTCATCTTTGACCCGGAGAGAGCGAGATATGACTCATTGCTGTGCTTGAGTTTTATTTTTGGCGCGCAGAGAGAAGGCGAGAGAGTATGTGACCTAGCTTAATCACTCTTCGATAGTCGATACCAAACCAAGAGCTAATTAGGTATAACATGAGCCGAAATGCAGAAGAAAGAAAGGGAGTCTGCCCTCTCAGCAGGTTGATGATATAAATATGGCTGTTCGACTGTGCCTAGTTCATTAGTGAAAGCAATTCAACCGGATCACTGCCAAGAGCCATTATGTGGACCCTTGTCGCTAAAGTTCATGGAAGTTCGCTGAAGAAGAGCAAGGACTTCACTGAAGGCTATTCGCCACTCATTCGGTTCATGTGGAAGGCTGATACAATCGAAAGTTGGATCACAGCCCGAGAGGTTGAAATGAACTTTCCTGAAAAAAGTCTCAGCCAGGATAAAAAGTCAGTGAAGGCTTGCCTTCAGAGACAAACCCAGTTCACTAAGGAACTCATTCTGTATAAACTTTACGGTATGTACTTACATAAATTGTTCAGTAGGTATAATAACTAGCTTTATTTGTTTGGAAGCCAGGTGGAGATTGAACAGGTCGCCCCAACATATATTTTAAGATTTTTGTCAATACCTAAACTAACGACGTTGTTGTTGTTGTTGTTGTGTTCCAGCTATTCTTCCTCTTTTCAAGTTTCAATGTGACCTAATCAAGACCAGTCATTATCAAAGCACGCCGGTCAGCGATAGATACGACGAGATCCTACTGCGATGGAAGACTCTACACCAGTTATCGACCGAACGCAGCAGACAATTTGTAGAAATCTTGTTAAAATATAAATCCGATAAGAAAAATTAATTTAATGGAATAATAGTAATAATAATAAATAATTTTTTCGGTGAGAAAAAGTAATTGCGGATTTTAAATCCAATGTTGTCATTGAATATTGTGCATAATTTCAGACCGGTTATTGTGCATAACCTTCAGTCTTCCTTGGTCAAGTAATAAACTTAGTGTATATTATAATTTTTAAAAAACTAGTTTCGTGGCACATCAACACAATGGGCAATGTCACACCATTGTAGTCTGATATATAATATTATGGCGCTCTTTCAATGAATTAAACTCTCTTCAGTTATAGAGAAGCAAAATTTTTCACCAAGCAAATCATCATTATTTTTGCCAGCTAAGCTGGACTTCGTTCTTGTGTGCCTTACTACAGGGTCCCCAATATGGGACGGTTGCATACCTTTAATGGTCCAATGCCGGGCCAAGTAAATGGAAACTTGGCGAAGGATCTAAACAGTACCGGTGCTAGCTTCCTCGGAACAGCCGGGAAGCTCTCAAGTAATAGTTCGGCCACTGGGAACGGCCCCCCAACAATCGTGTAAAGAGAATAAATTTGCAGTCAGCGTGTGGTGACGATAACACAAATAAGGATTCATGTTTTCCATTCTCCGTTAGAGCTGTCTGCTACAACTGCACTCTGACCTTTGTTCGTACTCCATTAGTACCCCATAAAGCGATACTGTGAAATGGTGCGCAAATAATTGTCTATCAGAGGCGGTGGCTAACACTTCTCCCTATACGGTATCGATAACTCTGGAGGGTGCCGTGCCCAGTGGGACGTTGGGAAAGTAGATACGTAAGTGATCTGTACTGTTGTTGGTCTTATTGCTTGAGATTAGGGATAAGCGATTTCGTCCAATCGCGCGGTTGCTCTGCTCGGAGATCTGACCATCTCTGTGCCCAGATCTTTGGTGTCCCCTTGGGAGGAGTACTTCCTCCTGAGGGGTGGAGATGTCTGTTTGGCGCGCTCTCATTCAAACGACTCATAGGTCTTATGGTATTTGTCTCGATAGAGCTGCACAGCTTCCGTAACCGCCGTCCTGTTCACCCTGAAGATGGTAAAAGTCAAAATAATGTATGTCTTGTCTAGAGTCTTTTGGGCTATGACCCTTGTATAGCCTTGTTCCCATACTCGTGCCGCCACTATGGTGGCCAGTAACCGCCGTCTTGCGTCTGAGGAGCCCCTTTATCGGCGGAGGCAGCCGACAAATTTCAGTGGACGCCCGGTGGCTTTTTCGGCTTCGAACTCCGGCAATTTAGTTGTCGAGTATCACGCCCAAATATCTCAGCGCCGGGAAGACTTTGATAGAGTGTCCTTCTAACTTCAGGTGTCCTTCCTCTCTTAACCTCTTTTGTCCAATCGGCAGTACCCTGTGGTGTGAAATAGAGTACTCTATGATCAAGAAACTTATCAAGTCTATGCCATGGAGGATAACTGAAATTATCCAGCTAAAATGCCGACTAACAAAATACTAAATAAGCACCATTGTTGACGAATACCAAATGCCTTTGAGCAATCTTTTCTCTACTAATCATGACGTGATCATTTGAATAAGCACGACCCTGTATCAAGTTTCAATGTACAATCAGATTCAGCGATAATTATTTAGTGTATTTCTTAAAACATTTTAAAACTTTAAACCGGTTCAAGAACAGACCTAGGACCAGATACTCCTGAGTACGACTGCATGTTGTAACCGCAGTTCACCAGTTTCATCGTTTTCGGTTCTGCCTCCAAATTACCCAACAAGTCATTAATTTGTTTGTGTTAGACTATTTCTCATGACTAACGACGCTATCACTATAAATGTTGATGTAAGGAAACATGCCGAAATATCGCCGCCATAGGGATTTTCTCAATGCAGAGTGAACTATTCATTCATTAATTTGAGGTTTATTTTCGGAACTGCAGTTTCACAATGCTCAAGTTCTCGCAAAAAGATTACGATAAAAGGTGTATATATATATAACAAGGTCAGGATAATCTCATAAAATATAATTGTAAAAACAGCATAACATTTTGGGGCAAGTCCAGTCAAATGGTCGTGCCATCTCAGACTGTTTTGGATCGTCAGGCTTAAACACTTGACGTTGTGCGACGTAGGGACCGACAAACCACGGAGTTTCACGGACTGGATGTAGCAGCGCGCGAAAAAGAGTCATACCAGTTTTGCTTGCATTTATAGCAAGCTTAAACCTCTCAGAAAGACGCATGACCTCTTCAACTTTTGACATTGATAGTTGAATATCCGTCTGGATCGTCGAGGGGGGAATCTGAAATAGTAGGAGCGATATATCATCCGCATAGGCTATAGTTTTACAGAAGTTTCCAGATGAAATCTTCAATAAGATAAAGTTGATTAGGATGATAAACATGTACGGCCTTAAATTGACACTTGGGGTGTCCCTATGCCAACGACTCTCCAGGTAGACTCCACTTTACCGACTTTCACCAACTGTCTTCTATCCAAGAGGTACGACCGAAACCAAGCGACAACAGTCCACTTACTTCCTAAATGTTCCAACATCTGCAGGAAAAACGAAAGGTGTACACAAACGAAAGCGGCAGAGACATCGAGGAAGACATAATTGATTGTTTCCGATGGCGTCCGTGATCTCCTCCCAAAGGTGACCCAGCGCCAGTTCTGTGTAGCGTTAGTTAACTGTTCTGGAAGCACTCAATACAATTTCAAGTATGTGCGGTGTGTAAGTGAGGGTATTTGTGGTGATAACCCCCAGGTCTTTGATTGATGCCTTGATGGCGAGCGGCTCGGACCCTAGTCTATATGTGTTTGTAGAGTTATTGTGGCCAAAGTGCAGGACAGCACACTTACTTATCGACAGCTTCAGGTCAAGTCTATTACACCATTCTACGAACCTGTCGAGTGTGTCCTGAAATCTAATCGAATTCTTACATCGTCAACGACTGTGTACATCTTAATATCGTCGGCGTAGATTTTAACATTGACAGCATTATGTATTATGTGTTTTAAGGAGTCCGTGTACATAATATACATTAGGGGCCCAAGAATTGTTCCCTGCTGGCACCCGGAGGTTACATTGGCAGACGAGGAGAGAGCCTCATTCACTTTGACTCCGAAGCTTCTATTTGTCAGATAGGCTCGGACCCAATTAGCCACGGACCCCAACACGGAAGCCACAGTAGTCATAGGAGACTAAGGCACCCGGCTATAGAACACTATCCGGAGCAGCACACACCTTCCCCAGAGATCGAAGTAATGCCAAGCGTGCCGACTCTGGGGAAGAGGTACACTCTCAGCAGAGGATGGTTGTAGCAAGCAGAGGCGTTTCGTCATCCACGTCAACCCCTCTGCACTGGATCGGCCCACTTTCATGGAGATTGAAAAGTCTCTGGTGGTGCCCGTGCGTTTGAAGAAAATTTCCTCCTCTCTCTCTCTCAAAAAAACCTTCTCAAACAGCTTCGCATGGCACCGATGTGAACGAGACCGGCCTTTTGTTATTGGGGTCACTTTTATCACCTCGTTTGTGTACCGGGCAGACAATGTGAGACAAGCGAAAGAGGTCTGGGATAGCTCCGTCTTCTAGCCAACGGCGGAAAATCATCGAGAGTGGTATACAGACATCATACCCACATTTCTTGTACACAAAAGCTGTTAGGAGTAGAGCTGCGCCTGTTGGCCAGGCATCGCAGGTGTCGCTCAAGATTCTCAGGTGGCGTGTTGACATCATTCACCATTTGCAGATTTGGGTACGCAGGGGTGTGGGAAGAGGGGGCTGAGAGTCACGTACACGAAGCTCGGCTTGTGAAGGGTACGTGCTTGCAAAAACATTTCGCAGGATCTCAGCCTTTTCCAGAGCGTCCGTGGCCGAAGTTCCATGGTCACGCTTGATAGAGCACAGATTGTCTTTGACTTTCATTCGCCGTTGTACTTATTTATATATGGCACCTGGGGCGGGAGATCCCACAATGCCATACTCCTCCAGAATTCGCTGCCTGTGAAGCATCTGTTTCAGCTTTTTCCGCAGAACCAGTCCTTCCAGTTCAGAAGCGCGGACTAACCGGCGAGTAATTCGTTGTATCCCATTGTCCAGATGGCTGTCCTTCATGCATCTGCGCGGGATGAAAATCTCAAGGGAAAAACAGAGTTGGGGATGTATGATTGAAGATTAATCACGTGATCGATGCAGAAACATCGAACGAAGGGTGCTGCATTAGCAAATTTAAATTCCAACTATGTTATCATTGTTATAATCAGTTCCCAATTACTTGAACTCACTGTCATATAGGGCACAAGACGCTCACCGAGTGATAATTGTGTACGGAATATTATAACTTGAATAAGGCACCGAAGGGCAATTAAATTCTAATTCCTTATTTATGAAACGTCGGAAGTAGTTTAGTCATGCCGCATGGCGGCGAAGGTATAATAGAAAAACACTCAGATTATTTATTATCACACATATTAGTTCGTATGTGTCGATTGGGATAACTGTCAATTTATATACGGTACACTTGTACAATTCATTTTATCAATGCTTCAAGATATTTACGCCTGACGCGATGTACTCGTACTACAACGTTTAATACATTGTAGTACGAGTACATCATGTCTCCAGTTTCCTCGTGTTGTTCTCTTCTATCTATTAACATTTTGGATGACACACTACATAAGTTTCATCTTTGACCCGGAGAGAGCGAGATATGACTCATTGCTGTGCTTGAGTTTTATTTTTGGCGCGCAGAGAGAAGGCGAGAGAGTATGTGACCTAGCTTAATCACTCTTCGATAGTCGATACCAAACCAAGAGCTCCTTAGGTATGACATGAGCCGAAATGCAGAAGTGAGAAAGGGAATCTGCCCTCTCGGCAGGTTGATGATATAAATATGGTTGTTCGACTGTGCCTAGTTCATTAGTGCAAGCAATTCAACCGGATTACTGCCAAGAGCCATTATGTGGACCCTTGTGGCTAAAGTTCGTGGAAATTCGCTGAAGAAGAGCAAGGACTTCACTGCAGGCTATTCGCCACTCATTCGGTTCATGTGGAAGGCTGACACAATCGAAAGTTGGATCACAGCCAGAGAGGTTGAAATGAACTTTCCTGTAGAAAGTCTCAGCCAGGATAAAAAGTCAGTGAAGGCTTGCCTTCAGAGACAAACCCAGTTCACTAAGGAACTCATTCTGTATAAACTCCACGGTATGTACTTGCATAAATTGTTCAGTAGGTATAATAACTAGCTTTATTTGTTTGGAAGCCAGGTGGAGATTGAACAGGTAGCCCTAACATATATTTTAAGATTTTTGTCAATACCTAAACTAACGGCGTTGTTGTTGTTGTTTCAGCTATTCTTCCTCTATTCAAGTTACAATGCGACCTAATTAAGACCAGTCATTATCAGAGCACCCCAGTCACCGATAGATACGACGAGATCTTACTGCGATGGAAGACTCTACACCAATTATCGACAGAACGCAGCAGACAATTTGTAGAAATCTTGTTGAAATATAAATCCGATAAGAAAAATTAATTTAATGGAAGAATAGTAATAATAATAAATCATTTTTCCGGTGAGAGAAAGTAATTGCGGATTTTAAATCCAATGTTGTCATTGAATATTATGCATAATTTCAGACCGGTGTAAATTTATGTGTGAGTACCACTTCTGTATAACCTTCAGCCTTCCTTGGTCAAGTAATAAACTTAGGGTATATTATATTTTTTAAAAAACTAGTTTCAGAGCACATCAACACAATGAGCAATGTCACACCATTGTAGTCTGATATATAATATTATGGCGTTCTTTCAATGAATTAAACTCTCTAGAGAAGCAAAATTTTTCACCCCCGGGGGGGGTCACTTTCCTAGAATACTGGGTTGTTCTTCACTGCGAGGGCCGGAGTAGGTTCAATATTGTCTCATAGAGAATGCTAAAATAAGTAACATTCCCAATCATCATTATTTTTGCCAGCTAATCTGGACGTCGTTCGTGTGTGCCTTACTCCAGGGTCCCCCATGTGGGACGGTTGCATACCTTTAATGGCACAATGCCGGGCCAAGTAAATGGGAACTTGGCGAAGGATCTAAACAGTACCGGTGCTAGCTTCCTCGGAACAGCCGGGAAGCTCTCAAGTAATAGTTCGGCCACTGGGAACGGTCCCCCAATAATCGTGTAAAGTGAATAAATTTGTGGTGACGATAACACAAATAGGGATTCGTGTTTTCCATTCTCCGTTAGAGCTGTCTGCTACAACAGCACTTTGACCTTTGTTCGTACTCCATTAGTACCCCATAAAGCGATACTGTGAAATGGTGCGCAAATAATTGTCTAGCAGAGGCGGTGGCTAACACTTCTCCCTATACGGTATCGATAACTCTGGAGGGTGCCGTGCCCAGTGGGACGTTGGGAAAGTAAATACGTAAGTGATCTGTACTGTTGTTCGTCTTATTGCTTGAGATTAGGGATCAGCGATTTCGTCCAATCGCGCGGTTGCTCTGCTCGGAGCTCTGACCATCTCTGTGCCCAGATCTTTGGTGTCTTATCGAGTATTTCCTCCCAAGGGGTGGAGATGTCTGTTTGGCGCGCTCTCATTCAAACGACTCATAAGTCTTATGGTATTTGTCTCGATAAAAGCTGCACAGCTTCCGTAACCGCCGTCCTGTTCACCCTGAAGATGGTAAAAGTCAAAATAATTTATGTCTTGTCTAGAGTTTTTTGGGCTATGACCCTTGTAGAGCCTTGTTACCATACTCGTGCCACGACTATGGTGGCCAGTAACCGCCGTCTTGCGTCTGAAGAGCCCCTTTGTCGGCGGAAGCAGCCGACAAATTTCAGTGGACGCCCATTGGCTTTTTTCGGATTCAAACTCCGGCAACTTAGTTGTCGAGTATCACGCCCAAATATCTCAGCGCCGGGAAGACTTTGACAGAGTGTCCTTCTAACTTCAGGTGTATTTCCTCTCTTGGCCTCAGTTGTCCAATCGGCAGTACCCTCTGGTGTGAAATTGAGTACTCTATAGTCAAGAGACTTATCGAGTCTATGCCATGGAGGATAACTGAAATTATCCGGCTAAAAGGTGGACTAACAAAACACTAAATAAGCACCATTGTTGACGAAGACCAAATGCCTTTGAGCAATCTTTTCTCTACTAATCAGTACGTGATCATTTGAGTAAGCACGAACCTGTATTAAGTTTCAATGCGCAATCAGATTCGGCGATAATTGCTTTTTCATTTAGTGTATAGAATTTTCTTTTTGCAGAGTAGATAGATTTTCGCAATGCAGAGTGAACTATTCATTCATTAATTTGAGGTTTATTTTCGGAACTGCAGTTTCGCAATGCTTAAGTTCTCGCAAAAAGATTACGATAAAAGGTGTATATATATATATAACAAGGTCAGGATAATCTGATGCATATCGTGGTCAGGATAATTTCGTAAAATATAATTGTAAAAACAGCATAACATTTTGGGGCAAGTCCAGTCAAATGGTCGTGCCATCTCAGACTGTTTTGGATCGTCAGGCTTAAACACTTAACGTTGTGCGACGTAGGGACCGACAAACCACGGAGTTTCACGGACTGGATGTAGCAGCGCGCGAAAAAGAGTCATACCAGTTTTGCTTGCATTTATAGCAAGCTTAAACCTCTCAGAAAGACGCATGACCTCTTCAACTTTTGACATTGATAGCTGAATATCCGTCTGGATCGTCGAGGGGGGAATCTGAAATAGTAGGAGCGATATATCATCCGCATAGGCTATAGTTTTACAGAAGTTACCAGATGAAATCTTCAATAAGATAAAGTTGATTAGGATGATAAACATGTACGGCCCTAAAATTGAGCCTTGGGGTGTCAACTACTCTCCAGGTAGACCCCACTTTACCGACTTTCACCATCTGACTTCTCTCCAAGAGGTACGACCGAAACCAAGCGACAACAGTCTACTTACATCCTAAATGTTCCAACATCTGCAGGAAAAACGAGTGGTGTACACAAATGAAAGCGGCAGAGACATCGAGGAAGACATAATTGATTGTTTCCGATTTCGTCCGTGATCTCCTGCCAAAGGTGACCCAGCGCCAGTTCTGTGTAGCGTTAGTTAACTGTTCTGGAAGCACTCGCTACAATTTCAAGTATGTGCGGTGTGTAAGTGAGGGTATTTGTGGTGATAACCCCCAGGTCTTTGATTGATGCCTTGATGGCGAGCGGCTCGGACCCTAGTCTATATGTGTTTGTAGAGTTATTGTGGCCAAAGTGCAGGACAGCACACTTACTTATCGACAGCTTCAGGTCAAGTCTATTACACCATTCTACGAACCTGTCGAGTGTGTCCTGAAATCTAATCGAATTCGTACATCGTCAACGACTGTGTACATCTTAATATCGTCGGCGTAGATTTTAACATTGACAGCATTATGTATTATGTGTTTTAAGGAGTCCGTGTACATAATATACATTATAGGCCCAAGAATTGTTCCCTGCTGGCACCTGGAGGTTACATTGGCAGACGAGGAGAGAGCCTCATTCACTTTGACCCTGAAGCTTCTATTTGTCAGATAGGCTCGGACCCAATTAGCCAGTCTACGACCCACACCATATTGGGGTGAAATCTTAATAAACTTCGAGTGTGTTGTCGTTTCAAATGCAGACTTGAAATCGAAGTAGACGCAATCGAGTGGGATTCCTTCATTCACCACAAGTGATCAGTCGTTAGGAGTTTGAGGGAGTTGACGAACTATTGAATAGCCAGGTCTACACGCAAATTGCTCCTTAGAGATCAGCCCTTGCGAATTTGCATTCTTGTTCATTTCATCGGCGATAACCTTCTCACAGACAACAGGGAAGTGATACACTCTCAGCGGAGGATGGTTTTAGCAGGCAGAGGCGTTTTGTCATCCACGTCAACCCCTCTGCACTGGATCGGCCCACTTTCATGGAGATTGGAACGTCTCTGGTGGTGCCCGTGCGTTTGAAGAAAATGTCCTCCTCTCTCTCTCTCAAAAAAACCTTCTCAAACAGCTTCGCATGGCACCGATGTGAACGAGACCAGCCTTTTGTTATTGGGGTCACTTTTATCACCTCGTTTGTGTACCGGGCAGACAATGTGAGACAAGCGAAAGAGGTCTGGGATAGCTCCGTCTTCTAGCGAACGGCGGAAGATCATCGAGAGTGGTATACAGACATCATACCCACATTTCTTGTACACAAAAGCCGTTACGAGTAGAGCTGCGCCTGTTGGCCAGGCATCGCAGGTGTCGCTCAAGATTCTCAGGTGGCGTGTTGACATCATTCACCATTTGCAGATTTGGGTACGCAGGGGTGTGGGAAGAGGGGGCTGAGAG